>CM069907.1:8163521-8762817 GCA_036172215.1 Camellia granthamiana
CACCATTTGAATGGACGGACAAACAGGAACGTTGCTTCCAAGAATTGAAAAACAGACTTGTGACAGGTCCTATACTAGCACTCCTCGCAGAAACAGAAGGGTTCGTAATTCATAGTGATGCCTCATACAATGGTTTGGTTTGGGTTGCGTTCTTATACAAAATAGGAAGATCATTGCTTATGCCTTCCGCTAACTAAAGACTCACGAAAGAACTACCCAACCCATGATCTAGAATTGGCAACGGTGATCTCGCCCTCAAGATCTGGGCGTCATTATCTCTACAGTGCAACCTGCGAGAATTACACTGATCACAAGAGTCTTAAATTATTTATTTACACAGAAGAAATTAAACATGAGGCAATGACGATGGCTAGAATTTATGAAGGGATTACGACGTAGAGATCCATCACCATCTAGGCAAAACTAACGTGGTAGCAGACGCATTGAGTCGAAAGATGACCAGAAGTTTGGCATGTACCCTCGTTCCCCACAAATCAATGGACTGCTCGCAACATTATCGTGGACCCGAGTTGATTGACGAAATTAGAGCCCGCCAATGGGAAGATAAACTTTTGAAGAAAAAGTAAAATGAGCAAGAAAGCACGCCCGATCCTGACTTCACAATAAACAATGGGGATACTAAAATTTCGGAATCGAATTTGCGTATCTGACCTTCCAGAACTCAAGAAAAAGATATTGGAAGAAGCTCATAGCTCGAGATTTGCGGTCCACCCTGGAAATAAGAAGATGTATCACGATCTGAAGGCACACTACTGGTGGACAGGAATAAAAAAAAGACATAGCAAGCCAACGTCTCCAAATTGCTTGCATTGTCAACGAGTTTAAAACAGAACATCAGAGATCTATAGGAATGTTGCAACCACTCTCTATTCCTGAATGAAAATGGAAGCACATTACTATGGACTTCATGGTCGAGCTACCGCAATCAATCTCGAAGAATGATGTAATATGGGTTTATCGTAAACTGATTAACGAAGTCGGCGCATATTTCTACCAATCAAAATCACGTACTCCCTTACTAAGTTCGCCACTCTATACATTAAGGAAATCATTAGTTTGCACGGTACCCTAGTTCAATCATATCTGATAGAGAACCCCGCTTCATGTCTCACTTCTAGAACAATTGCAAGTAGCTTTGGGAACTACTCTAAAGTTTAGCACTATTTATCACCCGTAAATTGATGGGGCAATCTGAAAGAACAATCTAGACTTTGGAAGATATGTTATGGGTGTGTGTGTGCTAAACCTCAAAGATAATTGGGAAGATCACCTACCTTTGGTGGAGTTCACTTATAATAATAGCTACCATGCAAGCATTGGAATGGCACCATACGAGGCACTGCATGAAAAGGAGATGTCGATCACCTCTGTGTTGGATGGAAGTCGGAGGCAGGAAACTGTTAGGCTCCAAAATCGTGCAAATTACAAGTGACAAAATTCAACTCATCCAACAGCGAATTCGCACTGCCAGAGCCGCCAGAAAAGTTATGCAGGTACACGGAGACAAAACTTAGAATTTCAAATATATGATCATGTGTTCTTAAAGATCTCACCAACAAGAGGGGTTATCAATTGAAAAACAAGGAAAGTTAAACCCACTTTACATCGAGCCATTCGAGATACTAGAAAATGACTTAGTCCTGTGGCATATCACCTTGCGCTTCCACCTAAATTGTCCAATGTCCACAATGTGTTCACGTTTTCGATACTCCGTCGATATCTTCGAGATCCACAGCATGTTGTCGATTATGAGAACCTAGAAGTTCAATAAGACCTCTCTTATGAAGAACAAGCTATACAGATTCTCGATCATCGTGATCAGGTTCTTCGAAACAAGACTATACTTCTTGTAAAAACCTTATGGAGAAACATCGTGTTGAAGAAGCAACATGAGAAACTGCAAGCCAAATGCGAGCCAATACCCACACCTCTTGAAAACCAAGGTACGTCAAGTTTGAGGATAAACTTTTTTTAAGGAGAGGAGAATTGTGGCACCCGAATTTTTACCGTGATTGTAATAATAATAATAATAATAAAAAATAAATAAATAAATAAATACAATTCCTTAATATATCAAAAAGTGCTTAGTGTAACTTATGGTTTAAAACATTAACTGTTATTAATTTTAATATATTAGAAATCTTTGTTTAAAATGATAGATTGTGTGCATTTTAATATTAAATAGTTTAGTAAGCGGCAAGTGATATTTTATAATTTTAGTAGTGAGATTTTAGACGTGAACTTAACCTATAATCATATATAATTTTAAGAATCATTGTGAATTAGTAAAGAGGGTGATAACTCTTAGAGTTATAAGCAGTCAAATCTAATTTTCTAGAGCCAACGACTTAAATGACCTGGTAAATTTGTGAGGTAATAGTCAAGGGCAAGGACAGATGGCGCCTTCAGTTGAACACATAATCAACTTCGGCTTCACGTTTTGATGCATATAAATAGGGTGGCCTGGTAAAAGCAAGGATAGCAATCAACCAGAAGAGTAGGATGAGGAATAGTACGAGAGGTTCGGGAGCACGGGGAAAATAGGCGTAAATTTATATTAAGAGTGAGTTATATTATATTTTGAATTATCATAATATATTTTATGAATATTTGAGTTATCACAATTTATTTACATAATGTATGTTTTACGATTATATTAATGTTTCAATTACGTGGATTATTTTCTGAACTCTATTTGCTTAAATTAAAACTCATTGTTATATTTGTTTAAATTAAGAAATTATTTGACAATAATTTGATAAATAATTATTTTCTCTAAATACCACCACAGAAATCCCACGTCTTAGGGAACTTAAATAAACCATTAGCTTCTATTTGATCATTTTGTGGCCCTCTGCTTGTTATGAATCCATTGACCTCTATTTTGTTTGTCATTTCAGTGATCTTTGTTTTGTTCTATACCGTGGTTATAGTTAATTATTTACCTAATCTCAGTTTTTGCTACTTAAATTATTATTTGTTTAGATTAAGTTATTTTAAATAATTTAGTTTAAATACTTTCTGCCACTTAAATAATTTATTTATTCAGATTAAGTTATATTAAGGTTTTAGCTTAAATAACTATCCATGGTCATTTTATGCCCCTCTGCTCACAGTGTAATATTTCTCATTCTGCTATATACTTGTAACTGTTACCCCTTTCAAGTGACAAGATTTAGCAGGATCAAGATTGGAGATGAATCGCCGTGTTTTTTTTTTATAGTTATTTACTATCTTTATTTCTGATCGGACTTTTGTAATAAAATAAAAAGCCCAAATGACTATTTTCCTTTTATTTTTTTTGTATCCATTTATTTTACTATAGTTTATTTAATTTAATCCGCTCGCGCTACTACTACAAAAAAATTTAATCTGTCACTAAAAAAAAATTTGTGTTATACATTAGATTGTATTACATTTGAAAAAAATTTGGAGTATTACGTTGTTACATTTGAAAAAAAGTATACTAATAAATTTTTTTAGTGTATTACATTAGTGTGTTACATTAGAATGTTATGTTCTTATTCGTAATGTAGGATTTGTTCCAGGAGGAGAAAAAATCCACAATCTCGATTCTAATTGGACTTACCTAAAAAATAAAATATTTTAAAAAATTAATAAATACACAACAACACAAAAATATACCCTTTTTTTTTTGTATTTTTTATATTTAGTAAATTTTTTTATAAATTTTTTTCACAAAATTATACTTTTTAAGTATATTTATTTTAAGTGTATCTAAAAACTAAAAAATTACTTAAAATATTAAAAAAATTCAATAAAAACAAAAATATACAAAAAAAACAAAAAAACTCTCAATTTTTTAAAAAGTGAATTCAAAATTCCAAAACCAAACAAGGTGGAGTGATTTTTATTTTTAATTTATCCAGTTAGTCAATATTAAATAATAATTTTTATTTTAATTTATTCAGTTAGTCAATAGTAAATAGTATTTTAATAATTCAAACACCCATTCACCCACTATACGCTCATACATAACCTGAATATTTTTTACCGAATGTCTGGATATTTTTAAATAATTATAAACTAAATTGAATTCTTCGTAAGGACTTTTATTTTTAAATAATTAGAAACTAATTTGATGAAATAAACATCAAAAATATATATATATATTAAAAATAAAAATAAAAACCACTCCAAAAAATAAAAAACCATAAGAAATTATTGAGTTTTTTTTTTTAACCAATTTAGTTTTTCAAAAATTCAAAAAAAAAAAAAAAAAAACTCAACCAAACATAAATGTCTCTTCCTCTTCATTATAGACAAGAAAAGGAATGAAAAGATTATAGTTACGTACTCGAGTGCGAAAGAAATGGGTCGCATCCCGCAAGGGTGAGCTATTTCAGGTGGTAAACAGAAAACTCTCTCTCCCTCTCTCTGACTGGTGAAAACCAATTCATGTAGCATGGTCCTTAATTTGATCCCACAACCTACAATTAAGGTAGAGAGAGAAGGACCTGTTTTTCGATCATTGGGTAGAAAAACTAAAAACTAACGCCCCGTAACAAATCAAGAAGAGAACAAGGTAATCTTACACCTCATATAACACAGCCAGTATCAAGTCACAAAAAACATTCAGTGGCATCTTCTGGAATTCTAAACAAGCAAAGATCACCTATAGCACATCAAAAAATCTTCAATAAGCATGTATATTTTCTCGCTTGTGTGAAAGTTCACACACTAGAAGGCCCACAGATAGCCTATCAACTGTTTTCCCTGGCAAATTTTTCAGTAAAAGAGGCCGCTCATATGCAAGCTCTGATTAGGTTTGAAGTGACTGAACCTGGAGTCTGTCACCGAGGTAATGCAAAGTCTAGGGAAAGGCCACAAAGAAAAAATACAAAAATAATTAGTGGAAGAACCCCTTCACTAAAAAGAGAATGGTGAAGTTGTTGAGTGGTAAGAACATTAGTAGTTGCTTGCTTCCCCATTAATATGAGGATGGGATTTAATCCGAAGACAATATCACACCACATTACAAGATCCCCATGAAGCTACATCATAAAAATGTGCAATTGGCCTTGTGCAGGTGAAGATCGAGTGTGAATTAGTGTATACTTTTTATCAAAAACCTTATTATGTCCAAGATAGCAGGGGGAATAGCCACTGAACAAACTCTTAGGATCCCACAGGTTAACCATCTAGTACATATGCTTATATATATAAAGGAACAAACTAATATTGAGTAATAGCCAGTCTCCTCGCTAACTCATTGCCCAAGGCTACTCGCCTATAGCTTCATTGCATGTGTAACTTCCTAAACTATGAGATACATTTACTTGGGTGCTAAATTTTCAACATTCTAGCAACTAAAAGTTCTAATTTCATCCTTATTCTCCATCAACAACACTTCCAATAATGTATTATTGCCAATAACTGAGATGCGCAAACTTAGTAAAGCAAATAACAAGTAAATAAGGTCTAGCTTTCTATGTGAAGCCTCAATAATTTGGTCAAAGAAACAGCACAAGAGAAGACATTGACATAAGGCTATTAATGCTGAATAGAAACGATAAGTCAACCAAGGCCCCCCCCCCCCCCCCCCCCAAAAAAAAAAAAAAAAAAAAAAAACACAAAAACAAACCCATTTATAAACAGTGATATCTTGAAATATGCACAAACTGATGTTGTGATACATAATTTTTTATAATCCAAGGAAACTTGAAAGGGATAAAGACCTAATAGATGTTGCTCGTAGCAATTACACATCATGCAATTTGCCTACAAAAGCAATTTCACAATGGCAGAATCATAAAACCACCAAAGGAACTTACATTGGGATATCAACTAACAATTCAAGTAAATGGCATCACTCAACTTGAACAAAAAAGTTTACACAAGCTGCAAAACTTAACGTCAACAATTTCTAAACTTTAAGGACTTTTTCCTTCTCAAAAAGATATGGAAACAAATCCTATGCACTTATTGCCTTGTATCAATCCGGCAAAACTTGTCACAACGGTATTGCAAATCCTATATCAACAGGTAGATCAACTAGTCAGAATAGTCATCGTGCAGAAAACAAGAGTCATTATTCACCATTATCAAATGTTTGAATTCTAACCCTGGTAATGCATTTAAACACCAAATACTGATAACCGCTATATCAAATGTAGACTAAAAAACAAAACTCAATTCATTAACCATTACAAGCTAGCAAAGTGAGCTATACCAAATGTTTGAATATATTTGAATGCTAAACCCATTGATGCATTTAAAAAACCAAGTACTGATAACTAATATTACAAAAAAAAATTCTCTCTCTCTCTCTCTCTCTCTCTCTCTCTCTCTCTCTCTTTCTTTTCTTTTTTAAAAAAAAAAAGAAAAAAGAATGATTCAAATGTAGACTAAAAGAACAAAAAACCCAATTAACATCAACATGAAGCATAACTTACAAGATTCATATCGTATTTGTTGATATACGAATAAACAATCTACTTAGCTCGAAAATTACGAATAAATTCATTTCGAAAAGAAAGATAATAGGGAAAGTACCTTCAGAAAGCAAGCTCCAGCAGGAGGAATCAACGGCAATGTTGGACCTGAGACGAGCAGAAGCAATGGCGCTGTGAAGTGGCATCATTGACTCCACACTTGCTAGCATTGAAACAACCCTGAAATCCAATACAACTAATTACATAAATAAATACATATATATATACACACATGTATGAAAGAAGAAGCAGAGGGGTTTTACCTTGAAGCAGAGAAGGGGATGGGTCTTGAGGAAGAAGAGAATGGAGATGGGGGTGTGGATTTTGGGGAAAATAGGGATTTGGGAAGTAGGGTTTTGGATGAGCGAGCTGTGAGGGACCTCGCACCTGCCATTACTGCTGATCTGCACATCGAAGCCATCTCTCCCTCTCTCTCTCTCTCTCTCTCTCTGGGTTCAGAGTATGGAGGGACGAGAAAAAAAATGTTAGCTGCGTTCGAACGCTTCCTCAATCGGTTAAACCCTAAACCTTTGTCAATTTGTGTAATTTTGTAAAGGAAAATGAGTGGGGGCTAGAGCTACCACCAACAATGATACCCACCGTCTAGATTTTTTTTTTTTTTTTTACACCTCATTAGTGGTGGATTTAGAGCACTAAATTAGTAATCTCTAACATGATTATTTTGTAAATTCACTTCTAATTTTGGGATCGCGCTTTGTTTCTCTCCTTTTTTTTTAAATATATATATATATATTTTGCGACATCCCCATTTGGTCTTCCAATTCCATCCAATGACGTGATTAAAATCTATGTAAAAGTTTCACTCTCTCCTCTAGGAATGGCAACGGGGCGGAGTGGGGCGGGGCGGGGCCGGGCCGGGGACTACACTCCCCGTCCCCGATCCCCGAAAGTTATATATGCCCCGTCTCCACCCCCGTCCCCGATCCCCGACGGGGACTCATAGACCGGCCCCATCCCCGCCCCCGATCGGGGATCCCCGACCCCGAAAAATTCCCGATTTTTTTTTTTGATCTATAAAAATCTGTTAACATGGACTAAAATATATTTGAGACAATGAAGACAATGCCATACAAAACCTATAGCATTGCCAATTAACATGGATTAAAATAACCTGTAGCATGCCATACAAAATCTGTAAACATGGATTAAAATACATCCTGTAACATTGCCAATTAAAATTTTTTTGTAGCAGTGCCAATTAAAAAATACATCCTGTAGCAGTTCCATACACAACCCACACACAAAACATTGAGAAAATTCAGCAGCCTAATTAAAAAATACAGCCTGTAGCAGTGTCACAAAACATTGAGAAAATTCAGCAGCCCAATTAAAAAATACATCATGTAGCAGTGTCATAACAGTGTCATCACAGTGCCAAAACTCAAAGTCAAGATCAAGGTAAATTTGAGCTTGATAGAAACATAACAAAGCCAAGCTTGAATAAAATGAGAGAGCACATAATATTGTTACTGATTTTGAGAGAGCATAAGTTCCACACAACCCACAATCTAACCTCAACTTTAAACCAAAATGCATGTCTATAGTCTACATATATGGATGCAAGAAGAGGACTGCCTTGCAAGTCATTGTAATTTAAATTTAAAAAATGATGATAAATTGACAAAAAACGAAAGCTGGAACAAAAGACAACTAATTCAGGAAACTTCCTTCTTCGCTTAACTTCCCAATTTCAGCTGTGTAGTAGTCAATTGCATCCACAGTTTTTCTCCAAAGGCCCCAAAAACCTGTCTATACAGAACGGAAAAGTGAGATGGTGAACTTAGTAGTTGTAAGTCACTTTAATAATAAGAGATCCATAATCATTTGTAGATGCAAAATGTATAAAAGAAACTCCAAATATGCTACTTCTTTTTCCCTATGATCTACTGGCAAGGTTTTGAAGTTTGCTTCTGAGATCAATTTTCTTCTTCATCAATTCAAAATGTCGTCCCTAAATTTTGGGAAAATACATAATACTTGTAACATGAAACATCTAGATGAGTTGGTAAGAAGTAAGTAAGAAGTACTTTCAGTTCTCTTTTATTCAAGACTTACAATATTTATGAAATAAAATATGTTGAAATTATGGCAAAATTGATTTCCTATGTTTGACTGTTTATGACATGCGTAAATTTTATGAATACCAATCATGCCACTCTAGAAGCAACATTTAAAATAGATATCGGTACTTCACAAAGTTACTTCACTTGGTTCCTGACCCTTGAGGTTTTTAAAGAGGCAGAATATCAACAGATAGTATTATTGCAGAAGTGCAAATCAATCTTTGCAGTCAAAAAGCCGGCTTTGTTTTGACTTCATATGAAGAAACTCAAGCATGAGACATTGATATTTGTAATATCCTCTTTAATATAAAAGTTAGTACAACAACATTATTCAATAGCTATTTGACAATAACTTTAAGCAATGACAACTATTTTAAGTTTAAAAAATCAAGCATTAGAGGTGTATAACTGAACGTGCTCGTGTGTGACTTGTGTGTGTCATGCTAGACAAATTCAATTAGAACTGTATTTTGAGTGATGCCAAAATACCTCATTGATTGTTTTGTCAAATGTGTCACAATTGAAAAGTCAGGAACTAAAGTGAGACAAACCCCAAACTATAGGGACTATTTGTATAATTAATCCATCGGTTAATATAGAGTCTAGTTAGATTCTCTAGGGCTTTAATTTTTAATCAAGATTGAGGTTTCACAATTGGCTATGTCATTTCAATCATAAGTTTAATTTCTGACTTGATATGGTATTTGGACTGCTAATTTCCCACAAACACGAATTATTGTTCATTAACTGATTTTTTGAGGGATTCTAGAAATGGACCGAAGATACTGAAATCTTGCAGAATCCACCTATGGTCTAGATAATATGAACCCTAGAAACTGGTTGATCTCAACATGGAGGTAAAAATATAAAGTACAAAAGATTGCGAAATGAAAGGTGAAAAGGAAAAAATTACACATGCATAGAGGTTTGGGTAATTCCCACTTGTTTTAGTTGACGTTTTGGCATTTTATAAAAATATGTGTAGAAAAGTAGAGAGTGATGTCACATCTTACAGTGACTTTTTGGCTAAAGACCCAAGTCCCCAAACAGGGGGGAAAAAAATATTTTGCTGATTAAACAAGGCATGTGGAGGGAAGTAATATTGAGTGGAATCCTTAACATGATGGTTGTTGCTTCTAATACTGTTACATTCATCATAATTATTATTATCACCATCATTACAAATGGGCATTGGATGCTAAAATTGTATTGTGTGAATTGGTATGTAGGCCTTGGCCGGACAAACATTGCATAACCCAAACCATTATGGTATGGCATTGGCTACACGTTCATTTGCCACGAAACAGTCATTTTCTACTGATAAAGGTTTGCACTCTGTTCCCACATTTGTTCAATCTCCCATCTTGTACATGTACATGCATGCAGTACATTCTTGCGAGGGTTATCTTAATCAGCATATTATATTTTAGAGAGAATTAGCCAAAATTTGTTCACATATTGTGCTTTCATGATGTGTTTAAGGATGGAAAAATCTTTATTTGAGTCCAAAAAGAGATAGTGAAAGCACATATGCCTTATACACTGACTGATCTTCATTATGTTACTTGTATTGCATGAATCAACTTGCAGTTTTTGGGTTAGGATTTTTTTGAATTATAGAGAGACTTGCCACATCAGATGATACTCTTGTGATAGTGTAAGATCCATTGTGCAATTATTTGACAACTTACTTGGATTGAGAACAACATATTTGTAGTTTTACCATTGGTTAAAAGATTTGGCTATTGCTTGATAACAATGTTCTTAACTTGCCGAGCCCGTGCAAAATTTCATGCACAGTTTAATGGAGCGGTCATATCATAAAATGTTTTGGTTTCATAGTTGTTGTTCCAAGTAATGAGGATGCTTGTTATTGTAGAAGGCATCTATTGAATATCATTTCAGAAATTTAGTAGTCGATAAGTAAAACATGTGCAGCTAGTTGTTAGTATCGTACTATACATGATATATCATGTACTTTGTTCTAGAAGTATGTTGATAAACATATTTTTATAAAGAAATTATATTATATCGTTTTACTAGTATGTTAAGATTAAGAGGAGTTGTGTTTTCTTTTCTCTCATTATATTGTTAGAATTTGAAGGGGAATTGTGCTTTCTTCTTCTTCTTCTTCTTCTTTTTCCCCTCTCCTCACATTTTCCATTAGAATCTATGCATTACACAACTCCTATTATCTAAATACATACATGTGCACACATGCATGCTTATGCATGTGCACTTGCCTAAAACATTTGGTATATGGAAATGAGCCATCATAGGAACAATTTTAAAACTCAAAATTTGTAAATCAAAACTTGAAATCTTAATAAGTTAGAAGCTCAATCCATACATGTATATATTGAATATTAATTATCAACAATAACATTAGGGTGATTACATTTAAGTACCATATGATGTGGTGCCTTGCATGACTCTCGCATCATTTGATGAACTCCACATTTTATCTAGTAAGCATGAACACTAATATTTTGTGGGGCCTATCAAACGATGGGTTAGCGCCATGTAAGTTTTGGCTTCAAAATATACGATAGACGCAATACAAGCAGTTTGCTTCATGGTTTGCTAGAGATGTTTTGATTGAATCCCTCCCGCTATGAACCTTCTCTTAAGATCTCGGCTGTACCCAAGGTTTTGAAAAGTGGTTGCGGTGGTGTGGTTGCAGTTCCGGGTGTAAAGGCCGTAGTGTAACGGTTGCGATAACCAGAATCGTGATTTTTTTTATTTTTTATTTTTGGAGCAATTTGAAGAAAACTTACCGATACACATATTTTCTTTCTTTTCAGAATCACATTTATTGAGATTTAAAATAGATTTTTATCAATTTTTATTAATTTTTAAGTATGATCCAATATACATATTTTTAAATCACTGTAAAAGGAGTTTTTTACATTTTATTTCAATAATTAATGACTTTAAGAATAATTGATTTTAAATGTTTACAAATTATTTTTGACCAATACCTGAACTAACTGAATAAAAAATATTCATAATTATTAAATGATTATAAAAATAAAAATTGTGCCATAAACAAAAATTATTTGAGGTATTTTTTTAGACAACACTTTACAGCTAACTAAATAAAATTATTTACAATTAAGTATTAAATGAAATAATTATACAAATAAAAAGTTGCCATGAACAAAAATTATTTTTGAACTATTGGTTTTATTTATTTTTTAAAGACATTTTTTAGACAACACATTAACAAAATAAAAAATATTAAATAAAATGATTATAAAAATAAATGTAACCACTGTTTATATATTTTTTATTTTACATGCTAGTGTAATGAAATAAAAATTAAAAAAAAATTATAAACAAAAAAATTCATATAAAATTTTTTCTTTGGATTTAGATTACTTGTGTATTTGTTCCTTTTTTGTAAACTTTTTTTTTTTTTTTTTAAAAAGGAAACTATTTAGAATATTGTTAAAAGGTGTAACGATGTGTAACGGACCGTTACAGCCATTATGGTACCACTACGGCCGTTACGCAACACCAAAGCGGCCGTTGCACTTGTGAATTTCTATCACACTGGTATAGCGGCCGTAATTGGTGACGATAATCATCACAACTGTTACGTAACGGCGTTACGTAACGGTTGTGGCCGCTTTTTAAAACCTTGGTTGTACCCCACCATGTCAACATGTAAGATGGTGCCCAAATGTGGTTACAATAGCATTTTGACCTTCCCTTGTTCCAATTACGTGGGCTTGGCTATATGGATTTATCCTCTTCAATTGGTTCTATTTGAAGTTGTATTATTAGTTAAGTTTATATTAAGCTTACCCTTGCTTACCTCAATCCATGTTCTCATTGACATTTTTAAAAAATTTATTTTCTTACCCTCTACATGGATCAAACCACTTTTCGTTACAAGTGTGTTAATTGGTTTATGATGCACATGGTCATACGATCTTAAATGACTTTCCTCATTTTTTTCCTTCAATTGGTGCTACTTATAAGTTCTCTTAAAAGGATTCATTTCCTTTTTTTGTTCCCACTCATCCATTTCAACATTATCTTTTCAGCTATAATAATTTTCTTATTTTCTGCTTATGGTGTTTCTTAACTTCGCAACATCTTGCACCATACATCATAGCATGTTGTGGGGATATATTTTCTGAGTACCAGCACGTGCCAAGGTGACGCCAACGTGTCAGCCGAGGTACCGCGTGTCGTGGTAGTTACGCCGAGGTAATCTCGGAGTGCCGAGGTTATCTCCGAAGATATTGGAATCCGAGATAAGCGGATAAGGGACAAGAGTCCTAGATTGAGGGAAGACTTCAGTTTGGGTAAAGATAAAACTCTTAGAGGGTTTTATCCTAATCCCACTGGGAGTTCTAGATTAACAGTAATCCTGAGTCCATTGGAGTTAGGCTCCTATTGGGACTAGGATTGTATTGGCTATAAAAGAGAGGCACCCCCATGGGTCTAAGGTATGTTTTTTATGCTCAAGCTTGTGAGTTGAATACTTGATTATCTCTGAGAGATATACTGACTTGATCGTCGAAGTACCCCCGGGTGGAAGAACCACCGCCGAAGCCTTCTCTTTCTATGCAGGACAGCAGGGTGCCATCTATTCTGCCTGTGTTCTACAGCTGATTTACTAAGAAGGGCAGTGTGATCGGAAATTCACTCACACAATTTGGCGCCGTCTGTGGGAAGGAAAGACGAATAGATGGCCAGTAACGCACAACAAGAAAAGGTTGGGGACGACGCTCCCGCTGGGAGTAGCAGACCTATCGACCTTGACATTGAAGGAGACAACCACAACAAAGAAGCCCGCGACCAGGGGCTCGGAGGAAAAAGCGTCGGCCAGGAGGGTGGCACTTCAAAGAAGCCAGACCAGGACAGATACTACAACGAAAATAACCTCTAGGTATGGAGGGATAGGTGCCGACGGAGGGATGAGGAAGTGAAAGAATTGGCAGACAAGTTGGCAGACCTACAGTCGGTCGTCAACTTCATGATGCAAAACAATGTCATGCAGCCACCCTTTCCACTGCATGACACACCAGTCCCAGCAGCCAACACCCAGAAGGGGGGACAGATCCCTTTAGCACCTCGGCACACCAGGAGTGGAAGACACTCCCACCAGACCTCCAGGGAGGTCGGACGGGAAGAGCCGAGAAAAGAGAAGTCCCAAAGGACATATCACACGAAGGACCCACAGCCCATAGAACATCGACATGTCCAAGGGCAGACACTCTGCTTTGACACAACCCATGGAGAAAGATCAAAACGGGCCTACCACGAGGCCGAAAGTAGTGCGCCGAAAAGACTGAAGTCAAAAGATAGCCGAGCTTCGGGGAGGAGTAAAGAAGACTTGAGAAACTACCTCAAGAGGAAGGAACAGAATGCTGAAGCCGAGGTTACCTCACCCATCAAGCCGAGAACACCGTTCTCGACAGAACTGGACAAATTTGAGGCACCAAAGAGATTCAGTATGCCGAGGTTTCAAATCTACGATGGTAAGTCAGACCCTAACTTCCACGTTGGATTATTCTTGAACTCAATGGCATTATACAGTGGAAACGAGCCGTTGCTCTGCAAGGTGTTTCCCTCGTCCTTTGGGGAGATTGCATCATATTGGTTCCACAAACTGCCAAAGGGAAGCGTGAAGACTTGGGAAGGCCTGGCCGAGATGTTCGTGGCCAGGTTCGTGACAAACAAGCTGCAGCCATTGAGGGTGGACGCATTAATGGCTCTAAAGATCAGCAAGGATGAAGGCCTTAGGGCCTATGCAAAAAGATACTACGAGGTGTTCAATCGAATACCCGAATGCAACCAGGAAGTGGCGATCGTATCTTTCAAGAACGGCCTCAAAGATGATTGTTCACTGCAGAAATCTTTGGCAAAAACATTACCAAAGAGCATGGAGGAGCTCATGGCGAGAATCAAGAAGTATGCCAGAGCCGAGGAGGATACATCGGGGAATAAGGAGGTAAAACAGGAAAAAGGGAACGGCTCGCCAAAGCAGAGACAGAATTGAGGGGCAAATAGGCAGTGACGACTGTGTTCCGAATCCCGGTCCACAAAGTCTTAGATCAAATTCGAAATCAACCCTATTTCAGAGCACCAGCAAAGGCCCCAGGGGAATACATGGGCATGAACGTTGGTAGGCGTTGTGCTTACCACAATGAAGAAGGGCACCCAACTCAGGGCTGCAGAGCCCTAAAAGCATACTTAGAGGACTTAGTAAGACAAGGCCATCTAAGGGATCTTGTCGACAAAGCCAGGACCAGAGAAGAGCAGGCAAGGTTGCCTCAAGTACCAGCAGCCTCGCCTCCCCCAGCACAGCAACCACAGGGAGGGGGACCTAGGGTGGTTAACATAATTCACTCCAAGGTGAACGAAAACGACATACGAGGGGAAACCCAAAGAGTAAAACACCTGCAGCACGTGAACCAGGTCGGACAGAAAAGACCTCGGCCTGAAGAGTACCCAGGCCCGATGATAACCTTCACCGAAGCCGACCTGGAAATGGTCCAGCACCCACATAACGATGCTTTGGTAATATCCCTCCAGGTCGGGGAGTGCCAAGTGAAACGCATCCTGATAGATCAAGGAAGCTCTTGTGACATCATGTATGTTAGATGTTACAAGGAGCTGGGCCTTCACCCAGACGACATGGAATAATCGAACGGCCCGATGGTCGGCTTCAATGGAACGCCGACATGGCCACTAGGAGCTACAAACCTGGAAGTACAAGCCGGCACTAAGAAGATCAGGACAGAGTTCATCGTGATCGACATACCTTCACCATACAACATCATCTTGAGAAAGCCATGGTTGCATGCAATGGGGGCAGTTCCCTCAACGTTGCATCAACTATTGCGGTTCCCAACAGAACATGGAATTGAAAGAAGTCAGAGGAGACCAGCTGCAGGCAAAAAACTGCTCCATGGCAGCAATGAAAACAACCTGCAACATACAGGAACCAGGGAAGGCAGAGATTAAAGATGAGGACATGGAGGTCCTAGACGATGTCGGCAAGGAGCCAACCGAGAAGAGTGAGGAAACACTAAAGAAAATCCTCGTCCAGGAGGGCGATGAAAAGCGCTTCTTTCTTCTCGGCTTAGGCTTAGCCGAAGAAGAAGAAAAGGAACTGGAAGCCTTTTTGAGAGCAAACATAGAGGTGTTCGCCTGGACACCTTATGAAATGCCTGGCATTGACCCTGAGGTCACATGCCACAGACTGAACGTTGACAGGTCGGCCAAACCTGTAATACAACGAGCCAGAAGACCGACGTTGATACACGTCGAAGCAGTGGAGGAGGAAGTAGACAGACTTCTAGAGGCCAGGGCCATCAGAGAAGTCAATTATCCGACATGGCTATCAAACAGTGTGGTAGTAAAGAAGAAAAACGACAAATAGAGGGTATGCGTAGATTTTACAAGCCTGAACAAAGCCTGTCCCAAAGACAGCTTCCCTCTGCCCAAAATTGACCAGTTGGTGGATGCCACGTCTGGACATGGAAGGATGAGCTTCCTGGATGCTTATAGGGGGTACCGCCAGATAGCCATGTACCCCCTAGACGAAGAGAAGACAACGTTCATCACCCTAAAAATCCTGTACTGTTACAGGGTGATGCCTTTTGGGTTGAAAAACGCAGGAGCAACCTACCAAAGGCTGGTAACCAAAATGTTCAAGTACTTGATCGGCCAAACTGTAGAAGTCTACATCGATGATATGGTCGTAAAGACCAAGGATCCTAAGGGCCATCTTGTCAACCTAAAAGAGGTATTTGAGATACTCAAAACATATCGGCTCCGACTCAACGCATCAAAGTGCGCGTTGGAGTCAGATCTGGTAAATTCTTGGGGTACCTGGTGACAAGAAGGGGCATTGAGGCCAACCCAGATCAAATCAAGGCCATCCTAGATTTACAGAGCCCGACATCGGCAAAACAGGTACAGAAACTTACCGGAAGGGCCGCAACCCTAAACAGATTCATAAGCTGAAGCTCAGACAAATGTAAACCTTTCTTCAACCTAGTGAAGAAAGCCATGGATTTCCTTTGGACAGAAGAATGTGAGGCCACGTTGGCTGACCTCAAAAAGTATCTGATTACAGCTCCAGTCCTCTTAACACCTGAACCTGGGGAAGAGCTGTTCTTGTACTTAGTTGTTTCAGAACACGCAGTAAGTGCGGTATTAATCCGAGAAGAAAAAGGGGAGCAAAAGGCTGTTTACTATGTAAGTAAAACCTTGGCTGACGCAGAAACAAGGTATCTACCACTCGAGAAATTAATGCTAGCCTTGGTGATGGCCTCAAAAAAGTTGAACCATTACTTCCAGGCACACAAGATTGTGGTACTAACAGAACACCCACTGAAGTCCCTATTACAACAAGGAGACTTAACAGGAAGAATTGCAAGATGGGCAGTGGCCCTGGGCCAATATGACCTGGAGTTCAAGCCGAGAACAGCAATTAAGGGCCAAGTTTTAGCCGACTTCGTGGCCGAGTTCATGCCAGAATCAATCGAACATCGGGATCCGTTGAGCCATGATGAACGATGTCCAAGCAAGCAAGGAAAAACCCATCCAAAGACAAAAGAACAAAGGGAGGAAAAGCTCAGACCCTGCAGCATTTACATCGGAGACTCCTTCAGACTGTTTGTCGATGGAAGTTCAAACCGACAAGGGGCGGGGGCAGGAGTACTGCTCATATCTCCAGACGGAGAAATAATAGAACAATCCATCCGTTTGGGGTTCAAGGCCTCAAACAATGAAGCAGAATACGAGGCATTAATTGCAGGACTAAAACTGGCAGCAGCAGCAGAAGCAGATGAGGTAATAGTTTTTTGTGATTCTCAGCTTATTGTTAACCAGTCAACAGGGGAATTTGCAGCCAGAGACGAGAGGATGTCGGCATATGCAAAAGAGGTCATCAGATTGGCAGCCTTATTTCAGAACTGCCGACTTCTCCAAGTAAGCCGAGATGATAACAGCCACGCCGACGCGTTGGCCAACCTGGCAAGTTCAATGCAGACTGGAAAGACAAGAACTATCATGATCGAATATATGTCGGGCCCAAGCATAGAACCACAGAACGCAAAACAGGAAGTAATGTGTGTGGACATGGGGCCAAGCTGGATGGATGCAATTGTTGCATTCCTGAAAGAAGGAAAGCTGCCAGAAGACCGCAAGGAGGCACACAAAGTCAGATTGAAGTCGGCGAGATTCATCCTAACAGCAAACGGACATCTCTACAGAAGGTCCTTCACTGGACCCCTTTTAAGGTGCGTACATCCTTTGCAGGTTGAGGATTTCTTGTATGAAATTCATGAAGGAATTTTCGGAAGCCATGCTGGGGGCAGATCATTAGCTCATAGGGCCATTACCCAGGGGTATTGGTGGCCCTACATGCAAAAAGATGCAGAAGCATACGTGAAGAAGTGCGAACAATGCCAAAGGTTTGGACCTTTGATTCATCAGCCAACTGCCGACCTGAATCCAGTATCCAGCCCTTGGCTGTTTGCCCAGTGGGGCATGGATCTGGTTGGACAACTTCCCCAAGCAACTGGGCAGAGAAAGTACTTGCTAGTAGCAACAGATTATTTCACAAAGTGGATAGAGGCAGAACCTCTTGCCAAAATCCGAGATGTGGACGCCAAGAATTTCATATGGAAAAACATTATCACCAGATTTGGCATTCCCAGAGCCATAGTTGCTGACAACGGAACGCAGTTTGATAGCAAACTCATTAAGAACTTTTGCGCGAAATTCAAGATCAAGAACTACTTTTCAACACCAAGTTTTCCCCAAAGCAATGGGCAAGCAGAGGCCTCCAACAAAGTAATTTTGGATGGAATAAAGAAGAGGCTACAGGCAGCAAAAGGAAAGTGGGTAGACGAATTGCCCAACGTGCTTTGGGCATATCGGACTACGCCGAGAAGATCAACAGGGGAATCCCCCTCTGCCATGGCTTATGGCACAGAAGCAGTAATTCCACTAGAAGTCGGCATCCCAGGGATCCGAAGCCAGGGAGTTGAGAATGGGACTAATGACATACTCTTAGCCCGAGATCTGGATCTTTTGGAGGAACGAAGAGAGAGGGCTGCAATCCAGCTTGCAGTATACCAGCAACAGCTTGCCAGAGTTTATAACAAGAAGGTCAATCTAAGAGATTTTCAAGTCGGTGACTTAGTCCTAAGAAAAGTCGTCGGCAACAAGAAGGATCCCAGAGAGGGCAAGCTTGGCCCAAACTGGGAAGGACCCTACAGAATTACTTCGGTATTAGGCAATGGGGCATACCGTCTGGAAGATAGTGAGGGCAAAGCATTACCAAGACCCTAGAACACCTGTAATCTGAAATTTTTCTATCACTAAATGTTCCTTGTTTATTTTGACCGATGTCATCAATAAAATCTCAGCAGATTCTTTTTTTACACTTATGAGTGTAACAAACGCATAGTTATTATTTTTGAGTAATGAGAACCCAAGTGAAACTCAGGTTCACATTGGGGGCAGAGAGAAGACAAAAACGCTTAACACCTGTTGAAATTTGTAGCAATTTACAAGTTGAAGATAAGCCGAGATGGTTCCTTATCTTAACTTGTTGAAATTTGTAGCAATTTACAAGTTGAAGATAAGCTGAGATGGTTCCTTAGCTTCACTTGTTGAAATTTGTAGCAATTTACAAGTTGAAGTTAAGCTGAGATGGCTCCTTAGCTTCACTTGTTGAAATTTGTAGCAATTTACAAGTTGAAGTTAAGCTGAGATGGTTCCTTAGCTTCACTTGTTGAAATTTGTAGCAATTTACTTCAACAGCTTCACTTGTTGAAATTTGTAGCAATTTACAAGTTGAAGTTAAGCTGAGATGGTTCCTTAGCTTCACTTGTTGAAATTTGTAGCAATTTACAAGTTGAAGTTAAGCCGAGATTACTGTTTCTCTTCGCTTGTTGAAATTTGTAGCAATTTACAAGTCGAGGCGAAGCCGATGTTATTGCTTACAGACCTATAGCAATCTACAGGGTGGTTAAACCAAAGATCATTGCTTAACACTTGTTGAAATTTGCAGCGATTTATAAACTGAAATTAAGCCGACATATGATCATTTGTTGAAATTTGCAGCAATTTACAGGTTGAGGTAAAAGCTAAGTATATTGTTTAAACCCTTGTTGAAATTTGTAGCAATTTACAAGTAGATCACTGTTTAACACTTGTTATAACTTGAGAAAAAGTTTACTGTATATGTTAAATCCTTGTTGAAATTTGTAGCAATTTACAAGTAGGATAGACTGAGTTTATTGTTAAACATTTGTTGCAACCTGAGAAAAATTTGCAAAGTTAACATTAAATAGTATATGTTTTACACTTGTTGAAATTCATGAAAAGCTTGCAGGTCAGAATCTTGCCGAAGTAAAACTTGTAGTTACTATACCCGAGGTATGTAACCCCGAGAAGATTGCACAAAGGAGACAAAGTATGAAAGGCATGCTAAATATTCTAAGTATAGAACTATGCAGAAGCAATCAAAAGAAATTAAAGACTAAAACGTTCAGAGAAAAGCAGTTGCAATTTTGTACAAAGAAGGCACTACGGCCTAACTAAACGTAACTTGTTTCGAAATAACAAAGAAAGGCACACTGGCCACGAAAGGAAGCATACATTGTCCAGAAAACCAAAAAGGTACCAAAAAAAAAAGAAAAGAGGGAACATCAAAGTTATGATTCTTCAGTTTCAGGAGCAATCTGGGTCTGGACCTCGGCCGATTCTTGGAGAACTACCTCGGCAGATTCTTGAGGAACTACTTCGGCAGCCTTTTCTGCAGCCAACTCGGCATCAATCTCAGCAAGTGTTTTATCAAGACTTCTCTCGGCTAGAAGAAGGTCGGAAGATAACTTCCCTATATCAGCTGCCTTTGGCACCTCCTCAATCTCCTCATCTTGGGTTAAGTCCAAGATTGGCTCAATCTGAGGAGGAGACTTGACCCCAGCAGCATCCTTGGATTTCCTCACCAAGGCCTCATCATTATCTTCACCCTCAGACTCAGACTCAGATTCTTCTTCAGCCTGACTTGGAGGTGGAGGAGGAGGAAATGGAAGAGGAATAGCATCAACATTGCGAAAAGACGAGTCAGCAGGGAGATCAAGCTTTTTTATCAAGGACATCCAACCAAGGGAGAATCCCCTGTTGCATGCCTACCTAACTTGAAGTTTGTAGTCTTCAGTAACATCGGCCACGCCCTGGGCATAAGCCTTCTCATCAGTTTCTTTTATTTCAGCCTCTTTTGTTGCCAAGGCCTCTTGAAGTTCCTTCTCGGCCTAAGTCGCTTTTTCCTCGGCCTCTCTTTTTTGCGCTTCAGCAACCTTCTTAATGGCCTCAGCAGTATCAGCTTTTTCTTCTGCTATTTGTTGGGCCTTTGTGGCAGCTTCGGCCTGGTCTTCCAGCTTCTTCATTTTTAGTTGAAGACTCTTGTTGATCTTCTGAATGGAGGAAAACTCCCTCTTCATATCGGTCAACTTTTCCCTATTTTGAAAAGATTGCATAGAAAAGGAATGGGCATGCTGAACAGCCTGAAAGAGCATGAAACAAAAAGTTATTACAAAATTCACAAGTATGAAAAGATAAAAAAAGAAAGAAAAGACGAGTTACCAAGCAAAGAAACTTACTTGAACACAATGTTGAAGCATCAAGGCGTAATTTTCATACTCGCTAATCTCGGCGTTCTTCTCCAGATCACCTGGGAGAAGTAAAGCTGTGCTAAGGGCCACGCCGACGTTTATATCATCAGCACTATCATTAGCAAAAACGGGCTTATCTTCTAAAGTGATTTCAGGCCTCCAGGGGACTTTCGGTATTTTGGACCCCGAGGTCGTCGCAGACGATGACCTCGGCTTCTTTGATTGTGTGGATTCTGAAGGTTGGGCCTCAGCAGACCTTTTGGCAGGGCCAGAAGCAGTTTTCTTACTCTCAGCCAATTTCGAGATGGGCAGGGCATCCTCAGCCTCAACCTCAGCAGCTTTGGCCTTTGGCTGAGCCTTCTTGGTTCTCTTTGGCTTTGGTGGGGGCATAGATTGGGTCGGAATAGCATCGACGTCGGTTGGGAGGTCGGCTAGGAGTTCTTGGACGACAGGCTTTTGGCGAACCATTTCGGCAGTTTTGACGAGTCGTCGCCGACGTTTCCTTTCTGGTATTGGGATTAAGTATGGGGCTGAAGTTGATGGTTGATCGGCTGGATCAGAGGTTGACCCTTGGTCAGCCCGAGATGTTGATGCGGTCTGTAGAGTGGTAGCAGAGGGAGGAGATAAGCTCTTCTTCTTCGTTTTCAGGACGTCGGGCAAAACTGATTTGTATGTGGGGATGAAGTTGAGTAGAAGAGGGGCTTTTCGTTTATGAACTGGCAAGTCCAGGAGCTTTTTCAGATCCTTATTGGGAACGTAAGATTGGCGAAAATTCTTTGGTGGCTTACGAACATCTGCACAGAGAGCAAGACGTTAGAAACAGGCAAACGTTTTGAGGATTTAAACAGAAACAACTAAGTAATTGATACTGGGCTCTTACCCTTGCCCTCTTTTACTGTTCGGGGAAGAGGGTAAAGATGAACATCTTCGTCTGGGCCAAACTCCCAATTTCCAGAAGTAATAACGTAGTCATCTCCAGCCCCCTTGTTGGAGTCTGGGAGGTCGGCTACGATTTTGAATTCAGTAGACCTCGGCTTGAGGTAATAGACATAGCCTTTTTCCTTCAGGTTAAGAGCACATATGGTGTAACAGTATTGTATGTCGGCAAGAGTAATTCTAACGTTCTCCTGCCTAGCTAAGGCAATGATACCATTAATCACTCGATAGGAGTTGATGGTAAGTTGCATAGGGTTCAACGTGTAGCAGTGGAGAACTTCACGGAAAATGGGATCAAGTGGAAGCCGGAGTCCACATTCAACAAAAGCTACAATAGGGAAAGGCATCGTATTGTCTGTAGGCATGATGGAATCGTCATCCCCAGCTAGCCTAAGGTGAACATCATCAGGAATAGAGAACTCTTGCCTAAAAAATTCAAGTTTTGTTGGGGTGTTTACCCTATGTCTCCACATACCCATGATTTTGGTGTAAAGGTACTTGACTACAGAAAGAAGGTGCTCTTAAAGGGTTACTGGGACCTCAGCTTAAACCTAGGTATATAATGGTAAGGATTGTTTCGGTTCTTTCCTAAAGAATTGGTAGGTTCGAATCTGGGAAAAACACAGAAAAACACGACACAAGACGAAGTTTCATAATCAAGAACAGAGGTGGGGCTCTCAAAAGCATAAATAAAACAAGAAATAGAGACTCAAGAACAGGGGCAAAATGGTGAAAAAGTGCAAATGTTCAGAACATGGGCAAGGGCAGAATCATGAGTAAAATGCATTTAAATGACTGATTCACAGGTTGGAAGTTTCAACAAAGCAGTAAAGGTAGCAAGTAATAAAGGGTAAACAACAGAGTTGAAAACACAAAGAAAAGTGGCTTACCAGAAAAATTGAAGCCGGAATGAGTGTCGCCGACAAGACAGAATCTCAAAAGCTTTCACTGGAGTGGGAGAAAGAGAACAGTTGCAGAGCCTGGAGCTTGAACAATGGCGGATTCAAAGGAATGAGTTTAGAGAGAGAGAAAGCAGGAGAAAATTGATATGCAAAAGTCTTGAAAAACAGAAAGATGGAAAAGTTTTTGTCAAAAACTTGAAACGGCGGCAAACAGAAGCATTTATTGTGCCTGGAGTAACGCAGACGTTAGACGGTGCAGACAGAGGAGAGACGGCTTACAGGCGCGTCACAGGCACGGGCCAATAAGGGTAAAACGCGCAAATAAAACAGTTCAGAAGAGATGCATGATAGCTCATGCGCGTGGAAGAGTTCATTTGAATTCTTGTTCTTAAAAGAAGACATGTCGTCCTAAAAGGAACGACCTCGGCTAGAAAGTTCTTAAGTCGACGTACGAGAAAGAGGTTTAATATAGGCTCCATCACCTCAGAATGCCGAGGTAATAGAACCTAGGGGGGCAGTTGTGAGGATATATTTTCTGAGTACCAGCACGTGCCAAGGTGACGCAGACGTGTCAGCCGAGGTGCCGCGTGTTGTGGTAGTTACGCCGAGGTAATCTCGGAGTGCCGAAGTTATCTCCGAAGATATTGGAATCCGAGATAAGCGGATAAGGGACAAGAGTCCTAGATTGAGGGAAGACTTCAGTTTGGGTAAAGATAAAACTCTTAGAGGGTTTTATCCTAATCCCACTGGGAGTTCTAGATTAGCAGTAATCCTGAGTCCATTGGAGTTAGGCTCCTATTGGGACTAGGATTGTATTGGCTATAAAAGATAGGCACCCCCATATGTCTAAGGTATGTTTTTTATGCTCAAGCTTGTGAGTTGAATACTTGATTATTTCTAAGAGATATACTGACTTGATCGTCGGAGTACCCCCGGGTGGAAGAACCACCGCCGGAGCCTTCTCTTTCTGTGCAGGACAGCAGGGTGCCATCTATTCTGCCTGTGTTCTACAGCTGATTTACTAAGAAGGGCAGTGTGATCGGAAATTCACTCACACATATATCGCAGTCTTGTAAATTTTTTCCCCAAAATATTTTGCCAATATAATTTTATGTTAGATTTAAGCAAATGAATATTTGGAAGTTAATTTGTCTTGTGAGTTGTAAATGGATATGACTCTCGGTGTATCATATTTGCAATTTATTTAGGGAATTTTGCTTATTATTCTGTATTTCCTTTTAGTATTTGTTCGAACAGCATAGAGTTTGATTTGTGATGTGATATCATTTTTTGACAACTTTGATGAGTATCAGAAAAATACTATGGTATCAAGTCACGTGTTGATGGTTACTTAGGTCCTTTCTATATCATATTATGCTAGGTGTTTGGAAAATGACGGCTTGCTGTATTTCAGCTTTTCTAATCAGTTCGTTGATGTTCACTCCACTTTCATTATAACATGTATTGGGTGTTGTTTGGTAACGTTTATAGTTGATTATTGGTAAAAACAAAAACAAAAACATGTTTGGTATGCAGTTTTATGTTCAATACGCAGGCTGCTTTTTCTTTGATTCTGTGTTTCTGTCGTGACATGTAGGTAGGTCAGTGTATTGGCTATTGTACCCAGTTTATAAATTAAAAAATAAAATAAAATTGTGCTTATCTATCTAACCAAAGATAACATGTTTCAAATGTTTCCTTCTGATCCATATGCCATTTTTGTAATGACTTCAAAATATGTCCATGTTTTAAAGTTATCCTGAGATTAACCCCCAGACAGAAGTTGCACCTAGGTGGATGCCAATGGGGCAGTGTGGTGATGGATTTGTAGTGGCTCACCCCCGCCTTCAATCATATTGGGGGTTCCACCGGGGGGGGTAAGTGTGGGGATGGCTAACAAAAGTAAGAGATGATATGATCAATTATGGATAATGACTGATAAGAGTTAACAAATGTTTGATGAGAGATAAAGAAGTAAAATTTAGTTTTGTGTGTAATATTTTGATGTTTTAGTATTACTTTATTTAAGAAAATTAAATTTTATATATATATTATATTCAAAGAAAGAGATTTAATAAATATAATCAGGATGAGGATGGTGTAGGACGGGTTTGGGGAAGGAAAACCCATACCTGTTCCACTTCCTTGTCGGGGTGGGGCTACATATCTAGGTCTTCTCAGGTACTTTGGTTTTTATGTGGCTTTATTGCTCTGTCACATAGTTCTCAGGCATGTAATTCCTTAAATGGATTGTTGCATGCTTGCAGAGTCCTGATTGGAATGCCTTTATTTGTTTGATGATATTATGGATGATCAAATGATTTTTTTTATTTTATTTTTTTCTTTTGCCCTTTGTCCACAAACTCCAGATGATGAAGAAAGGGAGAAACTCGCTAAGGAGATTTCTAAGGATTGGAGTTCTGGTAATACTCTTTTAGGAGTGATTCGACCACTTCATTTAGCAATTTGAATCTAGTACGTTTACTTCAATATGCAGTTTAAAATTCCTAATGATCTCCTACTAATTCCAGTGTTTGAACGAAGCATAAATACTTTGTTTCTCAATGAAATGGTTCGTGGTCTGATGCTCACGCTCAAGTATTTCTTCGACCCGAAAGTTACTGTAAGTTTTTTCTAATAGTAATTCTATACAAAAAAAAGAAGAAGAAGAAGCCTATATAGAAAATTAATATAGAATGATGTGGCAAGTTTTGATTATATCACTTTAAAGAAAAAGACCCATGAAGATGACTTACATGTGCACAAATGCCACTGCCACTGCCACATTCTTCTTGTCATGAATTCTATTTAAAAATTCTATGAATAATTCTATAGACAATATCACTCTTACTAAAAGTACAATGGCTAAATACCCCGCCAAATCCGTTAAAACCGCACCGATCCGCATTAATCTGCACTGCTTTATCCGCTAACCACGGATTAAATTTTAAAATTTATAATCCGCTTTCGAAACCGCTCCATTCCGCTATATTTAATGCATATATATTTTTTTACTTCTAATGAAATATCAAAGTAAAAATGAGTGTGAGAAAGATTTAAGATGTGAAATTTGTTACAAATTAGTAGTTATATATATGAAACATATATGTAAAATTAGTTTGTGTTGTATATATGAAAAATATTATGCAAATTAGTGTTATATATTATGCAAATATTTGATAATTGGTTAGAATATTATCAATCCGCCAATTCCCTCAAAACCGCTCAAACTGCAATTTGTCAATCTGCCATTCGGTTTGTAATTTTACTTTTAAACCGTCCGAACTGCACCGCGCACACCCCTAACGACAATCAATGAACATTCAATGATAATTAGACACGTGTTTTAGTAAGGTTGTTAGTAAGAATTTTAATGCATTTAGCATTGCTCTAATTCTATAAGCACAACATCCTTTTTTCAATTATTGATGACCTGTATAAGTTGCTGTGGCCTAAGAATCTAGAATTTTCTTTTGTTGCACAGATCAATTATCCATTTGAGAAAGGCCCTTTGAGCCCTCGTTTTCGCGGTGAACATGCACTCCGACGTTATCCCACTGGAGAGGAGCGGTGCATTGCCTGTAAACTCTGTGAAGCTGTAAGAGTTCAATTTAATTATCCACATTTTACATGAAATAATATGATAACCAGAAGCTTGGATTCTACACTATGCCACTTTCTAATTCGAGCTTGCTAAATTGAAATTTATTTTAGGTGTTCAGCTTTTAATAAAAATTAAAAAATTTATTATATTTGTTGGTTTTAAATTGTTTTGGCTCAAGGTAAAACAGTCGGAGCCCTTTACACACGTGCAAACCTATGTTATTCCCATATCTTTTCTAGTTTAATATGGCTTTGCTAGTTAGCATTTTCTTATGAAATGTTGGTTTTGTGACAGATTTGCCCAGCTCAAGCTATGACAATTGAGGCTGAGGAGCGTGAAGATGGAAGCCGTAGAACGACCAGGTAAATGATGTTTCTCAGTAGTTCTACTCTCTCTCTCTCTCTTATTAAGTTGTTTTTCATAGGTATGATATCGACATGACAAAGTGCATCTACTGTGGATTCTGCCAAGAGGCATGCCCTGTTGATGCCATTGTTGAAGGACCCAATTTTGAATTTGCAACAGAGACTCACGAGGTTTGTGAACACTTCTTATTAGATCGCTAGCTTCTATATATATGTTTTTTTTGGGTGCATCTTGTTAGAGCTGCGTTTGGAGTCTATGCATTTGATGCAGCCTATACTTATAGCTTATGAGAATGAGACAAAAGTGCTTTAAACTTTTGTTTTCTTATTATTGACTTTCAACTAGGGAGAAAACTTGTACCAAACAGGCCTTGAAATTTTAAGCTACTCATGTACACCTTCTTGTTGTAGGAGCTTCTATATGATAAAGAGAAGTTGCTTGAGAATGGAGACCGATGGGAAACTGAAATTGCAGAGAATCTCAGATCGGAGAGCCTTTACCGTTGATTACTCTGATGATTGAACTCTCTATCAACCCTGATGATTGGAACTCTCTGATTCCTGCCTATCTTGTACTTAAATTTTTCTGAATTCTGATAAATGTGATAAATAAATAGATCTGTCCATGCCTCAATCATTTGTTTGGCTATTGGATTTTTGATGCAGTTAAACTCTTTTTGTTAAATTTCTCTACCCAACATTTCATGATGTCATGGGTTAATGTTGACTATCAAGTGAAGTACCGAAGCTTTTGTTTGTGATATTAAATAACACTTGCAATAATTTTTTTATTTTTTATTTTTTTTGAGTAAAGTTTGCAATATGTATCAATATTGTCACTGATCCATGACTGATTAAAAAAAAGTACATATATATTAGAAAAGTAGTTGTACTTTTTGTAAATGTCTCTGGAATTGAACATGATACTTTCATCGTGCAAATGAATTCCAAATTTATGTCATGTATTTCAATAATTGTCAGATTGTCAGATTTTTTGCAAATTTGTAGGATATGATTAATTTTCTGCATTCTTTCCTAATCATTCATGACAATTACAGGATGAGCACTCAAATCTTTAAGTTTTTCATACATATTTGGGAAGTTAGTTAAAATTTGATTTTTTTACCTTTTTTTGATTTTTTTTGTTCTTTTGTATATAAAAAATGTGAGAGGTGATGTGATTCAAAATGGGTTAAAAATTAAAAATTAGCTTCCCAAATTGTCCTATATTATTAATTAATCAATCTCTCTCTCTTTGTCTCTTTTATATATATTTTTTAAAATGTTACTGATATTTTTGTAAATAACTTGAATTTGTCATTATGTTCATAGCCAGCACAAAATATCTCAATTAAGCTGTAAACTAGCCGAAAAAATGCTAGCTACTGGGGAAAAGTAAAGAATAAAGAATAAGGAATAAGAAGAAACAAGTAATGAGAAAAAGAGGGGGAATATAAAAAGTGAAAAGTAAAAAAAAAAAAAAAGGGTAAATTATGATTACATTTTCTGAGATTTGCTTAAAATATGAATTGTCTTTGTAGTTTTGAAAATTACATCATGCCTTTTAAAGTTTTTAGCTTCATAACAAATGATTCATTTTATCAATAAATTATCAAGTCAATTAGCAGTTTTTAATAATATAAGAAATATATTTTAATTAATAATCTAAGTAATTTTATTATTTTATAGAAAATTAGTTAGAAATTTAGTTTTTCATTTAATTCTATTAAATAAAAAATTCTGACAAAGGGGATAATTTTATTATTGTATAGAAGTAATTCATATTTTAAATAAATCACGGGAGGTGTACTTGTAATTTATCCAAAAAATAATTATGAAATGATAAAAGTTACAAACAAGTTATATAAAATTGTTGGGGAAATTACAAATATACTTTTTGAAATTTATTTAAAATATAGGTTGCCGTTGTAATTTAAAAAATTACAAATTTGCCTTTGTCAGAATTTTTATTTAATAGAACTAATAGGAAAATAAAATTCATAACTATTCTACTATATAATAATAAAATTATATAAATTATTAATTAAAATATATTTATGATATTATTAAAATAATTAATTAACTTTATAATTTATTATACAATTAAAAATTTAAAGGGGTAGCATATAATTTTTAGAATTACAAGAGACATATCTGTTTTATGCAAATATCAAAAGGTATATTTATAAGGCCTCGGTTGAAGATAGATAATTTTGATAACTTTTTAACTAAAATATGAGGTAAAAAAATTAATATATTTGATATGATTTTTTAACTTTAAAAATATCCAACAACAAAAATAGAGAGAAAAAAAATCTTTAACCTTTTTATATAAATTATTGACATTTTGAAATTTTTAATTTTTAAATTAAAATTGAATATTGTCTAAGAGATCTAATTAAAATTGAATATTGTCTACGAGACCTAAATTGTTTTATAATTATATTGTGTTGATACTTACGGTTTTAGTGTATAGGTTTCGACCCAAACCAAATAGACTCATCAACGGCGTGTTTGGGCTTTGATCTAAGACTACGGCCCTGGTCCCGTTTGGTAGAACTGTGGAAAAGTGATTATAGATTATAACTTATAACTTAACAGATTATGACTTATAGCTGTGAACATAAGCTGTTAACATGTTTGGTGCAGCTGTGAAATTATGAATTTAAGCAGCAGAGTAGTGTTTGGTTAATAAGCTATAAAATAACTTTTTACTGTATAATTGTCCTTTCTACCCTTATATGATATAAAAATAATTATTTTGTTATTTTTTTCAGTTTTAATTTTAAAAAAAATTCATTAATAAATGTTAATATAAGTAATATTAATTAGTATCAATTAATATAAAAATTGATATATTTGCTAAAAATGTAATGGAAGTATTATTGTCACAATTATTTTCCATTATAAATTAATTAGTAACAACTAATTGCTTAATTAGTATCAATTAATACTAAAATTATTAATTAGTATCAATTAATACTAAAATTATTAATTAGTATCAATTAATGGCTTAATTAGTCTCAATTAATATTAATTAGTACAAATTAATATTAATATTTAATTTTTATTAGTATCAATTAATATTAATAATCAACAATTATTATTAATTAGTATCAATTAATAATTAATTCATTACAAAAGTATACAATATTAATTTATTAATAATTAATACCAATTAATATTGATTTTTTTTAATTAATATTAATTTTTTTCTTTTTCTTCAAAAATATACAATTTTTTATTTTTTAATTAATATAAAAACATACAATATGAATTTATTAATAATTAATATTAATTTTTAAATTAATATTGATTTTTTTTCTTTTTCTTCTCAAATATACAATTTATTATTTTTTAATTAATAATATTAATATTTGAGTATTGACGAGCACATTTAAATAATTTCAGTCCTCCAATACCAATTACGCACTTAAGTAAAAAATTTAAATACCTCTGACCAACTTTTAAAATAAGCTAATAAATAACTTAATTTAAACTATAAAATAATTAACTTAAAATGCACCAAATACAATATTTTAACTTAAATTGCTGAAATTTAAAATAAGTAGCTTAAATTGCTAAAAACTAAAATAAGTAACTTATAAACTCTGCCAAACATGCCTGTAAACCCTCTTGTTACCCTAGCCCACTCCTCTCCTCACACTCCTCTTCTCATTTCCTCTCTTGGCGACACTGAAGACGATCCTCCACAGCAGCCGATCGAGCTCCTCCACGTCTCCAACACAGCCGATCGAACTCCTCAACATCTCCAAGATCAGCCGATCGAACTCCTTCCGTCCTTGTTTCCGTTGATCTGCACCAAAAAGGTAAGAGTTCATGCGTTTTTGTTTGTGATATATATATATATGTATACACACATCGAGTTAGGGTTTACAGACAGAGACCAGATCACACTCCATTCCTCTCTTCGCTTTCTTCTTCTTCTCCGATTTGCATAATCTTCAGTGCATCTATCGGGTTAATTAATAATTATAATCTTCAGTGCATCTATTGGGATGATTGAACTTAAGATTGATAGTTTGCTTGTGTCAATTCATTTAATTGGCAATAGTGTGATCTAGTGGGTTAATTAATAATTATTAATATAAAAGTATTGATCTGTTCCCCGTGGAATCTTTTGTTCCAGAATGAAAATCAAAGATGTTACATGCTGGTTGTAATTCTTAAAACAAAATTTAAATGTCACATATTGAGACGAAAAAAAGGAAAAACAAAAAGAATTTTTTGGGCATCTTACCTAGAATTCCTTAGGTTTCATCTCATAAAGTTTTTCACTTTCTCTCAAATTCTTACAGCATCATGTATTTAAAAGATTAATGCTGGACTACTACTTTTAAGAGTAAACTGCAATAAAAAAAACTGCCAAGACTACTCTAGAACTAGAGTTAGTAATATAATTGTACCCCACAACTTGCCTAGCAATCCAGAAATCGCAAAATTAATTATTTTTTGATATGCCAGAAATAAAAATAAAAATAAAAATATCATTAATGGTACAAACATAAGAAAGCATAAGTAAAACTACACTAATAATATTTTAGCTTAAAATTGCTGTAAAATTGAAATTGATCCAAAACTGATTATGCAACAAATCCTCTGTTATGCCCATAAATAATTTCAATCTGTCTCCTTTTGGTTCCCATTCTTTGCATCAGGTTTTTTCTGCATGAATTGTTGATTATAATCTGGTTTTATGATCATTTATGGTAAAGATTAACGTATCTGAAAATAGTATTGATGAGTTTGATGAGTTCAAATGTAACTATTGTTGTGAAGTTTGTCCAACCTTCACTATTTTTGTTACTATTTTTACTATTGAGTTTGCTTTATGGTAAAGATTAACATATCTGAAATTAGGAGATCTTTAAATATGTAGGAAGTTTTATTTTTATTGCTTTAATAGTAATTTATTGTATTTTTATTGCAATGACATTTTTTTGTTTCCTTCTCAACTCAATATTATTACAAATTTTTTTTTTTAAAAATAACAAAAAATAAAAAAATAAATTTGAGGTAATGAAATGTACCAAATTAGGTACTAATTAATCAACTTCTATTAATGAAATAACTTTTTCAAAATTTAAAGAGAAGAAAATGACAAAATTACAAATATTCTGTTTATAAGGGCAAAAATGACAATTACATAGCAAAAAGCTATTTTACAGCTTATTTATCAAATACTACTCTGCTACTTAAATCTATAATCCCACAGTTACCAGTTTATACTCACAGCTATAAGTTATAATCTGTTAAGGTATAATCTATAATCACTTTCCCACAGCTCTACCAAACGGGGCCTACAAAACCCTAGTGGAAAGGAGATAAGAGGGTTTGGAGGGAGAGAGAGAGAGAGAGAGAGAGAGAGAGAGAGAGATGGCGGAGGAAGTGGTACTGGGCTTCCTCGAGAAGAATGATGAGATCTCAGACTCAGGTGAGTTTGCTTCCGAACGTGGAATTGATCATCAAGAACTCACCAACATCATCAAGAGCCTTCATGGTTTCAGATTTGTCGATGCTCAGGTCCACATTTCTCTCTAATATGTATATATATGTATATCTTTTGCCATTGTGTTGAGTTGATCAAAATCTCATATGTAATTGATTGCGCATGAACCTTTTTAACAATCGTGCGAAAAATAATGATACTTAGTTGATTTAAATATGCATAATTGATTACATTCTATTGATGGAATAGATAGATTTTTAACTTGAGCTGCTATTGTGTTGAATTTAGATGTTCTAATTGGCCAAGCTCTAGAAGTTGAATGCCCAAATTTTAGTTCAAAAATTCATTCCATTTTTTGTTTGGATACCGGTTAAATATGTTGGTGAATAGTTTGCGTGGTTGCATTCTTATATATATGAAGAGAAAGCAAATGATTGATGAATAACCCAATTGATTGTTTTGGAAGACTGGAAGGAATTAGACACACACTCTCTCTGTCAATTTTTGCTTTTGTTTCAACTGTTTTTCCTTAAATGGTTGCATGTAGGATGTCCCGGATGATTGGGTTGGAAACACATTTGTTTTTTGGGCGTGGAAAGTGGGAAATAGTACCCTTTCATGCTCCGTAACTTGCTTTATCTTTATACTTTTGAATTAATTTCTGTGAATATCAAAGTGTAGAAAGGAGAAATTCAATATTGTTGCCTGCATTGTTTTTGCGAGGCTTCCATGCCTAAAAGATAAAGAGCAAATATGTATATATACAGGTCTTTTATGTCTCGTGTTTATCTCTGAACTTCTTCGAGGTTCATTTTTATTGGGATTAGTGAGCAAACAAGTTCAGCGTGTTTATTCTGCGGATTATCCTATCTCTTATGATAATAATTCATGACAGGTTACTGAGTTCAGATTGCATGGTAATACTGCATTAGTGTAATAGAATGACATCTTTATTGGGTCATATCACGTCATATAATTGTAGATATTATTTCTGTGGATTACATATGCTTCGTGCTAATTGTGCAGGGCATTAAGAGGGAGAGATGGGTACTTACTGAGGAAGGGAGAACATATGCTGCTGCTGGATCACCTGAAGTGCAAGTTTTCTCGGCCATACCACTAGAGGGTATTTCACCGGAACAATTGCAGGTTATGCATCTGTATATTAGGTTACATGCAGTCAGAAATTGTAGTCTAATACATAAAGTAATAATGGGATTTCTCGTGTAGGAAAAACCATGAGCTATTCTGTAATTCCATTTTATTTTCAATTTTGATACTTTGGATGTAGGGAGTGCTGCATTGGTTTGATGTAGAATGCAGTCCTTGGGAGTTGAAAATTCTTGCATTGACTGTAACATTCATTTGACTTGTTTAAAAAACATCTGCTTCCAATTCCTTGCAAACAAACACAACCGAGAGACCTGTGTAGATATGAGCTTTTTTGTTAAATATTTATTTGGTTTTCTAATTGAAATTTGATTTATGCTCCTAGAAGATTTATTTATGATCAACAGTTAGCTTATCCAAAGATGTATTGTTGAAGTTGATCTTTGTGCATGCAGAGGAAAATGGACCCAGCGGTTTTCAAAATAGGTCGCTCACAAGCGATAAAGAATCAATGGTTGGAGATGGGAAAGCAATTAGTGACCAGAAAGGTGAACATAAAGAAAAATTTTAGATTACATAGATCTGGAAGAGCTACTTATGTTCTATTAAGATTTCTTAAATTTTGAGATTTTAACTGGTGTTGATGTCCTCGATTCGATGAATCTTGTCTTTCGTCTTTTGTGTGTTGAAACTCAGTTTCTTGGTGTGAAAAGTGAGCCTGAACTGACTTGGAAGTCCGATGACTTTGCACGACAATTAAGGTTTACCTTGCCTTGAGAGCTGGGGCAGTGTTTTAAAAGGTGCGCGCCTAAGCGTGAGGCGCAGCCTTGTGCTTCAAACAGGTTGAGGCAAGGCGCAATACGCGAGGCATCGGCTTTATGGGTTTTACCTATTTTTCTATTCCAACTGTTGATTAAGTGTTTTTTTTGTGGGCATACCCATAGGGATTCAAAACTTTTTAATATAAAATGACCAAACGTGATCAAAAGAGAGCAGAAAGTGATAAATATTGAATGTTATGCTTTATCTTTTGTTGGATATTGTGTTCTAGGTGTTAGAAGATTGAATGTTATGTTTAAAGATTATCGGAAATGGTTATGATTTTTTAAATTATATATATATATATTTATTTTGTTGAAGAGTTTGTCTATTTTATAATTTTGCTTTTCTTATACTACTTGCGCTTCGCTTTGGTGAGGTGCGCGCCTCGCCTCGCACCGCACGCTTAGGCTATAGGAGATCTTATCACCTCGGTGCACCAAGAGCCTTTTAAAACACTGAGCTGGGGAACGTGGTTGGTGCCGCATCTTGGTCCGATTGTTCAGCAGAGCGATCAAAATTGAAATGATTTTACTCTTAAACCTGCTCTTCTTAGGAATAATATGCTGCATGTAAATGTTAAGTGAGGATTTAACACCCTATTTACTGGATCACCTAAAATTCAGTCAAAGATCATGGACTCTGAAAAATTTGTTTATCAGAAGTCATGTGAATGAAGTGTATATACATCTCTATTGTTTTTCTTTGTTCATGTAATTTTTTCAGTTGACTATGTAAAATTTGCCCATTCTTTTGATTGATTCTTGGATTCAAAATCTGAGTTAGGTTTCACTTGATCACCAACTGCTTTGTTATAGGTTGTGAACATATAGTTTTGTTAGCTCCATTTCAGGTGTCTAGTTTTCTTTTGTGAGAGTTGGTTCTCTTAAATTCATCTGCACGGTCAATTACATGATGGTGCATATAGAAAAGTACATATGGTTGGCATTGATGTGTTTTTCCACTTATACGTCATGTCTATTGTACCGATACATTACTCATCAATTTTCTAATGCTGGTCAATTGCTGTAGGTTCAAAATGTGCAAGATAACGTTAAAGATATGCTTACACGGGTACAAAATGGAGAGGTAAATATATCTTTAACTGATTTTTTCATCATTTCAGTTTATTAGTTACCACTTTCTTCAACTGTGAGTTTCAGGACTGAAAGTTCCAACATTCCTTTCCTTGAAATAACTTAAATTGATATTATTACTTTTAAATTGATATTATTACTTGCGTTAATATTATTTATTTCACATGAATATCTTCTAATTTTATTATTACCTGATACACAAGAATTATCCAGAGTCAATGACAAACTGCTGATAATATAAAGTTGTGTTCATTGTTTGATATAAGGTACTCATCTTGTTTCTAAAAACAAGAACCATATTTCTATAGTAGAATAATTATGCAAGAATGGGTTATAACAATAAAATTACTGGTGTATATTTGAGAACTATCTCATAGCATTTTTATATCTAGTGCTTTATACCCAAGATTCCTGTAATTGTTCACTACAGAACTTATTTCACTCAAAAAGAAAAAGAAAAAAGAAAAAGAAAAAGAAAAACCAAAACTTTGCGTATGATGAGCATCGCCAAACAACTTAAGCTACTTTGATAAGTTATTTCTTCCTGCTTCATCTACTTTGTGTATACTTGTTTCCCTCATGTTTATCATAAATTGTTGTGATTCCACAGGTCATTGACCCAAAAGAAATTGATGCTCTTAAACGGCGAAGGCTCATTGCTCCACAGTAATTACTTTCCAGTTTTTCAATATTTTAATTTATTTATCTGCTTGCTTGTAATTTCTGTTTCAGTTGTGGAAACTGAAAACTTTTCCATAAAGAATTAGCCATTCTTTCTGCTGGGGTCGTTACTTGTGAAACTAGAGAAAATTTTCTTTTGTTAATTCTGCTTCTGACATGTCTCATATTCTGTTTATTGTTGATAATTCTTTATCTACTTTTCTTCCTAGGATGTGGAAGGGCTACTCGGTAAGGAAAGGTCCTAACTATGCTCCACAAAGGAAAAAATTTGCCACCGATTTGACTCGAGATAATCTGCAAAGGTAATCCAGATATCAATGGATATTTCTTGGAGACATGTATTATGCATGCAATGATTAAACATTTGGGTTTAATGACATGCTTTTTGAGTGATTTAAGACAATGCTTATTTTATGTATCATTATGAATTAAAGATATGATTCTGTTTGTCTTTCCTCCAACCACTCACAACGCCACTTATTGGGGTATTGACTTGTTCAACCCTTTTTATGTTCATCTGTAAGCGAAAGCTGTTTGAAGGGTAGAATTTTGAACTGGTAGTCATTCTCTATATGTATGTTTTATAGCATTAAGGAAAGCGAATCCAAAGGTTTTTTCTCGCTGAGGAGGTCTCTTCCTGCACAATAATTAATTTCAATTATCAGCTCTTTAAGGTGCTTCCTGTTGTTAATGAATGAAATATTCTTGATGTTGGTCTGTTAAACATGCATGCCCCTAGCTGATGTTTGAATACTTTTAATGGTTATGGCTACTTATATGCCCTCTGTGCCCTTGGAAGTTTTGGTGTTAGCTTGGGCGTTCGTGCGTAAGATTATCTACACCATTGGATGTGTATCCTCTTGGTGTATTCCACTGAATAAGAGTAGAGCTTAGGTGTTTACTTATCTGCTACATCTGAGATGTCTGTTGCTTATATATTAATTTACCATGAATGTCATTTACAGTTTGTCAAGCTGACATTTGTTTCTCTCTCTCTCTCTCTCTCTCTCTCTCTCAAAGGGGTGATTGGAAGGATATGGAATTCAAGGAATATAACTTCAGTGCTAAAGGTCAGCCTATTGAAGGTGGCCATCTCCATGCATTGCTCAAGGCAAGGATATGATTTTCCTTTTCTTTATTCCCCCCTCCGTCTAGCTAATTTCTTTCCCAGTTTGTTTTTTTACTTAGTCTACTCAAAATAAATGTATGTGTAAAAGGCAAGAGAGGAAATTATTTTACGGTTGAACTGCATAATTAAAGAACACAAGGAATTTTGTAGTTTTGAAAACAAATTGAGATATTTGCTACTCAATTCGAAAACCATTCTGAATTTTTTGGAGTTATCTTCATGGATCCTTCTCCAGTTGATTCTATTCAAAGGCATATCCTCAATTAAGACTGAGAAAAAAAAATTTGGAATTTGTATTTGAGAGTTTAATTTGGCGATGTTTGTTAAGACTTTGTTATGTGGAGAGATTTAATGTTTGCCTTTGATCTTGTAATATAATGGTCGAGGCCTTTTCAGCCACAGATTTATGCATGTTACAACATGCATTTAAAAGTAACAAAGAATTACCTTTTATAACACACGAGTATTTACTACTACTACTAATAATAATAATAATGCACATATGAGTATATTCAATGAAGGTTTTGAAAATTTAATAGATATTGCCAATGATGCAAAAGCATGACATGGTGCACCGTTTTTTCTACCCCCAACTCAAGTCACCTGCACTAAGACTGTCAGGTGCCGCTCAATTAACTAGTGTTTATTTGAGAACTGCAAAGAGTTGTCAAGGCTGCCACTTAGTGAATGTTTGTTCATTGGCAGTATGTCTAAAGGCTATAAGCTATAAGTGAATTTTACCAACAGATAGCTGAATGGCTTAGTTAGATTACAAGAGTTGCATCTTTTGCATGACAACAGTTAAGATAATAGCTCATGAATAGAAAAAATAATAGCAAAGACAATAGCGACGAAAGTCTTGGTCAGGAACTCTGTCACTTTTTTGTTGGTCAGTAATCACAGTGAAACTTAGGTTATTTATTAATGAATGTTTGTCGCATATCTTCATAAGATCACCATTTGTAAAAATCTCTTCATTTCAGGTACGACAACAATTCAAGATGATTTTTCTTCAGATGGGGTAAGACCTGATCATGGTTCTGTCATAAACATGTCTGATTGCATGTGTCCATTAAGTTGTAAAGGTGGAAAGTTTGCACCATTGCCTCCTTAGATACCTTTTCATTTTCATATATTTGCTTTAATTTTGGTACACGATTCCTTACATTTCTTTAGCTGACGCTTGACGACATATACCAATTCATCTATTAATTTAGAGTCTTCACAATATTAACACTTGTGATGTCATACACCCTATTATTTTATTGGGGAAATATCAGTTCAGCATGTAAGACCAAAAAGATATTTGCGCCAAACACAGTCAAGACTTGCCCCCATAAAGATTCACATCAATTTGTAAAATCTGTGCCCCATTTGCCACTGCAGTCTATGGTACAAAGCTAAGAAGCATGGACACTTCTAAAAAGGTGGCGTGTCCGTGTCTGTGTCCGTGTCCGTATCCGACACTTTCCAGACATGTGTCCGATACTCATCCAAACGTGTCCTATTTTTTTAAAATGAATTTATATTCGGACACTCTTTGGATACTTGGAGGACACGATGCTTAAACAAATGTGTCCATTGATTAGACAACACAAAACTAATTATAAGTTTAAATAAAATAACTTAGAATATGATGATAAAGAAAAATAATGTCAATTTATAGAAATTAGTGTTATATTGCATTTATTTGTTGTTTTAGAATGATATGTTCATATATATGACACATAATAAATTTATAGAATTATATATTATGTGTGTGCCCCCCACGTGTCGTGTGTTGCATTTTTAAAAAATTGCCGTGTCATGTGTCCGTGTCCGTGCTTCGTAGGTACAAAGTGTGTGGGGTTATGGTGTATATATGTGTTGCTTAATGAAGTGCATAACTCCACACAGATTTCGTTGTCTATATCTTACCAAAAGTTGACAATTTAGAGCATAACAAGAATTAAAGTATCTTTAAACCAAGAGTTACGAATAAAGATGGTGACATTAAAAGGTATGCATGGGAAGCTATGGTCGACAAATCCTACCATCACTATGTGTTTGTGCATGTCTATTTATGCATCACTATGTTTGGGGGTTAACATTCTTTTCAATTGGTCACTTAATGGATGCAGATTTGAGGAGATGCCCACGAACAATTTTGTTGAAAGCAGGTAACTGATCTTTCCCCTCCCAAACACACATTAATGTGTTTTTTTTTTTTTTTTTTTTTTTTTTTTTTTTTTTTTTTTTTTTTTTTCAGGTAACTGATCTTGCCCTTTATATGATAGTTCATTGGAGCTACTGATAACAGATAAGAAGTTATTTTAGCTTTAACCTAGATAGTTTTGAAGTCAGTGTATCTGAAGGCTAGGGCATAGCACATTTCAATGGAATATTTTGCTTGTACATGAAAGGGGTTACAACTCTCAACAAATGCTGGGTGCTTTGCCCAAATAATCCTGGATGATTGATGACAATAAGATGTGGTTGTCAATAATTTCTCATCATCAATACAGTGAAAACTTATATAATATTGACTCCATTGTAGTTATGCCTTTTGTATTGGTAATTTTCCAAACAAGGAGGTGCCTCTAAACACCTCCCCATTTGTTCATGTTAAGAATGGAAAATGGTTTGCTGAATGGGATACACTGGAGATCCTATGATCTTTTCTCTCTTCTTTTTTACATATTATTATTATTATTATTATTATTTATTTTATTTTAAATATAGCCTTTGTTTAGATAGATTACAATTTCATTATATATGTTTTTGTCATTGGGGTTTGAATGCTTACAACTCACGGTATTGTTGCAGGAAACTGCATTCAGTCTTAATGTTAATTCTGCATTCATTGTTGTTTGGCTTTGCAGCTTCTGGAATTTTGATGCACTGTTCCAGCCACAACAACATCCTGCCCGTGATTCTCATGATACATTCTTCCTGCAAGGTTTGGTTGACTTCAGTTCAACGTCAGTGTCTCCAATTGGTAGATTCTTTCTGATGCTTTTTTGGTGATTATATTTATAGTTCCTCCCACGACGAAGTTTCTTCCTGAAGATTATGTTGAGCGGGTGAAGCGTGTTCATGAGTTTGGTGGCTATGGGTCCAGGGGGTATATGCTCTTTTCTTCCCTAATAGTTTATCTGAGTGTGTGAGATGAAATCTAATAGTTTATCTCAGCGTGTGAGATGAAATCTATTTTCCTGTAGTTATGAATATGATTGGAAAAGGGAGGAGGCAAACAAAAACCTTCTGCGAACTCATACAACTGCTGTTTCCTCAAGGATGCTTTACCGGCTTGCACAGGTTTATCTGCGTTATGTTGTTTAATAACTATAAATATATGCTTTTCATTTTCAATTCATTTGCTTCCCTGTTGTAGAGCTGCACATTCTGTTATTACGTAATACCTACTCTTGTGGGTTGATGATGGTAATAACTTGCAATTTTTACCATTCAAGAGAGAGAGCTTCTCCAGTGATATTACAATAATTAAGTATTTGATGGGGATCTATGGCATGTTGAGTAGCAGACGACATGAATGGCAAGTTTAGGTTAGCTGAACTCTTGAGGGGTTTAATCACTTTGTGTGGAAAATGATAGGATGTTTTTATTGGTTTAGCTCTTTATAAATAGTAAATGCACAAAAAAGATGGTTATCTCTTCTGTTCACCCATGGCCTTTTTCAAGGAAGTTTTGAAAAATAAAATTTTGATGAATTATGCTCTGTGAAGTATGATGTGCATGTTGGCAGATAACGGAAGTCTAAATGAGTGTATGAATCCTTTTCCTTCACATGTTTGCTAGTTCTTATGGCTATGGGTTTTGTTTTACCCAACATAGTATCAATTTGGGAGCTTCTCTTCGTCTTTTTACTTTTCTTCTCTTTTTGTGGTTTTTGTAAATTACTGTCATTTCTTAATATTAATTGAGGGACCGTTATTCCCAGGAAGGTTTTGCTCCCAAAAAGTACTTTTCTATAGATCGTGTATTCAGAAATGAAGCTGTGGATCGAACTCACCTTGCAGAGTTTCACCAGATAGAAGGTATGAGACAATGAATGTTGCTTCCCAAAAAAAGTGTACGAATGAATGTAAAAGTATCTGCCGTTGAAATACTGGAGGTGCAATCCATTCATATTGCTGTCTTTTAGGCATCAAACCTGGCATTGAATGAGGGACTAAAGGGGTATTAGCATGGCTAACATGTGTTCAGCCTAAAATTGATATCACGTCAGTGCACACTAACCTAGAGTCCTAAATTTCAAAAAAGCACGGACACTTCTAAGAAAGTAATGTGTTGTGACATTGGACATCGACACAACAAATGGCATGACACTTGTTGGACACTTCCAACACTTGCACACATATGAAACACATTACAAATTTTAATAAAGTAACTTGGAATCCAATGAGAAAACTAAAATAAGGTAAATTTATATGTATTCTACTCCTTTAAACTTTAAAATTACTATATTAGACTTAAATATTTATATATAAGCATATAATAATGATTTATCTTTATATATGATAGATAATAAATATATAAAATTATATGTTTTGCATGTGTACCCCACGTGTCATGTCTTACATTTAAAAAAAAAAAATTCGTGTGGGTGTGTTTGAGTAAGCCCTTCTTAGCGAAATTTGGTGGGGCTCTGTAACATTGTCAACAAAACTTAATTTTATTAGATTCTCAAGATGGTTGATTTTCTTCAGGTGCCAACCCTTACCTTACCCAATTGATGAAAGGAAGTGAACAATAAATATATTTTGCTAGTTCTTAATGTGGAGAGACCCAGTTGCACCAATTGAACTGATAGGCAAGCAAAAAGGACAAGGCTAGATCACCCTTCTGAATTGCACTGTCATGTCCCATTTCACTTCTATGAATCCGTAGTCTTTGTGGGCCATTTGTAAAAATATGATGCTATGAAACAAATGGAGAAGTTTGGCAATAGTGACATTTCATGACCTAAAACTGAATAAGCTTCACTGGTTACTTCACTTTCCTTAAGTGGCACCCAACAAGTAGTGGATTTCTATTTCAAAATGCTATATGATTTTTTTCCCAATTATTTTTAATGCTACATGATATGGATGAATTACTGAACTTCCATTGAATAGCAAAGGCGCCGTAGTTGATTTTATATGGTTTCTGCTAAACCTTTAACCTGTCTGGATTTCTGTTTTGATTTCAGGGCTCGTATGTGATCGAGGACTTACTCTTGGCGACTTAATTGGAGTTTTCAATGACTTTTTTTCTCGTCTTGGTAATATTTACTCTCGCTTGAACTTTTGATCATGTTCTCTTTTAGTGATGAATGGATTACACTAAACTTCCTAGATTTGGAAGTCCCAGTAAATGAAGCTTACCAATTTTGTAGTGCATAAACTATTTAATACCAATATACATTTATTTTGCATAGAAAATTAAATAATAATTGACATCATGATTTTGGAGAAGATATGAAACAACCATACTGACGAATCAGACTTCCCTTCTTACTACACTTGTGTTCAGGTATGTCCAAGCTGAAATTCAAGCCTGCTTACAATCCATACACTGAACCCAGCATGGAAATATTTGGGTAATCAATTGTTATTGATCTGACGGGGCTGTTGCATGTGATGTAGCCAATAATACTATTTTTTTTTTTATTTAATTGTATCTCTGCAACTAGATTAATTCTCCTGCAATTGCTCAGTTATCACGAAGGCCTAAAGAAATGGGTGGAAATTGGAAATTCTGGCATGTTTAGACCTGAGATGCTGCTTCCGATGGGACTCCCAGAAGATGTTCGGGTTATTGCATGGGGCCTTTCCCTAGAAAGGTAAGGAAATTATTATGGGAAAATTATCAAATAAGTCAATAGTTTTTTCATGAAATTTCCATCGAGTCCTATTTATACTAATGTGGAGAGGACTGATTCCTATGTTGATTGGATTTAATGAAATTTTAATGAGAAAAGTATAACTTATTGGGTTGGTTGTTCTTGTTCTTGTTCATGAATCTTTTTGGAAATGATGAATCCAATTGTCCTGAATCATGTTGACGAATATATTTGTTTGAATAAATGCAATGACAAATATTGCAAAGTAAATTCTGCACTGCTGGAGTATATTCTCCAAAAATATTGATAATTTCTTTTATTCTGTGGATCAGACCAACCATGATATTGTATGGGATTGATAACATCCGGGATCTCTTTGGTCACAAGGTACATATACATTCACTTAGTACGAATAAGTAGCTCTCTTTTGTTTAAACTGGGTGGCATTTTAATGATCATTATTATTGGTCTTTACAGGTGGATCTTAGTCTCATCAAGAAAAACCCTCTATGTCGAATTGGAATAGAGTAGAATGGGGTGATGTTTTTTCCTCATATTTATATCAAAGTTTTCCTTTTTAATAGTTGCCATCCTCTTTGGGAATTAATTGCAAATTGATCCCTTTTTGAAAGTGGCTAATGACAAGAAAACCCCAATTTTAGTTTTTGTTTTATTTTGTAGCAAATGCCAGGCAATGCTCCAGCTTAGATGGTAATATTTGATAAATCTCCAATTCTTGGCACAGCATGTTAGTCTCACCAGTTTTGTAAACGAATTTCGATGCGTTGCCTGCATATGCATTCAATCTTTGGCTATTTCTCAAATGTTCATATATATGTGAGTCGACTATTGTGTGGTAAGTGGTGAGTCATATAACAATATAAGTCTCTATTCATCGGGGAGCCAGATAAGAAAGCCCAAGGCAGACTAGCAAATTTTGTGGAATTTGTAGGTACATTTCAGATGGGCTAGGCCATAACTTGATCAAAATTGATAATCCAAAAGGAGTTAATATTTTGGACTGAAATTTCATTTTGAAATCACTTCTCAACTGGTCAAGTTATCAGGGAGTTCAGTTTTAATATTAGAAGGTATCATTTTACTAGGTGTTTATGACTAATGTGATTCAATTTTGAAGTGAACCAATAAATTTGTTTTCATAAGATTTTAGAGATAAACTGAAGAGTGAATCCTTTGGAATTGAACTAAAATCAGACTACAAAGAAATAGTCTAGCTCTTATTCAGTTTTATGATTTTAAATTAAAAAATGTATATTATATATAGATTATTCAGTTCAACCAAAAATAATTCAGAAGCATACTACAAATGCAGCTCTATCTATGTAGAGTCAAATTCAGAAGCATACTACAAATTTTTATGAACATTTTTCAATTTAGTTTCTATATGAACACATACTTTTACCAACAAAAAAAAAAAAAAAAGTATCAAATGAATAGAATAAATAATACCTTGTTCAGAGCTGAATGAAATTGAGTTTTGAGGAAGCCAATGGAAAGACAACAGGATGGATCCAGGCTACCCATCAAACCGACCTGACCCGCATTTGGACAGTCCAGCAACATAGGAAGACGCATGAGGGCGGTGTTGTTTTTTCAAAATTTCAGGTGCAGATCGAGTGGAAAATACACCATGATTCGCATGGACCTGATCTACCCGTTGTATAATATATATATTTTCTTTTTTGGACCTGATCTACCCGTTGCGTATCTCGCTGTGAGCCTTGATTTGAGCTCATGTGGATAATTTAAAACGTTTTATGTGTAGAATCCATCAAATATGTTTTTTATGTAAAAAATTACATTGATCAGATATTGATAACCACTTGATTATATCATATTTTTAAAATAAATTGTGACAAAAATATGATATGATCAAATTGTTATCGATATTTGATCATGTGATTTTTTATAAAAATAATATATTTGACGCATTTTACACATTAAATAATTTAAATTATCGATATGAGTTCAAATCAAAACCCATCGATGCCGAACAACTCCCTCCAGTTATTGGAGAAGAGTTGGGTTCTTATTTTTTATTGTTTTGCACGACCACAAAACCGGAGGTGGGATGGATGCTTGTGAGGCCGTTGACAGCATTGGTGCTGTGCCCCTAAACCACGTAATTTGACGGATATTTTCGAACTCCTCATCAGATATACGTTCTTAGGCCAACTACACTGCTTTTGGCATATGTTAACTTCCATTTGTTGTCCATCATGATTGCCAAGTCCATTTTATGCCATAAATTTTGTGATTATTATATGAAAAAAAATATTAATACAAAATGTATATATAAATTTTTTGACAAAAATGATGTAATTGTGACAATTTTGAAAATATAAATAACCTTGATGAATTTTTTATTTTAAAATTACACAATTGATGTGTTATAAAATTGTGTATTTGTTTTGGGTAATGCTATATAGGTAAGTTAAGATATTTGTAATGTTGTTTATCATAAATGTTATAATAAAATCCTATTCCGTCATAACTTTAAAAAAAAAAAAAAAATTATAACGAAACGTGACATGAAGCATACGTAAAGATCTTTTGGATCACCACTAAAATAATGTCATAATAAATATCATAATATGTTATCACCAAAAATTATAAACGTCGCAACTAGAACATATAGTACATACATTTTTAAGTGGTGTGTATTATATAATTCTCCATTAGTTTTATATACAATTTTTGTATTTCTATATCATTACTCTTATCATATATATATACATAATCGAATATAGTTGTGTCACATACCAAAAAACATTATCTAAGAATTAAATATGTAAAGAAAATTTATTTTATATAAAACTCACAATATTGTAATTTTAAATCTACACCTTACGTGTTACTTTTAGGATAAATTTTGATTACGTTTTACTTTCATTAGGATTGAGTTAAGAGGCTCATGGGCATCAATAGTAATCTTATTTCAATGATCTAAACTACTAATTTTTTAAGGGGAAAGCACCAATAAATCTCAAATTTGGGAATATTAACCCATTTAGTCCCGAAAGTTTTTTGTTGGACTAATAGGTCCTATTTTTGAAGCAGCTTACTATAGGCCTTTTTATGATTTCCCTTCTTTTCAAACATCAAACATTATTCATCTAACATCAAACATTAACAACGTCAGGATTATTCATCAAACATCAACCACTAAACATTAGGATTATTCATCAAACATCAAACACAGATTCTGAACCATTAAACATTAGGATTATTCATCAAACATCAAACATTATCCATCAAACATCAAACATCAGATTTATGAGTAACATCATCAAAACAACATCAAACATCATCATCAAAATAACATCAAACATCATAACATCATCATCAAAACAACATCAAAATAACGATTAAACAATTTTTTAAATAATGATTAAACATCAAAATAATGATTAAAATAACATCAAACATCAAAATAGTGATTAAACAATTTTTTCTGATCAAACATCATCATCGTAACAATTTTTTTTTTATTATCAAACATCATCGTAACAATTTTTTTGACGATGATGTTTGATGTTTGAGTGAAGTGGGTTTGGGCGAAATAGGGATCGGAGATTAGGGAGTACCATGAATGAGATACAGATTTGAATCGGCAAAGAGACTTGACTGGTAATCGACAGAGTACCTCGCCGATGAGCTCTTGGGGAAGGATTGGAGAATCGGAGATTAGGGAGTACCAAAATGAAAACCCTAATTCCCAGAACCCAAGACACCTAAACCAAAGAACAGCACGAAGATCTCTTAAATCTACTAATCTAGCGAATCTTCAATCATCCATAAACAAATAGAACAAAAAACCCAAATAGCAAACTACCATTTTGATAAAAACAAATTCCCAAATTGGGCTTCCATGTACAAATTTCAGGAATTTCCAATCAATCGAAGCGCTAATCAGTCAAATAGATGAGTACCCAGAAAATAAAATTCAACTGGGTATGCGAAAATGGATCAAAGAAGGCAAACCCAGGTAGAGATTATGAGGATAACAAAGAGATCTTCAAGAGAAAAAAGTAGAGAAACAGCGACGAACAGACCTTTTAGTTCAAGTTGTGTGTGCTGTCAAACCCTAGAATCTTGAAATCTCCATATACAGGATGTGAGATTGAAAGGTGTGAAAGAGAAGACTTCGCTGGTTCGCCAAAGGACTAGATGGATACTCATAAATGATCAATTAATCAAACATCAAAAATTGTTTAATCGTTATTTTGATGTTATTTTTATTTTGATGTTGTTTTGATGATGATGTTCTAATATTTGATGTTATTTTGATGATGATATTGTGATGTAAAAAAAAGACTAAATGGTTTATAAAAAAACACACAGAACTAGATGGAGTAACATTTTTTAATATGGGACTTATGAGTAATTTTTCCAATTTTTTAAGGCATTTCATGTATTTCATCTATAAAAAATTATATTTATCTAATAATCATAACATTTTTATTTTATGGTGTTTGTGTCCAAAAAAATAAATGATTTATTTTTCATACATACATGCTTGTTGTCCATTTTTTTAGAGAGAAACACAATAAATAAAATAGTTACAATTGTTAAATCAATTTAATTTTTTTCATAATTTCAAAAAATAGAAAATTTAAATTACCAAAATATGATCTATAATAAACCCCAGACTCCTCTAGTTGAACTTGTAAAAGTTAACCTATACCCAATTACCTAATTACATTTATTTGAAAAAATTAAAGGGGATTGTTAAGATGTGCACCTCATTAAATCAAAAATGTTAAGAGATTCTAAAAATTTTATCAAATATTTCACATGGGTATGAGATCTATATGAGACCCACATTATGTGAGTTTCACACCCATGTAAACACATTTGATAAAACTTTTAGTAGAATATTTGGTGTTTCTTACATTACTCTCATTAAATAGTGTATATCATGTACACATTTATTTTAAACTATTAGATATTTACAAATTAATCTCAACCATTAAACAGTTTGATTAGAAATATTGAATACTCTTCAACAGGTTACAATTTTCTTTAGGGGTACTTACGTGTAAGTCCTAATAAGTGGACTTATTGTCTAATAAGTTCTATGAGAAAAATTTGTCATAAAAAACGTCACTAATTGTAAATTTTAATGGCAATTTATAAAAATAATGACAAAAGAAGTCACTAATTATCAATTTTTAGCGATATATATATAAAATTATTACAAAAAATTATTTTTAGTGACAATTTTATTAAAATTTATTTTCAATAAGACTCATTTAAGTCCAATTAGTAGGGCTATTTATTCCACAAAACCTTATTTTTTAGAAACCCTCTTCACTTTGTTTTCCTAAAGCCCTTATTTTTCAGACGACTCCGAAGCTCTTCTTCGCACTCTTCAAACACGACTCCAAAGCTCTTCTTCGCCCTCGAAGACTATCCCGCGAACACAACGTGCCCTCGACTTCACCTCAAGGTATGTCTCTCTCTCTCTCTCTCTCTCTCTCTCTGCAACTTGTTTTTATCCCTTTCTCCATCTCCATTCTATGAAACCCTAGACTGAAATCCCCTTCTTCGAAACTGCCCCTTCCACCTTTGTGAACTCACTTGGTTGGTTTATAAAGTTAGGAAAATATGATTTAAATAGGTTTAGGTTTTTTATGTTTGTTTGCTTTGGTAGTTGTTTTGATTCCATATATATATATATACTTGAAATTTGGCTTGAGTGTGTGAAATCTGATGTGTGGGTAATTGAATTTTGTACTCAATTATGTCCCTTCTATGTTGAATTACTGAAAGGATAAACTGTATGCTAATCATTTTGAGCCTTATCCAAACCAAAGATTGGCATAGTTCCGTTATCAATAATATACCCCTTCCCATTGTGTTAAATAATGACGTCTACATAGTATTATTTGTCCAGGAGGACAATTAGTCTCAACCTTATTTGAGGGCCACCAAACATAGGATAAGGGATGATATGGAACTAATGGGCCAATCCTAGCCCTTCTTACCCCGTACAAATGTGGTTCTAGTGTCAATCTGGGTACTCCCTCTGTCTCACACTGTTAGTCATTTTCCCAATTTGGGGATGTTCCAAAATGTTAGTCTTCTCTAGAAAGTCAAAGCACAAAATTTTACAATTTTCAAAAATGGTCCCTCATAAGTGGCTGAATATATTTAAGATTGGGAATAAAAGGGGAATTTGAGAAACCAAATGCCTTTTTATTTGAATTTGAATTTCTTTAATTGTATGTCCCTTTGAAAAATTTGAACTCCTAGAAGGTGCTAACATTGTGGGATGGAGAGAGTACTAAGTTGAGTGTTGATCTTTGTTTGTGTTGCATTGTGTGGTTTTATCTTATATTGTATCTTAGGACCTAGGATTTTGCAATTTTATAGAAGAAGTTGCATTTGTTATAACAATTTGAATAGAAAATGATTTACATAACAAGTATATATTATATTTGGACAGTAGAAATGCTTTCTTTCTTTCCTTTTTCTACCCAACTCAACTCAACTCAATAAAGCCTTGTCCCTCCCAACTATTTGGGCTTGCTACATGAATCTTGTTTGGCATTCTACTCGGTCAAGGGCCCTAATATCTGTTAAATCACAAGTTAACACATCTTTCGTTACTATCTCAAGTTATATTAATTTTGTTTTTGTAGTACCCTAAGTGTGGACACTGTCACTATTTGTTGCCGTTATAGTTAGGGTTGCAAATTAGACGAGCCGAGCCGAGCCGAGCTTTCAGATGTTCAGGCTCGGCTCGGTCAAAATGAGGGAAGCTCGAGCTCGGTTCAAGCTCAAGTCGAGCTTTAGAAATTATATTCGAGCTCGGCTCGTTGGCTAATTTAAAAGCTTGAGCTCGACTTGTCTTGGCTCAATAAATGAGCTCGAATAAGCTCGAGCTCAAACAAGCTAGAAATTCCAATTCACATCTATAACTCAAAAAATGAAATTCCAATTCATATATAGAAAGGGATGTACAATGTTCTGTCACTAATTCAATAAATTTTTCAATCACATTTTTTTTTCTCACCAAAAAAAAAAAAAAAGAAAAAGAAAAAGAAAAAGAAAAAGAAAAAAAAAAGATATGACTAGTAATAAAAAATTTGTGCATTACACAGCATAGCAAGCATTACACAGTGCATCCTTGAACAAAACATAATTACCAAAAACATAGTGCATCCTTAAATAAAACGCATTACACAGAACATTACACCATGCATCCTTAAACAAAACATAATAACCACAAACTAAACCACTAATGTCTTGACTTGATTCACTTGAAAACACACCAAAGAGTCTTCATTTCTTTGGAACTTTGCATGAGCCTTTGCATTAATTGTATCCATGAGTGGACTAGTTGCTTTGTTTTGGGTAATTTTCTCTCTTGGTTTCACTTATTTAATACAATGGTTGGTTCAATTTTATATTGATTGTTAATTTATTAGTGCATTAACTTAGTTCTTGCATTATTGTTATTTTTATTAGATATGTCAAATAGACAAATTAATCTCACTTCTCCAAAGCAAGATTCTTGTACACCATTTTCGTCATTTGATATATATGCATGCACTTGTTATGCAACTCAAAAAAAATAGGGAACAATATATATACTGAACATTTGAACCACCATTGTATCAAATAAGTGAAATGAGAGAGAAAATTATCTAAAACAAAGCATAAAAATTGAATTGTTAAAGCACAAAATTAGTAAATTATCTTTATTTACAAATTAACCAAGACTCATATTTGAATATGGATATATATATATATATGCATGCACTCATTATGCAACCCAAAAATAATCTTCATAGACTGAAAAAATATCAAAACTATGAAATAAATCATTAAAAAAAAAGAGAGATTGTAGCTTTTCTTTAATTTATATGTTCAAAACAGGGGACAAAAACCAATCCAAAAAAAAAAAAAGAAAAAAAAAAGGGTCAAATATATACATAATTAAACTTTCACTCTAGCAAAGAAGAGGAACAAAATATATATAACAGTGTGTATCGGAAGGGATAGTAAGAAATACTTGATTTTGCGAATTGAGGACTAAAGGGAGAGGAGAGAAAAAGGGTCAATGGTGAAATAAGTGTACTGTGTGCATAGGAGCATGTGAGACGCCATGGGGGGAGAGGGAGAGAGAATCTCCCAGTCTCAAATCTTCACTGGAGCAACGAAACTATACCGTCAATGTTTGAGTGTCTAAGAGTTGATGAGATTAATTCTTTGTGCGATTGATTCAAATGTTGGCCCTATCTGGATTGTTGAGTGTTGAATGTTTGCAGTATTAATAGGATAGGAATGTGTAGGATACAAAAAGTAGTGCATATGAATCCGATACAAAGAGGAACCTTAAATTGAATTAGTTACGATTATCAGATGGCTATATCTTTTTGTGTAAATGAAATACACAATACCCAACAAAATTAATGGTTTGGATTCAAAATAGAACCCGTGATGGGCCTCGTAGGGCCCAAACAATGCTCTCAAATCCAAATTATTGGGATCGACGTAATCCACCTTTTAAAATTTGGTGAGGTCAAAAATTATGCAAATTTATGAATATCTTTTTATTTTTTATTTTCCTCGAGCTATAATTTTTTTTTTTTTTTAAAAAAATTATTGAAATTTCACTTTGAGAAAATATCATTTTCCCCTCAAACTATAACTCAGAAAACAATCCAACCACTGTTCTCTTAATAATATCTAGTTTATACCTTATCTAGTTTATACCTAAACTATTCGATTTTGCATCAATTTTACTCTACCATCAATCACGGTCTATAATCAAATAGAAGTTGCTCATGTGGCACCCAAAATATCAATTAGTTTTCTGAATAAAACGAAGTTTGGAGGGTAAAATGAAATTTCAAATTTCATTGCCATGTCAGCAACTACAAGTGCAAGGAGCATGCAAGAGGTAATCAAACATGCTAGAATGATGGTCCAAAGCATGATGCATGTTAAGGCTATAAGGAGGATTGCACTACAAGTGCAAGGAGCATGCAAGAGGTAATCAAACCAACCCAAAACAAAGCTATATCATGTTAAAATAAGGCCTAAGGCATGATGAGATGGAGCCAAAACATGCTAGAAAGACATGCTACTTTGATGAGCCATCAACACAAGCAAACAAGATAAGAGGAGGGGGGACAACCCCCTCCTATTTGAGGCCTCAAAACACACTTTCCACCACTGAAATTCCTCTGGAATTCAGTGGTGAAGAGGCCAAACAAAGGTGATCCAAAGGCCTAAAAGAGATGGCTCAAAACAAGGCCAAATAAGGCATAAAAGGGGGTAGACCACCCCCAACACCAAAGGTACCTCAAACAAACACTTTAAGCACTTAAAAAAGAAGCTTTTTACAGTTGAAAGTTAAGCCAAAAGAAGCATGCAAATAGGACCAAATAAGCTATGAAAACAAAGCTTTTTAAGAGGTAAGAGACTCACCCTTGAAGAACCTCTTTAGAACAGCAACTTCAGAGGCCAAAAACCAAGCTTAAACCACCCAAATGCAACCTCCAAGAACCTCAGCTCAGTAGTGAAGGTGTTTCACTAGGTGCTTTAGTGCAAAAGTGTGAAGAAATGACACTTTTGAGCACAAACAAGTGCAAATATAGAGAGAGAGAGGAAAAAATATAGAGAGAGGGAGATATATGTTTTGTATCTCAAATTTTCAGAACCTCTGGAAAGGGAGAGGGACCTTCCTTCTTATAGAAAACACAAGCCAAAGCTTCCTTAGCAAGCTAAAACTTGTTTGAATCCATCCATACACGTGTATGGAGGATACAACAAGTGATCAACAGCTGGCACCAGCTTGAAGAAAAATATCTACAAAAGCAGAAAAATGGGTCTCGGCCAAAAAAAGGGCCGACCGGCCAATAAAGGTGCCGACCAGCCACCACTGATGGCTGATGGAAAGAAAGAAGGGCCGATAGGCATGAGGCCTGGCCGATGGGTTGTAGGGCTGGCCAACAAGCCACCCCCTTCCCTCAAAAACAAAGCCACAAGCTCTTGATCCACAACCAAGCACAAAACAGACAAGTTGAGAGGCTCCAAGGCGAAGCGCACAGTCGAGACCTTCAGAAACTCAAAATGAACATGAGCATGGATGATCATCGAGTGTTCAAACGATGACGTCCAAGTCTTGAGGACGGTCAAAAATGGGGTGTCTACACCAATACATGCTAGAATAATAGGCTAAATCACCAAGCACACTAAGCTAGTGAACAAGATTGCACTACAAGTGCAAAAAGCAAGCAAAAATTGACCCAACCAGCCAAAAACAGAGTTAAAGCAGGTCAAAATAAAGCCTAAAACATGCTTGAACTAAACTTCAAAAAGGTAGAAATAGAAGCTCACTTATTAGGCCATTAACACATGCAAACAAGACAAGAGGATGGGGGGACCACCCCCTCCTATTTTGGTCCTCAAAACCAACTTTCTATCACTGAAATTCCTCTGGAATTCAGTGGTTAAAAGGACAAAAAAATTTGTTTTAGAAAGCTTTGAAAGATGGCACAAAAGCTTAACAAGCAAAGAGACAAGAAGGGTGGACCACCCTCAAACTCAAAAGGGGCTTAAACCACCATTTTTAGGACTGAAAAACAGAGTTTTCTTCAGTTTAAAACCAAGCCAAAAATAGTTTGCAAAGGTGGCAAAACAAGTGTGCAAGACAAGCTTAAAAGGGATAAGTGCTTACCCTTGAAGCACAACAGCAAAACAGGTGCAAATCTGAGCCAAAACCAGCTTTGAGAGCTCAAATAGGACCTCCAAGAACCTCAGCAACAAGGTAGAGGTGTTTGGTCTACGGTCTCTTTGCAAGAGTGTAGGAAATTCTCACTTCTAAGCACAATATAGGAAGAGAGAGAGGCTTCTAGAAAGAAAGGCTGGAATTTTGCTCACAAAATTATAGAGAGAAAGATTTAGAGAGAGGTTCCCAAACTTGTTAAGCTTTCAAAATGTTCTAACCCCCCAAACCATAGAGAATGGCCTCTCTATATAGCAAAAAGAGAGCCTTGGGTTGGAAATATCTGATTTAGAGATAGCTGGAGCATTTGGAAGACAGCTGGAGCAAAAGATCTGCAAATTCTAAGCTTTCTGGGCATTTTTGGCCGACCGGCCATCTTTTTGGCCGACCAGCCACTTCCGTGGCCGACCAGCCACTACTAGTGGCTGACAGCAAAATCTGCTCTTCAGGTCCAACTTCAAACGGGCATAACTCCTTCATCTGGACTCCTTTTTAGGTCATTATTATGTCCAAATTGAAGCCCCGGAAGTAAGTTTTCCAATGGTGGTAGCCTCACATCAAAATTCCAACTATGCAAAAAGTTATGACTCTTTTAGTGAAGGCTGCTCAATTTTGATCCTAATGAATTGATGCCCAACTTCCAACAACCATATCTCCTCCATCCGGACTCGGCTTTAGGAGATTCTTGAGTGCAAAATGAAGCTCCAGAAGTCTTCTTTCCAATGGTGGTGGCCTCATAGTTTAAATCCAAGTATACAAAAGGATAGGCCTGATTTAGTGAGGGCTGCTCGACTCTCTCTTAACGGTTCACGCCCATCTTCTTCCCCAACTTGGTATCTTCCCTCTCCTTCTCTTTTCTTCAACTCCAAACCTCTAAACAAGATGTTTTGGAAGATTTTTCAAAGAGTTCACCTCTCTTTCATTCATTTCCACTTTGTCCTTGCCCGGTTTACCAAAAAGAAGAACATTTAATAAAATACGAGCGTTGGAATATCGTAGGAACTTTATTTCAAAAATATTTTGAAAGAGAGGGTTTTAAGGTGTAAAAACCATTCAAAATAGCTTTGGTCCAAAATGGGGTATGAGGTTAGGATTTAACTCTCCTCTTGTCAAAGAAATTGAACATTTGCACTGCACACCTTTCATCACCAAGTAAACAATCAGTAGAGTCCAAGTCTTAAGGGCGGTCAAAAATGGGTTGTCTATAGCCGTGTTTGAAGCCTCGATTTTCGAACTTGGGTACTTCTTCCACGTATTTTTCCAAGGCAGTGTTTTCTCCGGCTTGGAACGCCTTAGAGATCTCGGAGTCGGCTATTTCTTTTGCCTTCTTCGATTCTTCCAAATCGGCCTCCAGTTTGGCAATCACCTCTTTGGCCAACTTGAGCGCATCATCACTCGCGTTCGCCCTTTCTTCGGCAGCCAGCTTGAGTTGATCGGAGCATTTGGCCTTCTCTTCCTCGGCATTGGCCCTCGCTCTCTCTTCCGCTGCTTTGCCTGCCTTAGATTCGGCTCTAAGAGAGGCCTTTTCAGCTTTGCCCTTTTCAGTTTCGAGTTCGGCTTTGAGCAAGTCGATTTGCTTGATAACGTCCTAATGACGGCGATCGATTTCTGCGATCCTGCCCGCTGCCTGTAAACAAAATATTAATAAGATAGCTGGCATAAAAAGAAACAAAATATTTTCTCAAAGTTACTTACCAATATCGCCGATTGAGCAGCTAATGCTATCAACACCACATCCGGCTCTGCACGGAACGCTGCTCTGTCAATCGACAGAGAAATTGACGAGGCCACGCTTAAGGCCATGCCGACGTCCTTCAAAGTTGAAGCATCAGAAGCAACTGGCACATTTTTTATTTTAGGTTGTATGATAAACGACACAGCCAAGTCCTGCGACTCTTCTATGTGCGGTCGTTTATCAGTTTGGTTTTTAGAATAGTCGACTTCGTGCTTGGCGAGGAGTTTATCCCCCCTTTGTTCGACCACTAGATTGTCCGATTGATCAATGACAATTTGCTCCGTTTCGGCTATAACAATCTGCTCCGTTTCCTTAACAAGGGCAAGCGGTGAAGACTCAGCCCCAACAAGAGTAGGTGGTGGGCGTTCAGACCTCGCGGCTTCAGCCCTCCTTTGGGCTGCCATCTTCTCGGCATTTTTTCTTCTGGCCATCTGCACAAGTGACTCCCCAATTATGTTCTCAGGATCTGTGCCGAAAAGGTCTCCTAAGTTGGTGAAAATATCGTCTTCTAATGATACATCGACTCGGCTTAAAGTGGACGAAAAGTTGAAACCGGCTTCCTCAAAGGCCAAATTAAGAGCCGCATCAACCTCCTTGTAGACCGCCCTGAGAACTTCCAGCTCCGTGCGCGAGGGCGCGAATTCGTTTATTCATTAGCTACTACAGTTCGGACTCAATGTCACAGTTCTGAATCTAATCTCACAAAGTGCAATGTGAGACCGATAAATCACCAAAGAGTCCAAATCCAGCAAATCGTTTTGAAAAACTGATTTTTATAAAGAAGTGCCAAAGATGGACTGCTTTGCCAGATACAGAGTCGCCCCCTAAATATTTTGTTTTGGAGGAAATTTAGGAAACCCTGACTCATGCCTAAGGCCACGTGTCCGTCATCACCAAAGTTGCCTCGGCTCGGGAACTTGGGTACGAGAGGGGAAGGTCATGCAATGAGCACCCCCGCTCGCCCGATCAAAGATCGGCCTTTACTAACATGATATGTTGTTTTTGAAAACACATGTGTTCTTATTCCGGTTATTAACCTAGAATTACTATGTGATACGCACAGCATACAAGTATAGACTATATCGCCTAAGTTGGAACAAAACATTGCATATTCGTTTGTGAAAATGATTTGAAGTTTGCTACTCGCAAGTAGGCTAAGACGAGGATTTTGATGAATTGTTCCAATTCAAGCAATCCAACCTTCACCCACAGGCATTCAGGCAGTTAAACACTTAAGCAGTTAGTCTCATGGCAAGCATGCTAACATGGCAACATACACATCTTATGCAGTATGCTAAAGCGTAAACATTCACAGTGTACTCCAAGCCAAAACAGAGAACTAGTTAGAAATCATGCATGATCCTAGTTCATGTTAAGATGGCTAATGCAACTAAGGTAGGCTCAGCTATTCTAAGATGTCATGTAAGATGCAACTTGATAACATGCTGTTGAACACGTATTCAAGTAAATGTATTGAAATACAATGTAGTTAGTATGATGCGCCGAGCCCGGTGCATGCAATACAGATGAATGGATGCACGCATGCGAAGCATAAGGTATGCTAATCGAAATATGCCCTAAAACTAACCATCGTAAGCGGTTAAGTAAAAGGGATAAAGAAATGGGGGTTAGAAGACATGCATCACACACACGCACGCTTATTACAACAGTTGGCCCTCTCGACGGAGGGTCTGAATAAAAAGCTAACCAGCTAATCTAAGCTAATTAAACTAATTATTACAAAACAAAGCTAATTAACTAATCCTAGTTAACTAACTATTACAAAACAAGCTAATTAAGTAACAAGTTAACTAACTAGTTATTACAATACAAATAAGCAGCTAAACGCATTAATTACTTAAATACAGAACCAAAGCATAAACTAGCTAAAGAAAGCAGTAAAGAGAGGCCCTCAGGATGAGGAGTGTATGCATGCTCGATCGCATCGTTCGAAAATCCGTCGCGATGCCCCAACTTGCCTCTGTTCTCATTTATTTTCAGAACCTTGTACCAAGCTCCACAAAGCTTCAACTCCACCATGGGAACTTGTGGGAGGGTGGCCGACCAGTTGTTGATGGGAGAGACCACCTGCCGACCACTTTTCTTTGCTGCAGACCAGAAAAAGTGGTTGGCCAGCCACTTTTTCTGGTTGGCCGACCAGTTGTTGCTGCCAAACTCCAGTTTGCTGCAACAGAAAGCAAGAAAGGGCATGGCAATGTATTTGCAAGATATGTGTGCACTACCACCCTCTCTATCATTTCATAAGCTCAAGAGAGTGTGGTTCTCGACCCTCGGGCTACCAATCACGCATCTTGATGCATGATGGCCGAGAAGCCAAATTGCATAATTCAATATGAAATGAATACACACATAAACACATAAAGCCTAGAACTCTATCATGTATGATCAAGAGCGTCGGCGACCGAGAATTGAGACACGTTTCATCACTTTAAGTATGAAACATCCCCCGTTTCTCGTGTTTGGACTAACACCTATTCCAAACAAAATGCAACAAATAACATGGCATACACAATGCAATGCAACATCAAGCATGCAAACATGCAATGCAACTCAAACATGCAAACATGCAATACAATAAAACAAGCATGCAAACAACATGCAAGGGACAAGCATGCAAACAACACGCAAGGGACAAATATGCTAGTCATAATGCAATGCAACACAAGCATGCAAATAACATGAGCATGCAAACAACAATATGGCATACACAATGCAAACGAACATGGCATACACAATGCAATGTAACATGGCATACACAATGCTCAATGGACTTAAACCAAATATGGATAGACCTCAGTCATGCCCAAAACAGAGGCCCTAATGATGAAACTAAGGCATGAAGATCAAGACAAGCATGCTCAATGCAATGGCCCATCAACTAGGCATAAGAGCACAACTCTCAAGAGTGCTCAAAGAGTGATAAATGCAAAAGTGTAACAACACTAAATGCACTGAAATAAGGTATGAAATGATGCCAAATCGTCCAATTAACATAAGCATGGCATGCTAGGGTCCTTAAGCATTAAAGCTAGCAAAGAGGACTACAAAGGGGGCATGTAATACATGGCACAAAGGCATGAACCAACCATGGACAGAGCTCAAATAGGTCTAAACAAAGACCAAAACATGCTAAGATGGGAGCTCAAGGACCTAGGCAAGATGGCATACACACTTGGCCACAAACAAGGCATGTAACGCCCTCAAAATATAACATAAAACCCAACAATATAAACATGCATTGATATACAAAAGTCCAACATTCTTCTATTCATCAGAGTATTTGATTACAAAAGGTATTACATGTTAACAACAAAAGCAAATGCCGTACGGGCTTATAGCTTTCCAAGTTAACACTTGGTTACAAAAAGGAGAGCACTAGCTCAATTACACATTAAGCCCTTGGCTTGAATCTACATGTAATACATCAAAAGAAATTGTAACACCAAAAAGTCTGACAGCCGTTAGCCTTCCAAGCTATGTCCTTGGAGGTGGCATGCTACCTGTACCTGAAAATGATGTTCCCATATAGGGTGAGCCACAGCCCAGTAGAAATACACTAAACCAGTTATGAACAATGACTAAAAGATTAGCAGTTGATAGATGGCCAACACAGATACATCCACTTATATCACATTACAATTACATGACATACAAGTCCATGTTACTTTTTATTTTCCATTTTCGATAGATAAGCATACTAGCTAAATCAAAACATCAATAGATAAGCATATTAGCTATATCAACATCTCACAGATAAGTATAAGAACTATATATTACAACCAAAGATAAGCATATGAGCTATATCTGCACTTCTCTGGACAAGCATATGAGCTGTGTCTACACTTCTCAAAGATAAGCATATGAGCTATATCTACGGAGTTCATCCCCTATCTCCTCCCAATACTATCCGGTTTAGACGTACATCCCCCATCTTTCCCTAAACCGCGGAGTACATCCCCCATCTTATCCTCTACACACAATGTATATAAACACATAGGTTCTACATACATTCAATCAATACACAAAGTTAATGTATTCTATCAACCGTCAAGTCCCATGACACATTCCATTGATTAGTTTTTGTTTGCCTAATCATCATGCATTGTCTACAACAATCAAGACTATCCTCCACCGATAGCCCAAAGCAATTATTTCTAAACAGAAGATAAAAGCACAAAATGGATAATATATCAACATTTCAATTCGGCGAGTGATAAGTAATTCAACTACACCCTTTGATCCCATACACTTCCAATCTCAACATTTCCACTTCAATTCCTCATTTTCTTTAATTAATTATATGCATTAATTAATTAAAACAATTAGGGCAAATTCCCATAATTAACAAAACAACCCTAAGGTTCCATTTTCATCCATAATCCATCATCCATCTCATCTTTCTATGCCAAACTTGCATTTAGGTTTATTATAAACAAAACCCCAACTTTTGTAAAATTACACAAAAGACCCAAAGTTTCTCAAAATTACCCAACAACACCCAACATATCAAAATGCTAAAATTCAAAGACAAAACTCATAAAGAGGAGTAGGGTATCCCTACCTCGAAGTTCGAGCTCAAAAGGAGATGAAGACCCAACGACCAATGTGCTCCAAATCCAAAGATTTTCAGATTAAATCGAAGCCCAAGTCACCCTCTACCTTTTTAACAAAGCACTTAGGGTAGATTCACACTAGAAGGAGATGATTTCTTAGAGAGAAGACAAGTCTAGAGAGAGAGGGTCTCAGATCTAGGGTTTGGAAATGAAAAAGTTTTGAAAAAGTGATGTTCATCTCGGCTGCTGCTAATTGATATAAACATGCTCGCTCGAGCGAAGACTTTGTCGCTCGAGCGACCAGACACAGAAACTCTCGCTCGAGCCAAAAAGGTCTCGCTCGAGCCAAAAACTTAGAAGCTCGCTCGAGTGAAGAAAAGCTCGCTCGAGCCAAGAACTCGAACCATCAGGTCTGCAACCAGACGCACGCTCGAGCGACGGAACGCTCGCTCGAGCGAAGACAAACCAGATCGCTCGAGCGAAGAAAGCTCGCTCGAGCCAAAAAATGCAACTCTCAGTATCTGAACCAGACGCAATCTCTCGCTCGAGCGAAGTCACTCTGGCTCGACCCACCAGACACAAAACATACCTCTCGCTCGAGCGACCAAACCCTGGCTCGAGCGAAGGCCCAAAATTCTGGACAGCAACACTTGGCTCCCAGACACAACCAACCTGTAACAGACCTACCCAACACATCCTATAACTCAAATACAAAGTAGGAAAGGATGTAGACAAGATAATAATCAACTACTAACATCCACGGACACAAGTCCGGATCACTGTACAACAAGGGTAAACCCGGGATCGCTATAAGGCAACAATGCATAACACTCAAAGGCACTTAAAGAGTGAATGAAGTGGGAACATGGCAATGCTACATGCTCTGAAATGTCATGGTAAATGATGCCAAATCATGTACACAACACAAATGAAGCATGCTATGGTACCCCAAGCTTGAAGCTAGCATAGGCATTTGTACTACAACTATGCAAAACATGAAGCCTATGGAAAATACAACCCAAAACAGTCCTAGAACATGTCAAAATGATGCTAAAACATGTATGGAAGGAAACCAAAATAAGCTAGCATGGTGAGCATGAAGCATGAAATAGGCAAGGCCAAAAGAGAGGATTACACTACACTTACCAAGACCAAGCATGAGATGACTTAACCAACAAAAGTCAGAGTTACATTGTGGCAAAATAACCCCAAAAACACACTGAAATGATAGCTCGCAAGCTTAGGCATGAAGGCATACACAATGGTTCATGTTTAAGGCATAAAGGACCAACCCTTCAAAGTATGGAATAAGTGAAAGATGCGAGTGCATGAACATGAAACATGAACTGAAATCACATAACAAATGATGCCAAATCATTAAAATAGCCTAAGCAATGCATGCTAGTGGACTTGATACACAAAGCTAACAAACTAGAATGCATTATAGCTATACAATCATGGCATGCATGGATAAAACAACACAAATCAGAGCTAGATCATGCTAAAACATGGACAAAAGCTTCTTGAAGTTAAGTCAAAATCATGCTAGAATGATGGTCTAAAGCATGACACACATTAGGCTAGTTCATAGAAATGCACTACAAGTGCATGGAGCATGCATGAAGCCATCAAACCAAACCTAATCAGAGGTATGACATGGCAAAACAACACCAAGAACATGCTGAGATGGACTCAAAACAAGCTAGAATGACATGCTACTTCATGAAGCATACAAGACTAGTTTATGAAATTTATACTACAAGTGCATGAACCATGGAAGGGATGACAAAACCAAGTAAAAACAGTGGTATGCCATGTCAAAATAAGGCCTAAAATAGGCTGAGATGTGGCCAACACAAGCTTAATAAACATGCTCAAACATGAGGCATTCAAAGCAAGTATTCAAGAACACAAGGAGAGGGGACCCTCTCCTATTTGGGACCTTAAAACACCATTTCCACCACTGAAATTCCTCTGAATTTCAATGGTGAGAAGGCCAAAACAAGGTGATCCCAATAGCTTAAAGAGATGGCACAAGAACAAGGCCAAACAAGGCCTAAGAGGGGTAGACTACCCCCAACACAAAAGTGACCTTAAATAAACATGCTAAGGACTAAAAATCAGAACTTTTTGCAGTAGGAAGTTAAGTCTAAAACACCATGCAAATAGGTTCAAAAGCTTAAGCAAAAATATGGGTTTTAAGGGTTAAAAACTCACCCTTGAAGAACACCTTCAAAGCTGCAACTCCAGCAACCTTTGTGAGCTCAAACCAATCCAAGAACTCCAAAACCAACCTCAAATGGCCTCAGCAACAAGAGTATGGTGTTTGAGTGTGTGTTTGTGTGCAATAGTATGATGAAACTACACTTTAAGGCACAAAACAAGAGCAAACAAGGAAATATAGAGACAAGTGTATATCTATAGCTCAAGCCACAAAATTCTTAACCTGGAAGAGGAGGGGGGAGGTTCTCTCTTATAGAGAACAAAAATGTAAGCTTGTTGGACAAGCTTAGGGTCTAAGGCCATCCTTAGGGACAAGCTTATGGAGGATGGTTTTTGTGCCTTCTAGCTGTGACAGCTGGATAGAAAATATCTCCAAAAAGGTGATGGAAAGCTGCCGACCACTTGAAGTGGTCGGCCAACTACTTCTACTGGTTGGCCGACCAGTGGAAGTGGTCAGCCAGGGAAAAAAGTGGCCGGCCATGGTGGGAGATGGTCTACACACTGAAAACAAGCTAGTGGTGTGGTGGCCGACCAAAAAAGGTAGCCCAAAGACCAAGAAAACTAGTTTCCTGACCAGAAAACTGGCTGGCAGGAAGGAAAATGGTCTCCAAGGGGAAGAACTGGTTTCCTACCCTTGTACCACCTCCCAAACAAGGAAAATAAGGTTTGTACAAAAAAAAAAAACCAAAAAGGATGCAAAACGAGAGTCCGAGAGGCAAGGCGCGTAGCCGAGAGACCCGAAAACTAGTCTACGAGCACCAAAAGTAGTCTACGACCACAAAAGTGGTCTCCCAGACCACAGTGTCCCTCTAGGCAGAGGCAAAAAGGTGTGGTTCAAAAACCACGCGAAACGGAGAACGTTAAGCGGTCCCGAGACAAGGCGCACGGCCGAAGGCTCCGAAAATCGAAAACTAGTCTCCAAGCGGGAAAAGTGGTCTATGACCGCAAAAAGTGGTCTGCAAGACGTCTCCCTCCCTCCAGGGAAGAGAAAACAAGATTCGGTCCACAAACCGAGCCAAAGCACAAAGAGTTCAAAGGCCCGGAGGCAAGGCTCTCAGCCAAAAACTTCGGAAACTCGAAACGAGCTCAAACATGCACTATCACCGAGTGCTCAATCGATGACGTCTGAGTCTTAAGGTCGGTCAAAAATGGGATGTCTACAGTTGCCCCTCTTTGACAAAACTCGGAAGTCAAGAAGTGACGGGAGTGAATGTCAAAGCCCAGAGACGACCCATTTTTGACAAGGCCGAAGACTTAGACAAACAGGCAAGATAACAAAGAGATGTGCCTACAGGCAAGGGCAAAATGCAAAGGACATGCACAATGCTGAACATAACTCATGATCATGCAAAGAAAGCTGTAATGAAGCAATTATTCACAATAAATGCAACAGTTTAAGCGAATACGAACCAAACTACATTACATGTAGAAATGATGTGAGAAAATTCTGCAATTCTCACTACGTCTCACACAGAGAAGACATACAATGTCGTCTGGTCGCGCCAGCTTCAAATGAACCGTACATACAATATTGTACCTGCAAAAGAAAGAAACTCAACAGGTACGATATAGTTAGAAACATATGTTCAACGTTACATCAAAACACAATTCCAATACGAGATAAACGCATGCATACACAATGCCGATGGAAATGTGCGTAGCAATGGAAGTGAAAAGTGTGTGACAACGCAAGCAAAGTGTGGGTGCATAACAATGCAAGTAACGTGTATAACAATGCGACAAGTAGTGTGCATAACAATGCGAGAAAAGTGTGCATAACAATGCGAGAAAAGTGTGCGACAACGCAGGTAGAGAGTGCATGACAATGCAACGAGTAGTGTGCATAACAATGCAACGAGTAATGTGAGCAGTGTGCATGACAATGCAACGAGTGGTGTGTATAACAATGCAACGAAAAACGTGCATAACAATGCAATGCACTAACAAGTGCAGGTGAGGTGCGCCAGATAGCGCGAATGTAACGCAATGCACTAACAAGTGCAGACGAGGTGCGTAAGATAGCACGAATGTAATGCAATGTACTAACAAGTGCGATGCGCAAAATAGCGCGATAAAATGCATGCACAATGTAAGTAAGGTGCACAAAAAAGTGCGATGCGCAAAATAGCGCGATAAAATGCAAAGGGTGACATATTCCAACCATGCTGGAATCATGAGAGGAGGAAGAACAAATCCCAAACACATCGAAATCAAACATTCTGACACTTCGGTATTGGAAGGAGTGCAAGAACCGTATTTTTGACATTCCATATATTAAAACCAAACATGCTGACTAATTGGCTTTAGTCGGATGTTTAGGGAGCAATTGTGGGGCCGAATAAAGATATGTTGAAGAAGGCCAAGATATTTGAAGACATCTGGCCGAAGTGAATTCAGCTATAATCTAAGAGCTCTTGAAGCCGAATGTACAGTCGGCCATATGAAGAGCCGAATGGGAACCAGCACGCAATCGGAAGGCTGAGTAAGCAATCAAGTGCGAGATTAAGAGTGGGCCCGACTTTTGGGCCCAAAAGGTAGTATAAAAATAGGAACATCAACAAAAGAGAGGTATGTGAGAATAGATAAAATAACTTGAGATAAAAGTAAACTTGAGAGCATACTAACTTGTCCGTCGGAGTGCTAATTCCAGCACCCCTGACCGGAGTGTTCATCCCTTTTTCAGGTAGCAATCAGAGGATCATGGACGTCTGACTAGATCCTGGAGTATTTCCAAACCACTTCTCCACAGTAAGCATAAATTGTAAAACATTAAATATAAAATCTAGAGAAGTTCACTTTTATATATGGGATTTAAGTTCACTTTTATATATGGGTTAAATCCGAATTGTTTTCTAACTTTATGTAATGCCCTCCAATTTTAATTTTGCCTTTTCAAAATTTTGAAAAATCCTGTTTATGCAAGGGTTATCCAAAAATTCAATTCAGTATCATGTTAAAAAAAATATGAAAAATGTACTTATAAATCTCATCTTAAGGATTAGTGATCTGATTAGTCTCAAGAGTTTTTCTTATAGACCAATTAGTCCCATTAATTTTTGAAGGAATATTTAATATAGAGGGCTGCTATTAGCATTTACCTAATTTCTTTGAACCCCCATCCTAAATTCTAAATTTTAATAAGATTTCTTTGAACACTCCATTTAATATCAATTTTACCCATATTCATAATATCATCACACCTAAGTGCACACCCACCTAATTTTGCACACCATCTCTTCTTCTTCTCTCAATAAACAATAAACGATTGAGAGACGACTGAGAGTAACAAACGATTAAGAGACGAATCGACTGTTCCTTTCTTCTTCTTTTCTCATAAATGATGGTCTCTTTCTCCTTGACACCATGAACGATGGTATCTTAGTTGAAAATCTCTTCGACAGTCTCTTTCTTCTTCTCTCAAGTAGCCTCCAACTCCTTATCACATATTATTATTATTATTTTTTATTTTAGGGTAAAACCAACAATACAGGGGGTTTTAAATAGAAAAACTCTATAATAAAAATAACAGAAATAAGGGAAAATCCTACAAAAATGGAACCATTCGACATTCCAGTGCCAAACAAAATGTTTATGTTCAGCACTGTATTACTGAATTAAATGTTTCTGTTTAGTACTATATTACTGAACAGAACCTTAACAGTCAGCAAACTAGTACCAAACCAAAAATGAACCAGAATCGTAAATGCAAGATAAATAAACTCATCAATGCAACGCCAATATCATCAAAGTTGTTGTCATCATCCTCCATTACTCTATAAGTATCAATGAATGGTGAAAACGATCACAAATGTAGCAACTTGGAGTCTGTAATAGGATTGTTTGCAATGTTAATTGATTTGGAACACCGAACACATTTAAAATCACCAAACAAAATGTTAACTGATTAGGTTGTTTCAAATGTTTTTCATTGAAGATGAATACATGAGTTTAGGATGGTGATGAAAAAGAATACAGTTAGGATTTAGGTTGGTAAGGAATATGTATAGATGAGGATGGAGGTGGATGTATAATATTGTAGAGTGTCATTCTAATTGTTTTCATTTTATGGGTTTATGTTCCACTAAAAGTTGTCATTTATTGTAATTTTATTTCAGGGTATAATTGTAATAAAAAAAAAAGGTGAGAATTTGGAGGTCTAAAGAAATTAGGTAAGTGCTAATAGCAGCACTCTTAATATATTATTTGAAAATTAGATTTACGATTATACCTTTATTTCTATTATGTTTCTTTCTTTTCTTTTTTTTTCTTTTTTTTTTCTTTTTTCTTTTGTGCTAGAAATGTAAGATACACAACTTATGAGAATCAAATTTGGGATGAATTTTTATATGAAAATCTTTTTATTTGGAATGACTTGAAATGTAAGATTTTTTAAACATTTCAAAGGAAGTAAAAAATGACTTGAAATATGGAATTCTTCAAACATTCCAAAAAGATGTGGGATTCTTCAAATGTTTTAAAAGTAGTACAGAAACTCCTCAATAAACTTTGAGCATATGTATAATTTCAATTTGTAACACTCTAATGTAACACTAAAACGTAACATTCCAAAAAAACTCATTGGTGTAACACTCTAATGTAACACACAACAGAATTTCTTATTGTACTTTTTCCAAATGTAATACTCTAAAAAAAGGATGTGAGATTTTTCAAACCATTCCAAAAGGAGTATAAAAATTCCCTAGTAAACTTTAGGTAAGTGTATAATTTCAAACTGTGAACGTTACGTTTGGAAAAAATACATTAAAGCCTCATTTGAGAACAAGCTATTTTAGTAACTTTTTGGCTAAAATATGAAATAAAAAAACCTAGTATGTTTGGAATGAATTTTTGATTTTTTTATGAAAATATATGCATCAAGTAGAGAGAAAATAGAATATTTGACTTTTTGGAATAAGTTATAGGCTTTTTGATTTTTTTTTTAGTAACTTTTTGATTTTTAAGCTAAAACTATTGCATGCGAAACGAGGCCTAAATATTTTTTTACTGTTTTTATGTGTGTTACATTGAAGTGTTACGTTTAGAAAAAAAAAATAAAGAAATTCTATTTCCACACACTTAATTAGCTCAGTGCACATCTTTTCTCAATACACACACTTATTAATTTGATTATTAACTAATTTTCTTAATCCACACACTTAAAGTTACAATTACACCCTTCACTCATAATCATTGTACACACACTACTTTACCCTACTTTCTACACACTTTTATTGACCCTACTTCATATTTGTAATTCCACCCACACAAAAAAAAGTCAGTGAAGTTTCCTCCATTGAAGATCTCTATTGAACCTCCATTGAAAACTATTAAAAACCCTTCTTGAAGGTAAGGAATTTTTCCATTTTATTATTACATTTATCATTTTATTGTTGCATTTACCATTTTCGGATCTCGTGGCATAAAACCCTCGACCAAATAGCTACTAAACAACCACCAAATAATCAAAAGAACAAAAACGCTTGAAATCCCAAGCATAGGTTCATACCCAAAAGAATAAGCGACCACTAGCATTGCATACGAATATAAGTGAAAAGCAGCCATAGATCTTCAAATCCCAAAAAAAAAACACCACCAGAGCATTCGAGAACCAAAAAACACCACTAAACAAATCCAAAATAGAGATTAAAGCAATATGAGAGATGTTTTGAGAGTATAGTTTTGCAAGTAATAAAGGAGTATAAAGTGTGTAACAAGTAATGTGACAGCAATGGAAAAATTAAGGTTTATTTATTTTTAACTCAAAAGATGTACATTGAGATTTTTTTATTCTTAAAATATGTGTACAGAAAATTTTTTCATATAATATTATGAATGTTGCTGGATGTCTATTATGGTCATTTTTATTTAAGATATAAATATTATTAAATTAATATTTCATTAAATGTGTGCACTGAGCTAACTAGATGTGTGGAAATAGAATTTGTGGTGCCCTAATTTTTATCGTGATTGTATTAATACATAAAATAATAATAATAATAAATACATACATAAATATATAAATAAATACAATTCCTTAGTATATCAAGTACTTAGTAAAAGCTTGTGGTTTAATACGTTAGCTGTTATTAATTTTAAAATATTAGAAATCCTTATTTAAAGGGATAGATTGTGGGACTCCGCCTTTTTAATATTAAATAGTTTAGTAAGCGGTAAGTGATATTTTATAGTTTGGTGGTGAAATTTTTAAACGTGAACCTAACCTATAATTATACGTAATTTTAGAAATTATTGTGGATTACCAAAGGGGTGATAACCCTTAGAGTTATAAGAAGCCAAATCTAATTTTCTAGAGCGAACGACTTAAATGACCCTTGGGAAATTTGTGAGGTAACAGTCAAGGGGCAAGGACAGGTGGCGCCTTCTGTCAATACATAATCAACTTAGGCTTCACGTTTTGATGCATATAAATAGGGTGGTCTAGTAGAAGCAAGGATAACAATCAACGAGAAGAGTAGGAGGAGAAATAGGATGAGAGGTTGGGGAGCACGGGGAAATAGGTGTAAATTTATATTAAGAGTGAGTTATATTATACTTTGAGTTATCATAATATATTTTATATATGTTTTGAATTACTATAATATATTTTATAAATATTTTGAGTTACCACAATTTATTTTCTATGATGTATGTTTTATAATTATGTTCATGTTTCAATTACATGGATTATTTTCTGAATTCTATTTAAGTAAAATTAAAACTCATGGATATGTTTGTTTAAATTTTAGAAATTGTTTGACAATGATTTGATAAATAATTATTTTCTGTAAATACCACCACGAGAGTCCCACGCATTGTGAGACTTAAATAAACTATTGACTTATGTTTTGCCACTTTGTGGTCCTCTGTTTGTCATGAATCCATTGACATCTGTTCTGTTTGTCACTTTAGTAACCTTTGTTCTGTTCTGTACCGTGGTTATGGTTAGTTGTCTACCTAATCTCAGTTTTGCTACTTAAATGATTGTTTGTTCAGACTAAATTATTTTAAATAATTTAGTTTAAATAAGTATTCAGTTTTTGTCACTTAAATAATTTATTTATTTAAATTAAGTTATGTTAAGGTTTTAGCTTAAATAACTATCCATGGTCATTTTATGCCCCTATACTCATAGTATAATATTTTTCACTCTGTTGTGTGCTTATAGCTGTTACCTCTTTTAGGTGACGAGATTTAGTAGGATCAAGATAGGGGATGAATCGCAATATTTTTTTTTTCTTTTTTCTTTTTTATTATAGTTATTTACTATCTGTATTTCCAATCGGACTTTTGTAATAAAATAAAAAGCCCAACTATTTTCCTTTTTTTTTTTGGTACCCATTTATGTTACTTTAATTTATCCACTCGCGCTACTGCTACAGAAATTTTAGAATTATTTTATTTTTATTATCTTGTTGCGACACCGAAGTTTTGGGTACCGGATTCGAGTCGTGACAAAAGTGGTATCAGAGCAATGGTTTTTGGGTTTAATTTCAAGAAATACATCTGGGAATTCTCGAACCACAGGGATTGCATCAAGTATGGAGGCCTCTTGTTGATCATCGATTACATAACAAATACAACTACAACAACCTTTTTTTAGAAGTCATTGGGCTGTCATGAGAGATATAACACATGGAGGGGGAGAAATTCTAGTTCTATCAAAGATAAGCTCGAGTTGGTTTGGTGACCGGATGGAGACTTTTTTGGCTTCACAATCGATAGAGGCATAGTTGGCAGCCAACATATCCATTCCTAAGATCAAATCAAAGATACTAATACAGAGGGGAATCAAGTCGACGTGTGAGGTTTCACTTTTTAAGGATACAGTACAAGATTTGTACATATCAGCACTAAGGGCAGAATTACCAGAAGGAAAAGTACATATCCTAAGGGTTCGGGTGTTGATATTAGCTTGGAAGCAAAGTGTGGTGCAACAAAAGAATGAGTGGAACCAAAGTCAAAAATAATATGAGCTAAATGACCACAGATAGAAAGTGTACTTGACACAACATACTCGGTAAGTTCTGGTTTCCAGATACCAAGGCAAAAGCCCTTCCTTGGCGTTTTTGGTCCTTCCTCACTTCTCCAGGTACTGCGGATTTTCTGACTGGTTCAGAGGGGCCGGCTGTAGGATTGGTAAGCTTTGGACAATCTCTCAGCAAGTGGCCAGCTTGACCGCATCTAAAGTATGCTCCCGAGTCTCGATGACATCGTCCCCAATGACCCCTTCCACAAGTAGGACAATTAGGACTAGTGACACCTCTGAAGTTAGGAGGACCTTGATTGCTTGAACTGGTTGTGCCCGTATTTATCCTCTTGGGAGGCGCAACACCGGATCTTTTGTTATCTCTTTCCTAAAATCATTTCCTTTGGCTTGGTTCCCTTGAACGCAAGACTTTAATCCTTTTTTCCGCAATGTATGCTCGATCCACCACCTCCGCATAGGTTGGTAGTTTCAAAACCTCAAGTCTATCCTTGATTTCAGCATCCAATCCTGCTTCGAATGTCCTGGCTTTTCGGGCTTCGATAGGGATCACATATGTCACAAATCAAGCTAGTTGCGTGAACTTACTCTCGTATTCGGCCACCGTCACAGTTCCTTGCCTTAGATGTATGAATGCCAAGTTTGGGTAATGGAAAGAGGCAACTTATAAACTTAAATAAATCATTTCAAAAAACCATTGAAGGTGTCGATCAATTAGTGTACGGAAGTCTTAAGTTGAGCTATGATTAGTTGCAGGATGAGGAATCTAAGTCTTGCTTTATTGCTTTGTGTTTTGTAAAATGCCTCGCTACCTTTTGGCCCAAGTAACCTGTGGGTCGACCAACTTGACCCAAAAGCTTAAGTCCAAGTTACATAGTAGCAAGTTAGTGGTGCTTTATATGCCCAAGATCACCCATGCAAACTTCCGATGTGGGACGGGGTTGTTACAAATTTCTTTCCTGAGGAAGCTAACATCTCAATAGAAATTTTAGTTTGATATGACTGTGAGAAGTTGGAGGACGATGTTGTAAAGAAAAACCTAGGGAAAGAGAAAGAGGAAAAAGAAGCTATAGTTGATAAGATGGTGTTCAAAAGTCTTAAAAAAAAAAAAAAAAAGGAACATTGTTCATATCTCTATAGTTTTTGTACTGGGAGATCTACTTTGAATGGTCATCCTCGAATGAGTAATTGAGAAAGATTGCTCTAAAATGAAGACTTTTACTTCTACCACTCCTTCTAGGGTCCAAAGCAAACCATAACTGAAGACAATCAAAGTGGATGATGTTGGGATAATGTTCTGATTATGCAAAAGCATTTCAGTGTCAAGGTAATCTCTCTCTCTCTCTCTCTCTCTCTCTCTCTGGTGTTGCCTCATTAAATATGCTGAAATTCTAGCTTCAAAATGCAGTTTTGTAGTTGGCTTAGGATTCTCATAAAAGATTGTGAATGCATGCCTTGCTTTTGTCTTTTAACAGCTATGTTTTCTTGCTACTTTGGGTGGTGTTAAGCTTTGTTGGGTCCTTTTCTCTCTTTCTCTCGCTCTGATTTTCTGGTTCCTGTTCGTTGGTGTCTTGCCAACTCTTTTTATTGATGTACATTGTTGTGTTTACTTTGCAACCATTTCAATTTCATCAATAAATTTCGCTTCTCCTGATCAAAAAAATAAAAAATAAAAGAAATGCTGAAGAACACAAAATATTTAGCCCAAATACATGGACCCTGTTTTGACATAGAAGTGAAATATAAAGGCTTGTTGAGTTGACTTTTGAGAACCATCAAACAAACATTTTGGACCATTTCAGTACTGGTGAACAATGAATTCACAGTTTGTAGTTTACTTAAAAATGATTTCACATATTTCTCTTTTATTCAGGAGGCACAAACTACTTCCGAAGAGCAATCTACGAAACAATTAACTTTGTCTCAATGGAAGCTTTGTTAATGCTCACCTTTCAGCTTGTGCAAGGGTGTGCTTGTTGTCATTAATGTTTCTGAGCAAGCGCCTCACTTTGCACTATTTGGATACTACTTTAAATAAAGGCCATGTTTACATTGTGATCTACTTGAATGTATTGTATATTTTTATAATACCTTGTGATCGATAGAAGAAAGTCTTTTCAACTCCAACGCTCCTATTCCAATCGATCAAATTACTTAGATTGATAGAGCTAGCAAAAACTACTTTATTCACTCCCACCTACATATATTCTTCATGTCATGACTGTTTGTCAACTATACCAAATACTATTTTGCATGACCAACACCAAAAAGAAAAAGTCAGAAAAGGTAATCTTTTAGTTATTGGACAGAGTAATTGATTGAGAATTGGGGTTTTAATAATTATATTTTTGTGTTCTCGTCCAATGCAAGGAAGACCATCTACATGCGTGTGAGCACACATATTAGCAGTAAGTGTCCATCTAACAAAAACCTTAACAAAACAATTGGGATTTGGGAGCAAATTTAGCAGGAATACACAATTTCACTGAAACAGACCAGTAAATTTGCAGGCCAACTCCATTTACCAATAACTCTAAAAACACTGCTGACTGTGCTATTAAATTGTTGTAAGTAAGGTTCTTTAATGGATAGCCCACTTGTCTTCTAAGTTCTTATCATTATATCTGTCGTCGTCGTCGTCATCATCATCATAATTTATGCATGTATTTCAGTGAGTCAAGCCTGTGTATAACCTTTTTCTCAAGAAAAAAAAAAAGAAGATCGAATGGAAAATCAAAAGAGAAAAAGGAGGAGCTGGTATATGTTCTTTCCAACCTTTCATCCGTGGAAGCAAAGTATCAAGCATTGTGCCAGACACATCAAACCAGGAAAAGAATATTTTCGTCTTCTTAACAATAGAATATTGGGGTTTCCATCTCCATTGTGAACTCTGCGGCAACCATTTGCCTTCCCGTAATTGTTTACAAAAAGAGAGGTAAGCTTTGAATTCTAGCTTTGCCCTTTTCAATAATTTATGGAATTGAATATATAAATAATGCTAACTGCTGTCCGTTGCTTATTCTATTCATAAAACAAAGTTAAATATGTCTGAGTTAAGGTGAATTGTGTAAAAGGCTAACTTTTTGTCTGCGTGAACTAAGTTGCATTGCATTCTATTCATAATGCAGAAACGTAAAGTGAATTGAAAGTCTAATTATTTTGGTATTTTCTTTACCTTAACGACATGTGAGTTGAAATTAGCATGATCTAGAACTCATATATGTACAAATACAAAAAGCCACTTTGGTATAGTAGTTCTTTTTAAGTGACCTTAGTATGTAGGTTTTTTTTAGTATCTGAAGTATTAAATAGCTTTAAATTGTATCCCAAATAACACCATGCAAAAAATAAAAAATAAAAGGCAAGAAAGAAAGATTAAAAAAAAAAATCATCTTCAATACTCATCATGTAAATTTGTTTCGGTAAAAAAAGTTGTTCGCATATTTTAGTGCTCGGTATAATGGAAAATAGAAATCAATGGAAGACAATTTTCAGCATTCAAACAGAAGATGACCTAATTTGGATGGAATATGTTTTTCATTTTTTAAAAGCATAAAACATTGCAGAAACATTTTCCAATCACTAGATTGAAAAAATTCGAGAAGATGCCAAGTGCTAGATTGAAAAACTTAATGGGTTCATAGGAAGGGCTAAAGAGTTTTTGGAAGGTGGAACTAATGTGAACAAGAGTGTTTTATAGGTGGTTTTCTGATTTGGTTACACTTTTTTTTTTCTTTTTTTTTTTAACAGATGATTTGGTCACACGTTTTTGCTAGGAAAAGAAGCAAAAGAAAAAATGGATGAGGCTAAAATGCTATGGAAGGAAGGCAACTTCAATAACAAATCTAGCTCTACACATCCCATGGGGATATAATTCATACCCTTTGAAAGGCTAGTGACCTATGAGGCCACAAATTTGGCAATGTCAAATGACAAAATCAATTTCTTTGGAATACATTGTATTGGGGGTTGTTTGAAAGACAACTTTGGTAATAGAAACTGGCAAGAAGAAAAGCTAAATTGGACAAGCTTTTGATGAGATTTTGATGGCTATAGTGTCTTGGCACCCAGACATTATTCAAGATCAAATAGCTTCATCTTGGGTTTGAGATTAATTGATCATCCAAATTGTTAGGTCCCTTAGTCTTGTCAAATCCACAAACAAAATCTAAGTCATTGAGTTGTAATTTCCTTACTGTTTTTATCTTCCTCGCTCGAACGAAGGAGTCCTCGCTCGAGCGAAGGATTGCGTTTGGCAAAAACCTGAAGGCTATGAATGTGCGCTCGAGCGAAGCCTTCGTGGCTCGAGCTAAGAACTGCGTCTACATCAAAACCTGAGAGAGTTGATTTCTCGGTCGAGCGAAGGGTTCGTGGCTCGAGCGAAGGCACTTATGGAAATCACGCGAGATACGCTTCTCGTTCGAGTGAGCGAAGCTTCGCTCGAGCGAGCTTCAAAATCCGGAATTCTATAAGTACTTGGTTTTCTCCAAATTTAGGATTACTTTTTCCAGATCTATTTTGAGTTTTTCAAAGGTTATCTTCTAGAGATTTTTTGGTGAGTTTTCCTTGATAGAATTGAATGAGTATTCAACTCATGAATTGAGAAGCACATATCAAGGAGATTGTTCGTATACATACTAGAGAGTTATTCTTCGGTGGATTCCGAAGATTCAAACGTAGAGATTCAAAAGATGTTTGATCCTGTGCGTAGTCGTTAATTCAACAAGTGAAGTTGTGGATTCGACTTCAGATCAATCAGTTCCGAGACGAAGGCGAGGTGAAAGATTTACAGAAGATTCTGAAGGCAAATTGACTGAGTTGGGTAATTTGTGTGTAATCTTTGTAATCTTTCTTTCTTCAGTAGTGGATTGATTAGTGGCGTTTCGCCCGTGGTTTTTGATTACAATTGAAGGTTCTTCAATTGTGGTTTTTCTACGTAAAAATCGTTTATGTCGATTTATTGTTTATTCTGAAAAACAAAAATATAAATCACTTTCATAAGTGCTTGATGATTTAGATTGCGTGTTTTGAATAATTGGGATTTGGAATATTTTAATCTTGATCTAATCACGAATCACTTAGGATTTTCAATTGGTATCAGAGCGGGTCACTCTTTGTTTTTATCAAACTATAGGAGTGTGATTTTGTGTGACTAGTATTATGGATTCTATTCGTGAAGGTAACTCGACTCATAGACCTCCTTTACTCGACGGTACAAACTATTCTTATTGGAAAGCTCGTATGAGAGCGTTTTTAAAATCCATCGATGAGAAAGTTTGGCACTGCGTAATCTATGGGTGGAGTGAACCTATTGTCACCATTGATGGTGTTGATATTCCTAAACCCCTTGATAAATGGGACACAACTGATTACCAAAACTCGAGTTGGAACAGTAAGGCTCTCAATTCCTTGTTTTGCTCCGTCACACCTGAAGAGTTTCGTCGAATCTGCACGTGTGAGGTAGCAAAAGAGGCATGGGACATTCTTGAAACGATTCACGAAGGTACTACTTCTGTCAAAAGGTCAAAACTTCAACGTCTCACCTCCGCCTTTGAAACCCTTTTTATGCGCGATGATGAGATGTTTGATGATTTCTATGCAAAACTTAGTGATATCGTGAATTCCTGTTTCACTCTCGGAGAAAAAATCCCTGAAGCTAAAGTTGTTGGAAAAATTTTGAGGTCTTTACCCGAGAGGTTCCAATCAAAAGTGACAGCCATTGAGGAGGGTCAGAATGTTGATACCCTCAAGCTTGGTCATTTGGTTGGAAATTTGCAGACTTATGAAGCCCACCAGATTTCAAAGAAAAAACAAAAAGATAGTGTGGCTTTCACTAGTGCTCATGAGACTGCAAAAACTCCGGAGACTGAATTTGATTTAGAGTCTGAGATGACGGCTATGTTTACTAAACAGTTTAAAAAAATTTTAAACAAAAAGAAGCCTAATTTCAGAGACCCTATTTCAAAAGACAAGAGTAATGAAAAATCCAAAACTTTTCCACCAAAATTTGCTCCAAAAACTGAAAAGAAGATTGTAAAGGGGCAAGGGGTCAAGTGCTATGAATGTCAAGGGTTTGGTCATATTGCCCTTGAATGCCCTTCGAAAAAGAATCGAAAGAAAGTTTACACTGTGACTTGGGATGATGAAAGCGGGTCGGAGCAAGAACCCGAAGAACCTGAATCCGGTGAAGACGGGGATAGTGCCTTCATAGCATTTTGGACCACTGTTGCTTAACCTCTTCCAAAGCCATCGGAATTAGCTCGTGGTCAGAACTTGCATCATGCTCCCACCTTTGATGGGACTAACTACCTGTATTGGAAAATTAGAATGAGGGCTTTTCTGAGAGCTTTTGTACCAGAAGGTTGGCAAGCCATTGAAGAAGATACAGAAAGTGCAGACAATCCGGGCAATGAAAAAGCCCTGACTACTATTCGTGGAGCAATTTCTGATGAAGAACAGCAACGAGTTGTTCACTGCACAAAGGCTAAAGATGCATGGGAAATTCTGAGCCAATTCCATGAAAGAGGAGATTCACCTTCACCACCATTCAGCAACTTTTCTACCTTAGTTGCCCGTCTGGATGAAGTCAAGAAGAATGAGGAGCAAAAAGATGATGATGAAACATCTACATCTGAAGACAATGATGAGATTACCGGTGATGATCATCAACAAGCTTACGAAAAGCTTTAGGATGAATCTTTGAATTTGTCTAAAATCAATGACAAACTCACTCTCAAGCTCAAAGCATGCGAAAGTGAGAATGTCAAACTGAAAGGAGAGCTTGTAGCAGCAAAACAGAATATCATCAAGATCTCAAGTGACAGGCAAGACTTATGTGGACAACTTCTATCCTGTGAAACTGAAAGGAATGAACTTGACAACTTCTGAAGGTGTATTCCACATATGAAGAGAAGCTTGAAAGCCTTGAGATGTCACAAGCTACATTGGAAGAGATAGTTTGTCAGAAAGATGAAGAACCCCGTGTTGCTAGAGCCACAATTGCCATGTGGAACAAAGGTTCCAAATCTCTAGAAGACATCTTCGGGTCTCAACAAATGGGTTGTGACAAAAGTGGGCTAGGCTATGGTACGACAGCTCACAAGGGACATGCCTCTACCTCACAGAACCTGAAGACTTAAGCAAAGGAAAAGTTGAAGGTAGACCAGGATGATTCCTCTCTTCATCTATCGAAAGCGGGTAAGATCAACAAAAGTGAGGTAAAACCTGTTTTTATTTGTCATCACTGTGGCAGGTATGGCCACATTCATCCTTATTGCTATGAATTGTTTGGTAAAGTGTCTCAAAAGGGTAGAAAATCGAATACTTTTTGGGTTAGGAGACAACCTTACATGTCTAGGCGGAGTACCAAGATTCATGAGGGTGTTGACAACGCCAAGACATTGACCAAGACCAAAAAGATTTGGGTGAGGAAAGATGATTTGACTTGTTTAGTTGTTCATATTGCCCTAAAAGCACGTGACTCACACATGTAGTATTTTGATAGTGGCTGTTCTCGTCACATGTCCGGTAACAAATCCTACTTCACCTCCCTTGAAAAATATGAAGGAGGAATTGTTACCTTTGGAGATGGCGGCACTTCTAGAGTCATTGGTAAAGGCTCTATAAGTGTTGTTGGTCTTCCCAAGCTCGAAAATGCTCTTCTTGTTGATGGTCTGAAAGCAAATCTTTTGAGCATTAGTCAAATGTGTGATTCCCATCATGAAGTATTGTTTTCAAAAAATAAATGTGAAATTTTGGATAAAAAGGGAAATACTGTCTTGCATGGGGTTCGCACATCTAATAATTGCTATGGGATTGTTACTACTAATGATCTCACTTGTCACTCTGCCATCATAAGTAACATTGATTTTTGGCATCAAAGATTAGGTCACATGAATTTCAAAGACCTAACTAAGATAGCCAACAAAGAGCTTGTGAGAGGAGTACCTAAACTGGGTAAGAATTTGAGCCATGTGTGTGGACCATGTCAACTTGGAAAGCAAACCCGTGCCCCTCATAAAAAGGTGAACAGCTTTACAACCAAACGTCCTCTTGAATTGGTTCACATGGATTTAATGGGTCCTACTCGCACGGAAAGCATTGGAGGTAAAAGATACATTTTTTTAACTGTTGATGATTTTACTCGGTTTTCGTGGGTAAACTTTTTAAGGGAAAAATCTGATACGTTTGATGCTTTCCAGGCTTTAGTCCTTAAAATCCAAAATGAACAGGGTGTTTCCATTGGGCGTATCATAAGAATCCGAACTGATCATGGTCGTGAATTTGAAAATAGTTCGTTTTCGGATTTTTGTGATATGCATGGAATTAAGCACGAATTTTCTGCACCTATTACTCCATAACAAAATGGAGTGGTTGAGAGGAAGAACAGAGTTGTTCAAGAAATGGCTAGGGTCATGCTCCTTAGTAAGAGTCTTCCTCCAAAGTTTTGGGCCGAAGCCCTAAATACTGCTGTTTATGTCATAAATCGCGTGTATTTAAGGCCCGGCACTTTACAAACTCCATATGAATTGTGGAAGGGTTTGAAACCTAATGTAAAATACTTCAAAACTTTTGGGAGTAAGTGTTACATCTTCAAAGATAGAGAGCCCTTGGGCAAATTTGACTTCCGAAGTGATGAAGGTATTTTTCTAGGGTATTCAACCAACAGTAGGGCTTTTCGAGTCTATAACCTGCGAACTTCATCTTTAATGGAACCTATCAATGTGGTTATAGATGACACAGGTGCACCTACTCCAGCAACAAATGAGGATGACAATGGTGAGGCTCCAATCATGGATACTGAACCATAAAATCAAGGACAAGCTGCGGTCCAACCACAAGAAATTGTTACAGCACCATCCTCACAGGTAAGTTCAAGTCCAAAGAGTGCTCAAAGGGACATCACTCCTGTTGCTTCTGTCACAGCAAGTCCTGAGCTTAAACCATCAGCAAGGGTGAAACTGAATCATCCAGCTCAACAGGTGATTGGAAGTGTCTCGAATCGAATGAAAACCCGAAGACAGATTCGGGATGAGGTATCACATATGTGTTATGTTTCATTAATTGAACCTAAGAATTTTAAAGAGGCCTTGCTAGATGATAGTTGGGCCAATGCTATGCATGAAGAATTAGGTCAATTTGAACGTAACAAAGTTTGGACTCTAGTTCCCAGACCTAGAGACATGAATGTGATAGGTACCAAGTGGATCTTTAAAAATAAATCTGATGAGAATGGTACTGTTGTTAGGAATAAAGCTAGGTTGGTTTCTCAAGGCTACACACAAGTAGAGGGTGTTGACTATGATGAGACGTTTGCCCCAGTTGCACGTCTCGAATCTATTCGTATTTTGCTTAGTGTTGCATGTTTTCTTGGCTTTAAATTGTTTCAAATGGATGTGAAAAGTGCCTTTCTGAATGGGTACTTGAAAGAAGAGGCATATGTTGAGCAACCAAAAGGGTTTGAGGACCCTAAATGTCCTAATCATGTCTACAAGTTAGACAAGGCTTTGTATGGGTTGAAACAAGCCCCTCGGGCTTGGTATGATAGACTTACTACCTTTTTTCTTGATAATGATTTTCAAATGGGTAGTGTGGATAAGACTTTATTTGTGAAACATACTAAGTCTCATATTCTTGTTGCTCAGATATATGTTGATGATATTGTGTTTGGTTCCACTGCTGATCATCTTGTGAAATATTTTTTGGATTGCATGACACATGAGTTTGAGATGAGCATGATGGGAGAGTTGTCTTATTTCTTGGGTCTTGAAATTAAACAGTCTCCTTCGAGTATGTTTGTTTCTCAGTCTAAGTATGCTAAAAATCTTGTGTCAAAGTTTGGCCTTGAGTCTGCCAAACATGCACGCACCCCCATGAGCACCAATCTTCACCTTTCCAAAGATTCCTCTGGTACTGATGTTGATCCTACCCTTTATAGGAGTATGATAGGGAGTCTTTTGTATCTTACAGCTAGTCGTCCTGATATTGCTTTCAGTGTAGGTGTTTGTGCCCGTTACCAAGCTAGTCCTAAAGAGTCTCATCTTCTTGCGGTCAAACGCATCATTAAATATGTTAATGGGACTTTGCGGTATGGGGTTTGGTTTTCTACTGATACTATAGCTGAAATTACTGGTTTTTCTGATGCCGACTGGGCAGGGTGTGCTGATGATGGGAAGAGTACTTCTGGGGGTTGTTTTTACCTTGGGAATAATTTGGTTTTCTGGCATAGTAAAAAGCAAAATGCCATCTCTCTTTCTACTGCTGAGGCTGAGTACATAGCTGCAGGGAATTGTTGTGCTCAAATGCTATGGATGAAGCAAATGCTTCATGACTATGGGATAGAACAGAACACTCTCACACTTTTCTGTGATAACACAAGTGCCATAAACATTTCAAAAAATCCTGTCCAACACTCTCGCACCAAACACATTGACATTCGTCATCATTTTATTCGAGAGTTAGTAGAAGAGGGCCTTGCTGTTCTTGAGCATGTTCCCACTGAGCATCAAAAAGCTGATATTTTTACAAAACCCCTTGATCTTCTTCGGTTTGAGTTCCTTAGAAAGACCTTGGGTGTCATGCTTGATCACTAGAGTGTTACTTGTTCCTTGAGTAGGTGTGAGTGTTTGGCTTTATGAGGGCTTGGATGCTATAATCTATTTGTCATTGAATTTTGTTTTACTTGCATACATCTTCTATATGCACACTACTCATGATGCTTACAAGATCACATTGTTCTCTATTCATAGCTCATTTTAAATGCTCATGCTCATTAACCTCATGATCTCATTTTGTACACATCCTTGAGATAAATTGTTGCAGGGGTTTCCGCACAAGTGATCAAAGTTCTCTATGGACCACTAACGGTGTTTCTTGTACTATTACAGTGGAATTGACCGATACTAGTATATCATGGGTGATGTTGAGTCTCTTAACCATCTACCATCTTTTTTCACTTCCACGGTTTCTCCCTCAGTTCCTTGAAGTCCGTGCATTAGGAAAAGGCTACCTCAGAGGCACCAACCAGGCCATCCTTTTTGATTTCATTCTTCTTTGGTTTGGTTTCCATACTCTTGAGAGTGAATGCCACCAGTGAGTGCCCACAAGAAAGAAAAATTTGAAAACAAAATGAAAAATAAGGGACTCATTGATTGAGGGGGAGCCTCCGCTATTACTCAACAAATACCCCGTGATTCATAGTGGTTTGACTTTTCTCTGTGGTGTTAAGTTACTTTTGGTGGAGATCCAGCCATCCGATCACTACGAGGATTAACTCTAGCTCAGTGGACTCTCATGGATTGCACACACACTTTATTTTTGTGAGCTCTCATGTTGGATTTTGAGTTGTACATTCTCATGTTGCTTATGATCACTGATTATATCTTATCTGCTTTGCTCATGATTACCAGTGTCATTGTTTTTCAAAATTGCAAGTTTACAGGTTTCATGATGTTCGGATTATTTCATCTTAGTCTTAATTTTGCCTCAATGTGATCATCTACTTGTGTTTCAGGTCTCACTTCCTGTTATTAAGTATCTTGTTTTGTTTAAAAAAAAAAAAATTGGTTTTTGTTTTTTTTTCTCTCTTGGCTCGAGCGACGGAGTCCTCGCTCGAGCGTGCGTCTGCCTCTGCTTTTAGACCTGAGAGCATGTATTTTTGGCTCGAGTGATCCACTCTTGGCTCGAGCGACTGTTTGTGCATAATTGTCCTCGCTCGAGCGAGAAAGGCTTCGCTCGAGCGACCTATCGAGATTTAAATTCTGAAACTGGGTCTCTTCATTTCATTTTTTTCCCCCTTTCTTCGTGTTCTCTCTCTCTCTCTCTCTCTCTCTCTCTCTCTCTCTCTCTCTCCTAGGGTTTTTGTGCTGCTCATTGCTGGACTCGTCTCCTAGGTTTTGGGGTTTTTTGGTTCTCTCTTGTGCATTCTCCATCTTTGGTAAGTTTTTTTTTAATTTTCTTTTCTCTTCTTCATTTGTCCGGTGAATCTGTACATACTCTGTTTTTTTTAGGTTTTCTTTTTGTGTTTGTTTTTGGTCCATCTATCATGTTTTAGAGTTCTCTCATTGCATCTAGGGTTCGTACTTTGTAGCCTTTGGCCATTTTTTGTTTGCTAGGGTTTCATTGGTTTTATATTCGGGATTTTTATTTAACATTGGGGATTTCATTTACATATACATCTCTTGCCCTATGTGACTGTGATTTGTTTTCATTCCATTGCTGATTTACTCTCTTCACATACTGTACATAATTTTCATACATTGTCCCAATACATTGATAGTTTCATTCAGTAATGGCTTTCATATATTGTTTTCTCTGTGGCTGATTGATGTTTTCTCTAGCACTGATCCGTATTTAATGTCTATTCTGTTAATGCTATGAGGTCATCTGCTTTTCTAACCCCTGGTGGACTAATGTTGGAATAATATTTTCTGCTTGTTACACTAATGTTGTTCTCTTGATTTCTTTGGTTTGGATTTGGGATTTGGGTGTCTTGTCTATGGTTCACTGTTTGACTTCCATCTCTTGTGTTGTGGGTTGACTGGTTTTCTGTGTGTATCTTGGTCTGTTTGGGTTGCTTTAGTCATGGCTGAGTCTTCAGTTCCTTCCAAGCATCGCAAGTCCACTGTTTCCCGTCTCCCTTTCAACACTGCAAAATTCGAGTCAGAAGAAAAGGCCAAATTGTTTAGGGAGTCGTTTTCATCTCGTAAAGTCCATTTAGAGCGCAATGTCCTTCCTAATGCTTTTGAGGTTCTTCCCATTCGGTCTTTGTTTGATCCGTTAGGTGGTGATCAAGTGCTCCATTTTTCAGGTCCCCAAAATTTGAGTCTTATCCGGGAATTCTATTGCAATATCCATTCCATTCAGAAAGAAATTTTGCCATCCTTTCAGACTTGGGTTAGGAAGAAGCCACTTGTTATTACTGGGGATGTGTTTCGACAGTTTCTTGGTCTTCTTGATGTTGGTGCTTGTCATTACCCATTTCTTACCCGGTCTAGTATCAATTTTGATAGGGTTGCTTCTGAGTTATGTGGTGTTGACCGGACGTGGATCGCCGGGGCACTCATTCAGCAGAATGAGTTGCTTCCTCGGTCCGTCTTCTCAATATCATTGTGTGCGCTAATATTCATGTCACCACCCATTCCTCGCATATTACTCAGGATCAAGGTTATGTCTTGTATTGTATTCATCATCGCCTTCCTATTGATATTTCAGATATGATTGTTTTCAAAATGATTGGCATCTTTGAGGGTAGGAAGTCTTTGGGGCTTCCTTATGGGTGTTTTCTTACCCGTTTTCTCACTTCTCTTGATGTTCCGGTTTTTGATGACGATGAGTTTGCACATCCTATAAAACCCATCACAAAGCTCACAGTTTCCCAGAGTCAGGCTCGTGTGAGGGGGAGTGTGTCCGGGGTTGGGAGTTCTGGTGTAGGTGATGATGATCCTATTGCAGAGGAGGAGGAGTTTGAGGCAGCCACTGCCGGTGTACCTGATCTTCGCGAGCTGCGACCTCGCTTATTCTGTGGCTAGCTGCAGCACTTTGAGCAGGCTGTTACTCATCGCCTTGATCGTTTGGACGGCCGCCTTGATGCCCTTGACAACAGACTTGATAAGCAGAGTACCATGCTCTCACAGATTCTCTCGTTTCTCCAGCTACAGCAGCCCCCACATTCCTAGCTTTTGGACAGTTTTTAGTTATTTTCTGGCTCCATTTTTGGTTTCTTTCTTTGGATAGTCTTTATGCAGGTGTCTATGACTGTTGTTTTTGTCACTCCCAGCCAAAAAGGGGGAGTATGGTGTATTTGGGGGCTATATATCATGTTTATGCTTTGGGATATATGTTTTTTTTCCTACTCATGATTTGTATGGACTTTATGATGATGTCTTGATGGTTATGATGATGTCTTAATGTTTTTTAATGTTGCATAACAAATTCTCTTTAGTCTATGTTGTGCAGATTGGTTCATTTTGTGCAGAATGTTTGTCCATCAAGATTGGTTTGCAAGATGTTTCTCTTTCTGGTTTTTAGTTGAGTTGTATAGCTTAATTAGTTTGTTTAGGAAATTGTATTAGAAAGTTTTGTCCGAGAATTGACAAATGGGGAGATTGTTAGGTCCCTTAGTCTTGTCAAATCCACGAACAAAATCTAAGTCATTGAGTTGTAATTTCCTTACTGTTTTTATCTTCCTCGCTCGAGCGAAGGATTGCGTCTGGCAAAAACCTGAAGGCTATGAATGTGCGCTCGAGCGAAGCCTTCGTGGCTCGAGAGAAGAACTGCGTCTACATCAAAACCTGAGAGAGTTGATTTCTCGCTCGAGCGAAGGGTTTGTGGCTCGAGCAAAGGCACTTATGGAAATCACGCGAGATACGCTTCTCGCTCGAGCGAGCTTCAAAATTCGGAATTCTATAAGTACTTGGTTTTCTCCAAATTTAGGATTACTTTTTCCAGATCTATTTTGAGTTTTTCAAAGGTTGTCTTCTAGAGATTTTTTGGTGAGTTTTCCTTGATAGAATTGAATGAGTATTCAACTCATGAATTGAGAAGCACATATCAAGGAGATTGTTCGTATACATACTAGAGAGTTATTCTTCGGTGGATTCCGAAGATTCAAACGTAGAGATTCAAAAGACGTTTGATTCTGTGCGTAGTCGTTAATTCGACAAGTGAAGTTGTGGATTCGACTTCAGATCGATCAGTTCCGAGACGAAGGCGAGGTGAAAGATTTACAGAAGATTCTGAAGGCAAATTGACTGCGTTGGGTAATTTGTGCATAATCTTTGTAATCTTTCTTTCTTCAGTAGTGGATTGATTAGTGGCGTTTCGCCCGTGGTTTTTGATTACAATTGAAGGTTCTTCAATTGTGGTTTTTCCACGTAAAAATCGTTTGTGTCGATTTATTGTTTATTCTGAAAAACAACAATCTAAATCACTTTCGTAAGTGCTTGATGATTTAGATTGCGTGTTTTGAATAATTGGGATTTGGAATATTTTAATCTTGATCTAATCACGAATCACTTAGGATTTTCACAAATGAAACTGGATGATCAATTATTTTATGTGCAAGACTGGAGGATGTGAAGAGGATCCTTGTTATATACATATATTGCATTTGGGAGTCTCAGACTCTCGGTACCAAGGCCCAAGAATATGAAAATGTTCGGACACTAAAGTCTGAACAAATAGTCGTTGATAAGACGTAGCTTGTCGGACGGTCAAATTTTGTCCAATAAGTTTGAACAAGGGTAAAAAGACTTTAAGTGGCTTGGCAGCAGCCCGAGGAAAAAATCCTCCAGAACAGTACACTTTTGGCTCATTTCAGCAGCAGAACAACCCTAAAACACATGGGCAAGTGCCTCATGGACTTGGTACAACAACTCAAAGCAAACAATGGCTCAAATCCATTACTGAAGCAATGCAAGAGTCATTTCACCCTGACAAAACCAGTGTTCCAACCTTTTCAGCAGTACCACGGCTGCCCAACCCCAATCTGAAGCTTGGGAGACAAGCTAGAGTTGAGCCTACATGGCTTGGCCAAACCTTACTCAGCCGTGAGAGATTAGCCCAGTACTTTTCAGCCTAGCCTGATTCAGCAAAGGCTATTTTCGACCCATTTCTCATAAATGTGCTCTCAACTTATTGGCTAAGCTCTTTTAAATCATATCCAATCTTATCAATCCAGTACCTACCAGCCGGTACATACCGTTTTAGAAGCAAAACAATACCTACATAATCCAATTATGTTCAGCCTAAAATACCGACAAATACTAGACGGTACTGGACAATACCGGCTGGAAAACATAATATGGGGTGAATACCACACAATACCAGCCATTTATTTATTTATTTATTTTATAGTGGTTTGTAATATTAAAATGGTAGAAATTTGTGTTCCATACTCATTTTTTTTTTTTAGATAGGAAGAAAATCTTCATTGTAAAGCCGATAAAAAATTGGATCAATCTCGTACAGTGATAGTAAAAGATCTCATAAAGAGACAACAAATTTTCTATTGAGGAGAAAAAATCCTCACAAAGGAGGGACACAACCTCCACACAGGGAGGATTATTACTGCAAATAATAAAAAAATAAAAAGCAAACCAAAAACAACCAAATCCAAGTCGCTAAACGCATCCAAAGCTCCATTACACCATAACCTTCAACTTGAAATCTGAAGACCCCACCTTTGTTGGTCAAGAGTTCCATACTCTTTGAAATATCTTAAATTGTGTTATTTAGCAGAAATAGTATGCTTTTAAGCCTCTTTTGCATATGAATTTGTGATTCATGATATAAATTGGTAAATTATTTGTTACTTAAAAAAAAAAAATTTATTTGTTACTAAATTATATTTTTAATACATATATAATACTTTCGCGATAAATATGAAACAATATTCGGTAACATACCGGTATCGGTAGGTACCATACTAATGAAAAAAGTGATACTTAGTCCGATACGGTATTAACAACTTTGGTCATATCGACACTTTTTAGTTTTGTTCAACAACAGTGATAGACAACTGTCACTGCCAAAAATTATCATTTTTGGCAAGATCTTATTTACTACTTTTGGAAACAATTTAACAGCCCACAAAACTTTCTTATAAGCATTCAATGCTCTTAAACACTTGTCAAAACTTGATTAATCATATTCGTGTTTAAATAGAGGATCTTTCTCCCTCTTGAGGGCATACCTTGAAACATAATTGAGAAGGTTTGATTATATTTTAATAAAAAGACCTCCATTAATGAGTCTCAATACTTGACTCCTCTGCAACCAAAACATTCAGACTTCACTCCATTATTAACTGGCTTCCAAAAGCTCCATTTTGGTAATAGAATGGAAAATTATTAGATACTCCTGGACTACTACGTGTCCATACTCCTTCACCAATCATCATTTATTATGTCTCTCATGTTCTTCAATCACCCAACACAAAATCATAACACCTTCTCCACCAATCATAATAACATGGAACACCATGTGGCCATGCTTCTGGAGTACCCAATAATCACCCTAAAAGAATTTGACCCTACTCATTGGGACTCTCAGCTTCCTCGGCCACACATAATGGTTTCTAGCAGTGATTGAAACAACTTTTATTTGAAATCTAAGCTCACCATATTCTAAGTCTTTTTCAAGTCCAAGAGATGACTTCCAGCCTAGCCCAGAACACAAGGAGATCAAGATGTTTTGGGGCCACATTTATGTCGGGACTAGATCTATCTAAAAACCCTAGGAGAAGGTCAAGGCCCCTTTCTAGGCCTGTGACTAAGACCCCTGGCTGCAACAATGTGTAAATATTTTAATTATCGGTAGGCGGTGAGGTTCAAACACAAGATATAGCTGTAATATCATGTTGAATTGTTCACCACCAATTTCATCAAACAGATTAAACTTTATTGCTTTAATACTATGTTGAATTGTTAACCAATATTAGAAAAAGGAATAAGTCTAATTATTGTCTAATACCATGTTGAATTGTTAACCACCAACTTCATCTAAAAACTTACACTATTAGAGAAAGGAATAAATTTAATTATTTTTTCAACACTGCTCGTGTGGCTAGACTTTCTTCCATAAGTGGGCCAAAGACGTTCAAAATTTTTAATTATTGAGTAAGTAGTGAGGTTTGAACGCGGGATCTATTGTGTGCTGTAATACCATGTTAGATCGCTAACCACCATCTCATCTAAAAGTTTTATTTTAATTATTAGAAATAGGGACAACTTTATTATTCAATGAAGTTTGAACATATCTCATCTAAAAGTTTTAGTTATTAGAAATAGGGACAGATAATAAGTCTTGTGTTCGAACCTAACTATTAAGTATCTAACTCAAAATCAATTGGCAGTGAGTGGAGAGACTCTAGCGTTATATTAACAAAGTTTAGGTGGCTTAGATTATCGAGGTGGGTTTAAGTATAACACCGATCTCACCACTTACCAAATAATCAAAATATTTACACATGTTTGACCTCTTATGAAGGAAAGCTTAGTTATATGCAAGGATGTATTGAAATATAAATTTTCCCCATGCTGTTTGGTTGGGATGCCAATATAATAGGCCTGTTATAAAATTTAAAACTTCTAGTACTTGATTTCTAGTGCTGAAATATTTAAGTAATGAAACTGAAAAAATCTAGAAACCCTAGATGTTGATTTGTGATTATGTACCAATTTTAAGCAAAATATAACAACAATCCCAATCAAACAATCAAAAGAAAGAGACACAAAGATTTTACGTGGAAAAACCACAATTGGACACCTTCCAATTGTGATAAAAAAACCATGGGCCAACTGCCACAAGAACAATCCACTAAGAAGATTTAAAGGAATTACACAGGTATCACTCTCAATTATCTAGCCATAACGCCTAATTGAACCAACCTCTATGTGCCTCTTCCAACCCCATCTTCAGCACGGAATTGTCTTTCTGATGAGCCACTCCAGATTCCACCAAAGCTTCAGGCTCGAATTCTTCAGAATTCACAACTGAAGAACAACACTCTTTTATGTAACAAACAAAAACCTTTGATGTAGCCTTTTCAGATCATGAGTTTAATACTCAATAAGACATCAAAGAAAATTAACAAAATATCCCCAGATATAAATCTTTAAGAACCAAAAAGAAGGTCTGGAGGATTTCAATCAATTAAATCCATAGCATAGATTTGGAAGAAACCCAACTATTTATAGAAAAACCAAAGCAATCCTAGTTGGAAAAGAAAACCAACTTCTTGCAGAAAACCAACTTCTTGTAATCCACTTCTTGTAGAATCTTCAAAGTAATCCTGTTTTTGAAGGAAACCAACTTCTTAAAGAACTCTTGTTACAACCTTGGTTTTGATTCATGGAATTTGACAACAAAAGGTCCTAACAATCTCCCCCTTTGTCAAATCCTGGATAAAACCAATCTAAAACAAATTTCCTAACAAAATCTCTCAAGCAGCACCACCAACTATGAACCAACACTCAAATCCATGCTCTTGAACAATTATCCTGAAATAAAATAACCACACACAAGCCAACCAAAATATGTGGAACTGGATTAAATAACAAAATATAAATCAATCCATAAACAAAATACTAACAATCCAACTGTACCAAAGAAGGATATAAGCAAAAGTAAAAACACTGTACCATCAACCAAACTACTGTACCATCAATATATATCAAACACTGGTAATGATGAACCAAACTCCCCCTCATTAAAAACAACCACAAACACTGAAAACAGTGAACAAGAAGAAAAACGACAAAAAATAATATGGTGGAGCAAGCAAGGAATTTCAGATTTGTACCTTGAAACACACAAGATTATCCAAGAAGCATAATTACTTGAAAACACAATGTGCACAGCCTCTAGAAAATTCCTCATAAAAGAAAGTGATGCATTATGTGAAAAGTATAGATCCCATGATAAAAGTGTGTGTGTGACTCTTGAAGTTCGACAAACACTAGATTCAAATCCTAATAGTGATATGAAAGTTGGACCTCTGACAAGAGAATCTAAGCACAACTAAGGAAAGTCAAACCACTAGGAATCAATGGGTATTTGGTGAGTAAAGGCGGAGGCTCCCCCTCAATCAATGAATCCTTTTCTTTTCTTTTTTTTTCACTTCTTTTTTTCGCTTTCTTTTGCACATTTTTTTTTCTTTTCTTTTGCACTTTTTTTTCTTTCTTTCTTTTGCATATTTTTTCTTTCTTTTGCACATTCTTTCTTTCTTTTGCACATTCATTGGCGGCTGACACGCTCAAGAGTATGGAAACCGAACCAGAGAAACATGGATATAATAAGGATGGCCTGGTTGGTGACTCTGAGATAGCCATTTCCTCATGCCTGGACTACAAAGAATAGAGGGGAAAGCCATGGAGATGCAAAAAGATGGAAGATGGTTAAGAGACTCAACATCACCCATGATATGCTAGTATAGGTCAATTCCTCTAGAAAAGCAAAAGATATCATGCCAGAAGTCCATAGAAAAAATAACCACTAAGGCAAAAGACTCCCATATTTGCTAATCCAAGAGTGTGTACAGAATGAGACATACTAATCAAAGAACACACACTCCAAAATGAGTAATGACCAGAGAAAGCACACACATATTAACATGTAATGGATATTCTCATCAATTCCAACATGCACTAAGGACATCTCAAAAATTTCAAGTTTGCAAAAACTATACTAAGAAAATCTTTTTGAAATTTTTTATTATTTTTTTTTCCTTAACCAAATCAAGACAAAAAAAAAACAAAACATTCACACATTTTTTTTTCAAAAAAAAAAAAAAAACACAGAGACCCCAAAAAAAACTAAAAAGAGTAAACACATTAACACAAGTCAAGTTTTCTCACCCAAATCTTTTTGGTTTTAACAAAATTAGGTCTAGCGGTCTTGGTAAATGTCATGGTGTTGTGAACACCCTCATGAATCTTGGTATTCTGCCTAGACAAGTAAGGTTGTCTCCTAACCCAAAAAGTATTCGAATTTCTACCCTTTTGAGACATTCTCCCATGCAACTTATAACAATAAGGGCGAATATGACCATGCATACCACAATGATGACAAATAAAAACAGGGTGTACCTTCTTTTCTTTTATCTTACCAACTCTAGGGAGTTTGAGAAGTCTTTCCTCTTGTTGAATCTTTTGTCCTCCCTTTCCTTGAGTTCTTGTGTCATGAGATGTGGAAGCACTCTGTTGTTGCTCTTTCTTACCTCTAAAGCCAATGCCACTCTTGTCAGAACAGATTTGTTGAGACCCAATGATATCCTCCAAAGTCTTTGATCCTTTGTTCCAAAGACCAATGGTAGCCATAGCACACTTTAGCTCTTCCTCTTTCTTGATCATTAGTTCTTCCAAAGCAACTTGAGACATCTCGAGAGATTCAATCTTTTTTTCATACATGGCATGAGTTTCCTGTAGCTCATCCCTCTCTGTCTCACAAGTCAACAGTTTTACACAAAGGACTTGTTGATCATCAGCTATCTTGATGGCATTGATCTTAGCCTCGGAAATCTCCTCCTTAAGTTTGACATTCTCATATTCACATGCTTTGAGTTTCTTTGTGAGTTTGTCATTCAATTTGAATAACTTAAGAGACTCCTTATACAACTTTTTATAAGCTTGTTCAAGTTCTTCATTATCACTCTCAGAGGATTCATTATTAGTGGTATTCTCAACCGACCTCTTTAAATCCATTATCACAAATCAAACAAGATCTCGTTCTAAACGATTTTTTTTTTTTAAAATAAAGCGATCCAAAAGAATTTTTTTTAAAAAAAAATAGAACGACCCGCTCTGATACCAATTGAAAAAATCTAGAAACCCTAGATGTTGATTTGTGATTATGTACCAATTTTAAGCAAAATATAACAACAATCCCAATCAAACAATCAAAAGAAAGAGACACAAAGATTTTACGTGGAAAAACCACAATTGGACACCTTCCAATTGTGATAAAAAAACCACGGGCCAACTGCCACAAGAACAATCCACTAAGAAGATTTAAAGGAATTACACAGGTATCACTCTCAATTATCTAGCCATAACGCCTAATTGAACCAACCTCTATGTGCCTCTTCCAACCCCATCTTCAGCACGGAATTGTCTTTCTGATGAGCCACTCCAGATTCCACCAAAGCTTCAGGCTCGAATTCTTCAGAATTCACAACTGAAGAACAACACTCTTTTATGTAACAAACAAAAACCTTTGATGTAGCCTTTTCAGATCATGAGTTTAATACTCAATAAGACATCAAAGAAAATTAACAAAATATCCCCAGATATAAATCTTTAAGAACCAAAAAGAAGGTCTGGAGGATTTCAATCAATTAAATCCATAGCATAGATTTGGAAGAAACCCAACTATTTATAGAAAAACCAAAGCAATCCTAGTTGGAAAAGAAAACCAACTTCTTGCAGAAAACCAACTTCTTGCAGAGTTCCAACTTCTTGTAATCCACTTCTTGTAGAATCTTCAAAGTAATCCTGTTTTTGAAGGAAACCAACTTCTTAAAGAACTCTTGTTACAACCTTGGTTTTGATTCATGGAATTTGACAACAAAAGGTCCTAACAGAAACTTTTAAATTTGAAAATTATAAGATAAATAAACGTGTTAGTTGAGAATGAATATGAAAATTATATTTCATTGTGTGTATTCAGTATTTAATGACTAGTCTCTTTATATGCACAGTGTAACGAGAGTATGAGACTCCCAATTGGGTTGCCTGCATGCTGAATACATCATCCTACATAAAAATGATCCTCTCCACATTATTGAGTCTTGCACATAATATATTTGATCTTTCAATCTCATTTGGCCAATCAGTTAATCTCAAACCCAACATGTTTGCTATTTGATCATGAATATTTCTAATGTCTGGGTGCCAAGATATTATAGCCATCATCTCATAAAAAGCTTGTCTTATTTAGCTTCTTTTTTCTTTTTTTCTTTTTTTCCTCTGATTTTTCTTACCAAAGCTGTCTGTCCAACACCCCTCCCCCAATACCATGTCTTCGATGAAAATAGTCTTTCCATTAAAAATGAACAAATTTGTGGTCTCATAAGTTATGAGCCTTTCAGAGGGTATGAATTCTATCCCCAATGTGTAGAGTGGATATGTTATTAAAATTGCCTTCTTTCTATAGCATTTTAGGCTCCTCTGTTTTCTGTTTTGCTTCTTCTCCTAGCTGGCAACATGTGACCAAATCAGAAAACCATCTATTTAAACACTCATTCTCATTAGTTCTATCTTTCAGAAACTCTTTAGCCCTTCATATGAACTCCTTTAGCTTTTCAATATGGTGCTTGGAATCTTCTGAATTTTTTTCTCTAACTCTTATTGCTAGATAAATAGATCCAGAAACCCCATCTCTTAGAGCCTCAAATGTTTCAACTTCGCTTCTTCGACTGTCAACTTATTTATTTTGATGAATCATAATTCAATTAACGCTTAACTGGCTCCACCAATAATTCAACAACTTTTCCTCTAATGGAAATTAAAATGTCAGCCTTGTCTGAGTAAAAATATTGAACGCAAGACTTGAAAATTGCGAGAATATTAATGTTGTTAATAACAAGAAAACTTGTGTTTGATCAATTTCTTAAACTTAAATCTTTCTAAGGTAGCTGAAGGATATGGAAAAGTTTGAGCAAAATAGTGTGGCATTAAGTGGTATATATGTCACATCTCTCAGAAAAACTAATGTATGACATGGGATTAGTTGTTCATATTTAGAAAGGCCTGTACAAGTTTAATATAATGGAAATGGGGAAGATAATCTTTCAGCCTATAATTTGCAATAAGACTACAATAACCGTGAGGACAATTATATTAGTCCTTCTCATACTATTCTAGTAACTTATAACACTTAAAATCTATAAAGCAAAGAGGTGTTATTTGCCGAGTGATGATTGTCGTGGTAGTGGTGTGTAGTGGTGGCAGCAACAATGATGGTAGGGTGGTAGAGGCGGTAGAGGCGGTAGAGGCGGGGGTAGTAGGTGTGATGTTGGCGATGGTGGTGGTGGTAGGGTGCTGGTATGGGCAGCGGTGTTGCTAGTACGGTGGTGGTGATGTTGTATGTCTCATTAGATCCTGAAAAATGTTTTTTACCTTTTTTGAAAAATGAAAAACATTTTCCATCCAAATTAGTTCATCTTTTGTTGACAGTCGAAAAAAGTTTTCCATTGACTTATACTTTCCAAAAATAACATTTTCCATACTAAATGCTAGAAAATGCAAAATAAGTTTTTGCCAAAACAAACTGATTTTTTTTTTTTTTTTCATTTTCTTTCTTTCTTTAATTATTTATTTTTTACATGGACAAATCTGTGTTATTTGAACACATTTCATCTAAAAGTTTTAATTATTAGACTGGTACATAAGACTTTGTTTGGTATGGTTAGCGAGCAAAATGTTACAGTCCACACATCAACAATGGCGATCCTACAAAGCAGTCCTCCTTTCATGAGATATCATCTGTATCCGTTTGGAATAATGCATCTAGAATGTATGCACCCTAACAGCAAGAAAAGGTTGAAATCCTCCCTCACATACAAATATTTTCGGCACCTTTATGCAGTAGATTGGAGACCAGATAATGCAACGATGGTAGAGAACCCATTCATAATCCTCCACATACTTGAAAAAGCGCACACAACTTCAACTAAAACCTTTTTCGATAACAAGGCTTAAAACTAAATGCATTTAGTGGTTCACAAATATGAGAGTTTGGTAATGTAAAATTACCTACCACTTAAATATGGAAATTGACTCAAAATAAAATTACAAATCTTAATATTAAGATAGATTCAAATCTATGACATTATTTTGTACAAATTTTTATTTGCATATCAAAATTTTTCTTTTATTTTTATTTTTATGAAACCAATTCTTGGCCATACTCTCTCATGCTTGTCCATCCTTTTGGTATTTTAATGGTTCTTCAGAAGTTCATATTTCATATTGTAACTTCTTTTAATTTGACAAAATTAAAAGACTTGTGTTGATCATAAAACACTAAATAATTTGGGATTAATTAGTCAAACTAACCAAGATCTAATTCACATGAACCAGTTAGTCACACAAATCTTATGTGCTCATAATAAGGTTTAAATTTTTTATTACTATACACTACAAGAAAATACACTTTTGGCGACCACTTTTGCCGACTAAAAATATTTTGGTCGCCAAAAGTTGTGGAATTGGCGACCAAAAATTGTATTAGTCGGCAAAAGTATAATATTTAGCTACTAAATTTTTTTAGTCAGGGTATATTGATTATTGGTGACTAAAAAAAAAAAATTTAGTCGCTAAAAATACCACAATTGGCTGCTAAAAAAATTTAGTTGCTAAATTTGCCACAATTGGCGACTAAAAAAATATTTTAGTCGTTGTATAGTTAGTTTTGGCTACTAAAATTGTTTAGTCGCTGAATGAAAAACAAAAATTAACTTTTTATTTTTGGCGACCAAAAGCATGGTCGCCAAATATTTATTTTCAATGACTAAAAAATATTTGTCGCTGTATAGTTAGTTTTAGCTACTAAAATTATTTAGTCGTAGAATGAAAAACAAAAATTTACTTTTTTATCTTTTGGTCACGAAAAAATTATTTTTTAGTCGCTGTATAGTTAGTTTTGGCTTCTAAAATTATTTAGTCACCGAATGAAAAATAAAAAATTACTTTTTATCTTTGGTGACCAAAAGTTTGGTTGTCAAAAATTTATTTTCAGCGATTAAAAAATATTTTAGTCGCTGTATAGTTAGTTTTAGCTATTAAAATAATTTAGTAGCAGAATAAAAAATAAAAAATTAATTTTTTTCTTTGGCGACCAAAAGTTTGGTCGACAAATTTATTTTCAGTGACTAAAAAAAATTTTAGTTGCCAAAAAACTAAAATTTTTGGAGGGAAACATTTCAAATTTTGGAGAGATTTATAAAACTAATTGGCGACCAAAATGCTTAGTCGCGAATTGTGTAAAATGACCCCATATATATATACATATATATTTTGTTTCCAAACCAAACCCTAAACAAACTAGCGCCCCTCTCTCTCTTCAGCGTCTCTCTCCCTCTCCCTCTTCTTATTTTCTACTCCTCTCCTCTCCCTCTCTATCGCTAGGGATGGCAATGGGGGTTAATGGGATGGATATTAATTCCCCATCCCCATTCCCCTATAATAATTTTTCCCTATTCCCCATTCCCCATGGGTACTAACCTCTCCATCTCCTAATGGGTTTGGATTTTCCCCAACCCAACATGACCTTTTTTTATCTTTTTTTTCTTCCAAGGTTCACAACCAAAGCTAAACATATATTCAATCTTATTTTATTTTATTTGGCTCAACAACAAAATCAAATACACATTAATTAATTGAAAAGTTTGTTTTAAATAATCAAATATATAATTTTGAGACTATCAAATAAGCTCACAAGAATATGAGATAAAATTGTTTTCATATATTTATATAACAAAATCAATCTGGGTTAAAGGCATTCTAATAAAAATAATGTTGTTGTAATTTGGAGATGAACCAGCCCATCTTCTCTTCTCTTCTCTTCTCTTCTCTCTCCAGTCTCCAATAACCATGTATGTATTGGTATGTTCCTCTTTGTGTCCTCATTGAGTTGCTTTTCTTTTTTCCATTTGGTTGTATTAGGGGGATAATAGGCACCCAGATCATGTGCTAGACAATTAGACAGCTATTAGAGTATCTCTAACGCTTACTCAAAAAAAAAAATTAATATTAAATTTGAATAAAAAATTAATGAAAAGTTTTATATGATACTATGTGTTCCAATGCTAATTTTTCAATTTTTATCAAACAACTGGTTGACCAGGAGGTCGTCCAACTTATGTAAATTTTCATCAAACAATCAGTTGATCGGGAGGACAATCAGCCAGTCATCTGGTGTACGGTGAAGCCTTTGCAAAAGTAACGGTTATTTGTAAAAATTTGATCAACGATGAAGCCTCCCTCAATTTGATGAAATTTTTTATTTTCCTTTCATTTGATATGGGTTTGATGCCATGGTTGGAGCAACAAAAGTGTGCGTATTTTAACAAATTTAAATTTGATGGAAAATCTAAGTAAAAGTTTGAGACGCTCTTATCGGAGTAAGAAAAAAATATATATATATATGCATTTATACTTAGGGCTTGTGAAGGAAATGGTTTTTTTAGTAATTTTGTTAAATTATGAGGTGAAAAAAATAAAGTGTTTGAGAATAATTCTTTGAATTTTTACAAAAAGAAGTACAAAAAGAAAGAAATGAATCTTTAACTTTTTTATATGATTTTTTAAAACTTTTTTAATGATTTTTTATTTTATTTTATTTTATCAGTTTCCCAAACAACCTCTTAAGCTTAATTTCATATCACTTGATGTGTAAACGAAACAAATATCACATGTTTCTTTTTTTGTCTCTTTAAATTTTAATGATTTATAAATTATTCATGTCACAAAAATCATCATAAGAATCAAATAAGATCCAATAGGATAGAGAAGAGAAAAGAGGTAACAAGTAATGTAGATTCGTGTAAACTATCATGATGATTTACATTCATTTATATAATGCTACTTTTTATTTTTATTTTTTAAAGAAGTACTAAAATTTCAATCCGAACATATAGTTTGGTAGAAAAACCATGATCATAGGGTAATTATTTAGTAATTTCAAAACATTATGTAATATTATTTATGTGATATTTTAAATTAATCATGCAGTAAAATATTGCATGACTGAAATATGGAGATTTATACCTTTATTAGATAATTAAAAGACAAATGATGGATGTGTGTTGTGATTTTTCTCATTTGCCGAGATTAATTACCATATCGACAATGTCATATGAAGATAAAAAAAAAATATAGACAATGTTATATGATAATCCGAAAATATTTAATAATTTTTATGATCATATTGTATACAAAAGATGAAAAACTGAAAATAAAAAATTGAGGGTGCTAGTTGTCAATTGGACGGGATAATAAAATTAGCATAGGTAGGGAGCGTGGATTTTGGGCACGTTTGTAGTATCCTACCCCTAATGTTTCATTTTATGCATAAGTTATTTTCAATTGACTTCACTACTGAATCCATTATAGGTTGAATTATATAAAATTGGTAAATCACTTAGAAAATACTTTTCAAAGCCATGGTAGATTTTCAACCAACTGAATCCATTTTAGAGTGAATTATATAAAATTGGTGAATCACTTAGAAAATATTTTTAAAAGCAATGGTAGATTTTCAACCCAAAATTATTTAGTTTGACATGTAATTGCATAAAAAACAAAGTAGATAGGGTGTGCCATGTCTCTCTTCCCTTTTTTTCAAAAATAAAAATTTAAGAATTATTCAAACATGAAGGTAGCCACTTGAATCTATGAATTTATTGAAACAAAAAACTAAACTTGATCAAGGACCCTATATTCATCCACAATTTTTCATCCTAAAACATCCTCAGTCATAAAGATTTACTAAACTCAAATGTTACAACTACTAAACTTTTTTTTTTTGATTGGCAAAAAAGAAACTTTATTGATGGAATAAACAAGTACAAGGTACAAGACAAATTACATCAATAATGATAAGGGAAGTGCAAAAGCATCACAATGAGCTAAATGATCCCAACTAGGTTGGCACCACAAAGCTCATCCTATAATTTGCTTGCACCCCAAGTTGGTGAGACACCAACGATAAAGAACAGACCATAGTAACATCAGAACGGCCACCCAATTCAGACCACCAGCCAAACTTCTGAAATAAAACAACCAACCAACCAAACCTAGCACCTAAGCATAACAGACCAGCAAATCACCAATTCAGATCTCAGCAGATCACCAATTCAGATCAAAAAGCAAAACACCAGCATCACATTCCTTGAGTTGCCAGCAGGAGGCCAAATCTGTTGACAGAGGCACACCATCTGCAGACCACGGCAGCCATCCATGCCCATCCACTTTCTGAGCCTTATATGAATAGCATACAGCAAACAGAGCAGACTAGCTGCACAAAGCAGACCAGCTTCCCTCCTAAAATCTCCAATACCATATGGCAGACCAGCAAACAACTAGCTCCTAAACATCAGCCTCAATCCTGCACTCCTAAATAGCAAAATTAGCATACAGTAGCAGGCACAGCCAGATTAGCATAATACTGTAGCTGGAGGTAGCCCCAAGACATCCTACAGCAACAGGCACACCAAAACCCAACAGCAACCACAAATCATTAGCATAACTCTGCATGTGGATGAGGATCCCCTTTGATTACTGGATTCAAGTTTGCTTAGCAGGCCAAACATAAGAGCAACATACACCAGTAAGACTGCAGTGCAGACTCCAGCTCCAGAAAGACTGCAGCTCAAAAAAAAAAAAAACAAGACTACAACTACTAAACTTAACAGTAAAAAAAAAACATATGCTAATATATGGTATGAACATTGAGTATTTTTCTCGATCTTTTATTCCCCATCCTCTCCACCTACTATTCCATTCCGTTCAATTCCATTCGCTTGTCTCTAGCTCTGCCTAAAATCAAGTTTTGATCCATACTTAACATATTCGCAGCCTCCACTATTAGGTCATCCATCAACAATTTCTCAATTTCCATACCTATCGCGTCCACGCCATCCCCAGAATTGAGCCATTGCATCTCCCTATCCAACACCCTCTCTGTCACGTCCTCATGCATGCTCTTCTCTTCACTTGCCAACAACTTATGCAGCTCGTAACCGATCCCATGTTTCTGCCTTGTAAGTTCCACTTTCCCTGTTGGCTGCTTCACCCACGGGAGTGGGTCCACGAACTGATGGAACATTTCAAAGATCGAGTTCTGATCGATACTTAACATATTCGCAGCCTCCACTATTAGGTCATCCATCAATAATTTCTCAATTTCCATACCTATCGCGTCTACACCATCCCCAGGATCGAGCCACTGCATCTCCCTATCCAACACCCTCTCTGTCACGTCCTCATGCATGCTCTTCTCTTCACTTGCCAACAACTTATGCAGCTCGTAACCGATCCCATGTTTCTGCCTTGTAAGGCCCACCTTCCCTGTTGGCTGCTTCACCCACGGGAGTGGGTCCACGAACTGATGGAACATTTCAAAGAGCCCAGAATTTATGCGGTCAAACAGGAGCTTCCTTTCAGACCTCAATGACGTTGTCTCATTGGAATACTTCTCCTTGACGTTGTCAAATAAACAAGGGTCCAGAGGGCAATCGAGAGAGTGCCATGTTGACACGAAAGTGTCGGGGTCAGCATCATCATATCCAGAGTCGATTAGCACATCAGCTAGATAGACAGATTCCCAACTCTCATCATTAAATACTTTATTGTCCTCGGAGACCGAGACAAATCCTTGGCCAACATCTTTGTCAGTTGGTGTAAGCATTAGTCCATCTACATTTGAATCCTGTGCTTTTGAATCCTCTGGACCAGGGGTAGCACAAGTAGGATTTCCTAACAAACAAGATGATGGTTTTGAGGGCAACTCCTCATCAAGAGATTCATAATACATATCCGTATGTCCACCATCCACCTCAGCATCATTAATTGAACTTTTACCGTTGATGTTATGAGTCCGCATATGAGAAACTAAAGACTTCCGTTCTGCAGGATCTTTCTTTCCAAGGTTGATCTCCACCTGAGATAGGTTAAACTGCTCTTCCCCAAAGGAATCAGTACTATCACGATAGGTGCGGCGAGAGGATTGAGATTTCTTATTGTTAGATCTTATTTTAACAATCTTCTTTCTTATTGGAATTTCTCCTGACTGCCTTACTTTTACCCCGATTCATGGCTTCTCCAGCCATCAAATAACTGTACTGGTCAAGAGTTTCACATTGCATGTTTGTTTTAGGGCCACCAAACCTAATACATGAAGCAGCAAAAGATCTCGATCTGGATGAAATTCTGATACTGTCCTTCCAACCATCCCTACGACTAATACCCAAAGGACTATCCCACTCAGCAATTTCATTATTGCTAACAAATCTATCTCTGGATCCATCCAAACCAGTCATTGGATAAAAATTCTCTGGCCTCATTTCCGTATCACGAATAGAAAGCATTTGATCTAGAGTGCTGGCCTTACCAACTGCTCCAACATTCTGATACCTTTGGGACGTCTTCCGCCTCTCTGAGAGTCTCTTCTTGGCCTCCGTACTTACAAATGACTCGGTCGAAAGCAATGATGAAGGTCTAGGTCGGTTACTCCTGTGAAAGGACTTTTTGAGAGTCGATATTGTCAATTCTGATTCACTTCCAGAATCACTTCCAGACACATTATATGAGCTCTCATTCCCAGCATATCCCTCAAGTATGGAGGGCAAATCCATCGGCTCACCGCGTAAACTTCCTCTCAGTTTCCTAGTAATCTCCTTAGCTTTTTCTTTGGGCTCTCTAGACTTGGGCCTCGAAAAACCTGCATCATCATTAGATGAGTTTTCCTTAACCCAATATCCTCCCTCTATCAATGGTTAAAATTACAGGAGATAATATGTATTTTAACTAAATTTCAGGGAATGTATTCATAATTTATCTGTCAATTTTTAAGTAGATGTGAATTACTTTATTTATTTATTTAACTTTTGCGGAGAGGCACACATCTTTGTTTGAAAATGAATTAAAAAGAAAGTGAAATTGAAATCACATTGCACAAAGTCGAGAAAAAAAAGTAATCAAGCAAACGGTGTTGTTTGTTGTCACAGCATGATGCTATGACAGCATCATCCCCGAATTCTGTAGACTCAAATAGAAACTACTAAACTAAAAACAAATTAAAACACAGAAACTACACTTAGCTACGTAAACACAGAAACACAGAAACTCCACCTTTTTCCTTCTGACCTTCGTTTCTCCTGAAAACCTTCTTGGGGTCTGGGAGTGAGTCTAGACCCATGAGTCTTGCAACTACCCCTGGGGTCTTGACTTGGGTGGTGACTTGGGTGGTGGTGGTGGTGGTTGGGATGTCGGTGGTGGTGGTGGTGGTGGTGGTGGTGGCGGTGGTTGGGATGTCAGTGGTGGGGTCGGATGGGAGGCTGCCGATGCAGAGTAGGCAGCGGAGGATGCCAGAGAAACGCTTGAACTTGGAATTCTGTGCGGCCATGTTTGACACAGAGAGAGAGAGAGACTGGAAAGGCAAAAGCTGTGTGTTTTGAAAGAGAATTAATTGTTATTTTAGGAATTATTAGGTAAAATATGAATCAGCTTGCTTAGGTAAAATATGATTTCCATAATTTCAATATGGAGGGAGGAGTGATCCGCGCCTAATTTACGTAATTTCAATGATTTTTATTTTAAGAATTATTAGGTAAAATATTTATATAAAAAATTAAGATGGTTAGACATTAATTGTTATATATTTTAATTAAATTTATATTATAAAAAATAGATAATTATTTTTAAAATTATATTTGTCGTCTATTTTTTTTAAAACAAATATGGTTTAAATATATAGCTACTAATATTCAATTATTTTAATTTTTAATATGAATATTTTAATTGAAGAGTTTTAAAAAATGAACAGTTCAAATCATCGAAATCGATTCTAAAATAGACTTATTAAATCCAAACGCTCTCTCAAATTAAATAACAACTTAAAAAAAGGCCAAATCCTTTCTGATACCGTGACATGGCTTTTGTGTTAATTATAAACCAAACCAAACCAAACCAAACCAAGCCTTAATATAGCGACCCCGGTTTTCCCTCCATTGATTAGTGTAATCCGGACTTGGTTTCGTGGAAGTTGGTTGTGGTATATATCTTGTTTCCGTCTTTCAATACTTTGTATTTGAGTTATAGGATGTTATGGGCAGGTTTGTTACAGGTTAGGTGTGTTTGGGAGCAAATAGTTGCTGCCCAGAATTTTGGTCCTTTGCTCGAGCGAGCATCTCGTTGCTCGAGCAAGCTCTTTGTTTTTAGCTCCTTCGCTCGAGCCAAGGTTCCTTCGCTCGAGCGAGAGTCGAGTTTTGTGTCTGGTGGCTCGAGCGAGAATTCATTCACTCGAGCTTGCGTCTGCGTCCAGTTTTGGACCTGTGAGCAGCAGTTCTTCGCTCGAGCGAGCGAGGTGTATGTTTTGAGTTTCTTCTCTCAAGCGAGCATTCTTGTGCTCGAGCGTGCTTCTGGGTTGCAGACCTGAAGCATCGTATTGTTGGCTCGAGCGAAGCTTCCTTCGCTCGAGCGAGTATTCTTTGTGTCTGGTCGCTCGAGCGACTAATCCTTCGCTCGAGCGAGCTTGTCTTATATCAGATTGCAGCAGCGGGTTAAACATCACTTTTTCATCTCCCTTTTTCTATCAGACCCTAGAACCGACTCTTCCTCTCTCTACACTTACCTTCTCTCTAGGGTTTCATCTATCTTTAGTGTGTTTCTACCCTAAGTTCTTTGTAAGAAAGGTAGAGGGTGACTTGGGCTTCGTTTTAATCTGAACATTTGTGGATTTGGAGCACTTTGGTTTTTGGTCATCTTCTCCTTTGGGCTTCTAATTTCGAGGTAGGAATACCCTACTCCATCTTATGAGTTTTGTCTTTGATTTTGGTCATTTTGATTAGTTGGTGATATTGGGTAATTTTGGGAAAGTTTGGGATTGTTGTGTAAATTGTAAAAGAGGGGTTTTGTGAATTATAAACCCCATGTGTGTGTTGGACCATGGAAAATGGCATTATTGTTGTTAGATTGGTGAAATCAAACCTTAGGGTTGTTATTGAAAAAAGGGGGAAAAGCCCTAATTGTTTAATAAATTAATTTGTATAATTGATTTTGGGATAATGTGGAATTTAGTTGAAATCCATGAAATTGGGGAATTATGGGATTGAATGGTGTAGTTGGATTAATTTAATCACTCACCTATGAAAATGTTGAGATTATATCTGTTGATGCATTTATTATCTGTTTAGAAATAATTGCTTCGGGCTATCGGTGGAGGATAGTCGTGATTGTTGTAGACATTGTATGTTGATTAGGGAAAACTGAAACCAATCACATTGAATAAGTCATTGAATATGACAGTTGAATTGATACAGCAAATACGTGTATCGATTGGTTATTGCATATGACTAGTGTTGAATACATTGCATATGCATATTGTTTGGGAGGAGATAGGGGATGAACTCCATTAGTACAGCAAATTTGTGTACTTATTGAATTATGGAAGTGTTTTAATATGAGCCTTAGTCTCATTTAAATTGTTGATATTGAAAGTGATCTTAATATGGGATGCATTCCTATTTAATTGGTTGGCCAGGTTCTGAGCCATGTTTACAAAATGATTTGGATAAGTAAAGGAAAGTGGGATATAACATGAGCATGATTGTCATGGAACTGTATTGTAATAGAATTTGGTTCATAAGTGGTGACTATCTATCAAATGCTAATATTTTAGTCATTGTTTATATTTGGTTTAGTGTATTTCTACTGGGCTTTGGCTCACCCTATATGGGACATCATTTTCAGGTTTAGGTGACATGCCACCTCCAAGGACATGGCTTGGGAGGTTCTGGGAGTTGAAGACTCTTTTGCTTACTTAGTTATTTTAGTATTACATGTAAATTCAAGCCAAGGGCTTAATGTGTATGAGTTAGTACTCTTTTTGTAACCAAGTGTTGGCTTGGAAAGATGTAAGCCCATAGGACATTTTCTTTTGATGTCAACATGTAACACTTTTGAAATGAATACTCTGATTAATAGAAATATGTTTTATTCTCTTATGTCTATGCATGTCAAGAATGGTGGGTTTTATGTATTATTTTGAGGGCGTAACACTTAAGTCCCATCAAATGGGGTCGGCTACATGAATCATTCTTCTCCACGCGGTCCTATCAAAGGCCAATTCGTTAGTCAAATTAAGTAGATCCATATCTCTATTTACAACGCTAACCAACGTTAATCTAGGCCTACCCCGTCCCCTAACACTTCCATCTACCGTTACAGCATCGCATCTCTTCACTACTGCCTCTGTTGGTTTCCGTTGAATATGATCAAACCATCTCAATCGATTTTCTCTCAACTTATCTTTTATCGGTACTACTCCTACCCATTCCCGAATATACTCATTTTTAATTCTGTCTTGTATGTGTTAATTATATGTACAAAAAAAAAAAAAAAAAGTTATAGATAAAACATGTTGAGTTATTTGTTTTTTAGGTAGTTAAATAAATGAATAAATTATGAATACACATCCGAGATTTATTTAAAATATGAATTATTTCACGTGATTTTAAAAATTATATCATGTCGCTTGAAGTTTTTTATTTCATAACAAATGGTCATTTTACCAATAAATCATCTAGTCACAGCTATTATTGATGTCAACATTATATTTCAATAAATAATTCAACCAATTTTATTATTAAATGGTAGAGCATTTAGAAATTTTATTTTTTATGATGATTATTTCTTACTCATTAAGTTTTTAAAATTTATTTAATTATTTCCCTTTCAAAATCAATATGACCAATTTTTAAAATTCATATATTTTTATTCTAAAATAGTGAAATATTAGAACTATGTCATTTTTTTTTTATAACAAAGCATAATTTTAATTATTAATTGTTAATACAACAATTTTAATTTATCTATACTATATGTTATAGTAAAGGAATATTTGAAACAAAACACTTAAACTTATATATAAAATTTTATTTACAAGAGACAAAATATAAAAAATTTAAATATAATTATCGTATTTTTAATAAATTATATATTATTTTATCCCGTGCATAGCACGGGTGATATGCTAGTTCCATCACAACGCAATTCATGTTATCTCTATATGTAAATAATTTATTTTGTAAAATTTATCGAACAAATCATTCGTGTAAACAATTAAATTAATAGAGTATTGGTAGATGATAAAATTATATTATTATTATATAATTTAAGTAAAAGTGTTGTAGCCTCTTTGAAGTTGAGAGTCTCACCCCAATTTTTTCAATTTTTCTGAATTTTATAGCACTTAAAATACATATGTCATTCTATGATTAGCTCAAAATATAATTTATATAAATTAAGGTAATTTTTAAATCCCCTAAATCATTACCAAAATTTATAAGTATTGCTTCCTTAAATTTTGAGATTATTATTCCTAGAATTACCTTATTCTAATTGGAATCATAATCTACATGATTGTACATACCAAACTTCACAGACTTCTATAATTATATTTAAAAAGTTTAGGAAATATAACAATGGGAAGAGAGCGGCATATTAGGTCCTCAATTTTCTATTTTTTTTTCTTCTTTAAAACACAATCACAACATAATTCTTTAAGTATATGGGAAAAAAATAGAAATACAAAAATAATTATTCAGAGATTTTAGCTTGCAAAACAAGCGAATTGTGCAAATTAAATTATGAATATGATCCACATATTTTAAATGACGCATGGATATTCATATTATGTATTTAATATGAGTTGTTGTTGGGTTATTTTAGCCAATTTCTTTGTATATATCTTTTTTTTTAATAAAGTTTTTTTATATTTATTTTTGTATAAATGAAAAAAATGCAAAATACAAAAATATTATTTTTATAGCCGGCAAAATCTAGCTCTAGTACAACAAGAGCACCAAGCTCCCTCCTAAAGATAAAACAAAAGTGATGATAATCTTGGGTTTGACATCCTTCTTATAATGACGTAAGGGAATCCTAAGGAATTTTTACTATCAATATAAGAGAATTTACTTAGAATTTTTACTGATCATGTGGCTATTTAAAAATCAAAGTATGTATGTGTATATTTTTTTTCTTAGTTTAAGTATTTTTTTAAGGAAAGAGCAATTAATGGAGTACATTTCTTTAGATTGGAAAAAAAATTATAAAATGGAAGAGACGTGGAATTTTTGTAACTTTATGTCTACATAAATTTGGAAATAGTAGAAGGAGTAATTGATTAAGAGTCACAAAATTTAAAATTAAGAGTCAAAATTGATTAAATTAAAAGTGTAGAGAGCAAAATGATATAACAGATAAAATGTAGGGACTACTAATATAATTTGTTTATGTTTTGTTAATTTCTTACTCATAATTTAACTTATTTTTAATTTTTTTTCCCTTGTTGTTTAGTGGCCTGTTATATTCGGCAACTATTGCAAAAAACTTTGAACGTATGAAATAAATGTAATGATATTTCATCATCAAACAATTTTTATTATTACTTTTGGTTTAAATGGATGAAAAATTAGTGTATATTTAGTTGCATTATTATTTGGATTGATTTGCATTTAATTTTGAAATAATTTAATTTGTTTAACTGATTTACAATTTATCCTTACATTATCAATGTTTCACATAATTTTTAATCTTTTGTGTTTATTATGTACTATACAGTGATTTTTATTGTATTTTATTAAGATAAAATGAATATGTCAAAAATATATATACATTAGCCATGCAGATCACGGGCTTAACACTAGTTAATAAATAAAGTAAAGGATAAATTACAAACATACCCCCTGAGATTTACTTAAATTATAAATTACTTCCTATAGTTCTACAAATTACATTATGGGCCCCAAGGTTTCTAATTTCATAACAAATAGGTCCTTTTATTAATAAATCATTAAGTTAATTAACAGTTTTTAATAATGTTAAAATTTTATTTCAATTAATAATTTAGATAATTTTATTATTGTATAGATTAACAGTTAGAAATTTTACTTTTTCAATTAATTTTGTTAAATAAAAAATTCTGACAGTGAGGTATTTGTAATTTTCCAAACTATAGGGGGCAATTCGTATTTTAAGCAAACCTCAAGAGGTGTATTTGTAATTTACCCTAAAGTAAACAACAAAAATTATTTTGAAAGGATATAGCCTGCACGGTGAAATTTGTCTATGGTGAGTTTATTTCGATAATTCGAATCGTTCATCTTGTAAGACCCTTCAAGTAAATCATCTATACCAAAAATCACGTTAATCGGATATCAATATCCACACAATCGAATCACATTTTAAAAAAATAAATAAATAAACTGTCAATTCCTGAAATGATGCATGCCATACATTTTTTCAATTTTTTTTTTTGTTCCAATCGTGTGGCAAACAATATTCGATTAACTTAATTTTTTGTATAAATTATCTACTCAACATGCCTTGTAAGATAAATAATTCAAATTATTAAGATTGATCCACAATAGGCAAACTACAAGATAAATTATAGAGGAAATATCATTTTGCTCTCAAACTATCACGTGTTTTTCAATTTGACTCCCATACTTTGATTTATTTCAATTTAGTACATGAACTTTCAACAAATTGATCAATTTAACCCCTGTCATCACATTCCGTCTACAATTGGACGGAATGTGCTGACGTGACACCAAAGTTCATTTGGAATTTCATCTTACCCCCCAAACTATACCTTAAAAATCAATTTGCTCCCTAAATATAAACAAATTAAATTTAAATATTTAATAAATAATTTTTTTTATCTCAATAATTAAAAAAATTAAATCTTAAATAATATATACTTTGCAAAAAAATAATTAAAAAAATAAAAATTCTCATTTTGAATTATTTTGAGATTATAAAGCATAGATTATTTGACAAACATGTTGTATCCGCAATGGATACTTACAAATAGAATTTAATTATATCATTAGCCATGTTTTTTTTTTTTTTTTTTTTGTAAACGTTAAAAAGAAAGAAAGAAGGGATACTCTAATGTGTCATCACTGCATCGGTGGACTCTAGTCCCATGGTAACTAGTTGCCAGCTTGATTTAACCCAACTTAAAGGAAGGGACTCACCACCTAACTCCAGTGAAATTCAACCATATGTCGCAAACAAGCTTAAAATTCGATCGAAAGATTTCCGCATAGCGTCACTAGAATTACCCAGCATTAGCCATGTCCTCTAGATTAATTTTAACATGAATAATTGGCTTCAAATCTTAAAAGTTAGCTGGAGTGGACCCCATGAAAAGGCCATGTTGAACCCTAATGGACTTGTGATACAGTGTTGAGTTTTGAAAGAGAATAGTTGAGTTCATTAGTATAATACCAAAAAATTACGGTGAACATCATAAATGGAGGAATTTGTGTGTTAGTGAAGAGGCATTTTGTGAGGTGGAAGTGATTGGCTTTTATCATGGTTTGGGATCTAATTAATTACTTTTTTATATTGATAAATTAAATTATTTCTTTTAAGATTTTAAAAGTAAAGAAAAATTTACTCACAAATCTCATACGGGAGAATGTTGACCCATTTAATTCTAAGAGTTTTCTTATGAACCAATTAGTCATTTTTGTTTTAAAAAATTGTATTCATTTGATTTGATACCATTTGAGTTTAAGTAAATGCCTTTTTATGATTTATTTTTCTAATTTTCCGATTCATTTTTGGAATGAGAATGGAAATGTGAGGTGTAAAAGATTCTTTTTGAAGGAATTGGTAGCTGAAGTGTTGGTGTTGAACATGGAAATCTACATTTCTGTTAGTGTGGTTTTTCGGTGTTGCATTGGAGTGTTATATTAGAGTGTTACATTTGAAAAAATACAATAAGGGGTTTTTATGTGTTACATTGATTAGAGTGTTACATTTGGTTTAAAAAAATACACTAAAGAGGTTTTAAATTGTGTGTGTGTGTGTGTGTGTGTGTGTGTTTATTATAATGTGGTTTGATATATAGATGTTTCATTTTAAAACAAAACAGGTATAATTCATAAATTTAAATTTATTTATAAAAATGACATTATCATATTATTTTTGTGAAAAATTTTGCATGAAAAGAGTATCTTTATATAAAAAGCTATTCACATGATACTCGTAACTAATAATGTAACAAAAAATTTTACGAATGAAATAATGTTAGTTCACATTTGTTAAGTAGTTAGAACATTTCCAACGGTTCATCTATTTTTCATCAAATTTGAATAAAAGTTCAATTTGATATCAAGTGCTCTAACGGAGATTTTTAAGACTTCATCGAAACACTGATTGACCTGGCAAACAACCGGGCAGATGTCTAGCTGATCGACCAGCCAGTGTAATTTTTTTACAGATTTTTATCTTGAGGTGGTCATCTGAGGGGACATCCAGTGGTAAAAATCTAACAGATATGAATAGTGATTTGGTGAAAGGCACATCTATCTTCAATTTAATGAAAGATTTGAGAAATCCTGAATTTTATGAAAATTTTGGTGTAGGGTTGGAACAACAAAAAGTGAGTTTTTTCTTCAAATTTAAATTTGATGAACCATCGAAAATGGTCTTAAAGACAAGATATGAACCAACCTAACATATTTTTGTAATTCTTGACTATTTTTGTAATTCTTGACTATTTGCCTCCTTAAAGTTTTACCCATTTCTCATTTTGACCATTTAAGTTTGATTTTTTTTTCACTTTAACCCTTTATGTTTACAATCCTTCCTACTTTGGTTCTTCATGTTTGCAATCATTCCCACTTTGGCCCTTTAAGTTCGATTTTTCTCACTTTAACCCTTCATATTTGTAATCATTCCCACTTTAGCCCTTCATATTTGTAATCCTTCCCATTTTACTCCTAGACTACCTTTCATCCAAAAAAGTAACAGAATTTATCACATCAGCTCCATATATGATGTAAAAAATTCACTAAAGATGCAAAAAATAAAAAATAAAAAAATTGAATTTTTTTAAATCTTTCGTGAACTTTTTTTTCAAATTTATTCATAAACATTATTACATTATAAATGAATTTAGATTAGATACAACTAAAAAAATAAAAACAAATTTAACTTCTAAAAAAAAAATCTCTAAAGACGAAAAAAAAATGATAATAAGTTTTTCATTTCAGAACTGACAATACAGGGATATGAGTCAGTAAACTTTTTTCTTTTTTTAGTTAAATTTGCTTTAATTTTTTTAACTGCATCTACTCTCGATACATCTATAATGTAATAATGTTTATGAATAAATTTAGTTAAATTCATTTTATTTTTTTTAACTGAATCTAATCTAAATGCATCTATAATGTAATAATGTTTATGAACAAATTTGAAAAATAAAGTTCACTAAAGACTAAAAAAAAATTCCAATTTTTTTGTTTTTTATTTTTTATTTTTTACATCTTTAGTAAATTTTTTACATCACACATGGAGTTGATGTGTTAGTAATGTGGCAGATTCTGTTAGTTTTTTTGGATGGAAGTTAGTATAGGAATAAAGTGAAAAGGATTGCAAATATAAAGAGCCAAAGTAAAATTGATTGCAAACATAAAAAGCCAAAGTGGAAAAAATTAAACTTAAAAGGTCGAAGTGAAAAATATTACAAACATGAAGAGCCAAAGTGAGAAAAATTAAACTTAAAAGGCCAAAGTGGAAAATGGGTGAAACTTTGAGGGGGCAAAATGTAATTTACCCTTTAATTTATGTAGTTGTTCATGCAAGCAAAAACAATCTCTTTCATAAAGCAATAAAAATCTAAAAGAGGTAATCTAGGTTCCAATTTAGGCAGGCCTAGCACACAAAAGATGTCTATATTCCACAAAATAGTACTTGCACTAATTGCCAACTTTCTCATAGACTCTATTCTCAAATAGAAAAATTAGCCTTTCAATACTTTTCTTTTGAAGAAACATTAACAGGTGAACATATTTTCTTATTTAATAGATTTCACAGGCAGATACAACTTTTTGAGGCAATCAATGTGTAAGACGTGAATAATACATGTTTTGGCAATAAATATTTATTACGTATTCGGTTGCAAAAAATCAATTAGCACAAGAGAATGCTTTCTCGACCATAAGAGTGAGGAATAGAAACCCACCAACAGAGATGCAGACTGCAACAAGCATAACCACTAACACAGCATGCAAAGAAATGTAAGGGCTCACAAAAAACACAACTACGATTGAAACACACTGCCAAACCTTGAGCTGTGCAAATGCTCCTTCCTGTACACCCCAAAAGTAACATTTGAGAATTAAATGCAAGTGCATTTGCACAAAGAAACGACCAAGAAAAAGTGAGGGCCAAATATCTTTAATATACTTGAATGAGAAATAAATTAGACATAAGTATGAAAATCATTAAGATAACTAACATTATAAAGGAGAGTACAACACACAAAAGTCAATTTTCTCCTATTTGTTTAATTGTTCAATTAGGAGAACACTTGTGGAACCCATATCTTTAACTTTCCTAAAGGAATAAGTTTTCCTAATTTCCTTCAATATATGGAATTTACGTCTCAAAAATCTCAATATACCTTGTCTTCAACCATAAAACATACGTTTTCACAATTACATCCACTGATTTATTTATTTTTTTTATAAATAAAAAAATACATAGTTTCATCCGACCTGCCTCTCAATTAGATCCCCCAAGCACGAACACCTCTAAGAAGATAATGTGTCAGATACATGTCCAAATGTGTCATTAATTTTATTATTTTTTTATATTTTTTAGATCTAGACACGCTTTGGACACACGTCCATCACTTATTCATACACTCAACTCAAGGCATGCACTTCTTGTGTCAACACTTACGTGAAAAAGAGTATAAATCAAACTAAAAAAGGCTTAGTAAAAAAAACAAAATAAATCACTACCATATCATGCTTAAAGAGCATCCCAAGCAAAGCATTAAGCTGTGTGTTGAATATTCCATCCCCAATTCCCAATGCGGCTGCCATGAGAAGGGGGTATAAAATGCCGAGTACTCCACTAGTTACGCTGCACAATGGCACAGTTAACAAGAACTGATAAAGTCATAGTAGTTTCAAATCAGATATATATAATTAAAAACTTTAGATTCTAAATAACTTTAATTGGAATCAACAAGAAACCTAACATGTACTTCAGTAGAAGCAAAAGCAGTACAATTAACTGAATGAAAGCTCCAGCACAAACTATTAGAGTGATTGACTTGAGACCAGAGGTGAGTCGACCTATAGCCAGCGAACACTGACACATATTCCAGATATAAACTGAGCCTGAAAAACTCAATGAATCAAACAAATGACAAATTATAAAACAAAGATGGTTTTCCTGGGTTTTTAACTTTTAGCGAACTTGAGGTGTAATAGTATTTACATCCTATGCCACATTATTATTGAATAATTTCCTCTAAAACATATGAGGCTAGAGATCATAGCAGAGATTGTGAGTAATAACTTGAATGCACATACCGTGGGAAAAATAAGATTATGGAATAGAACACAGGATATGATTATCCATCCATATTATCCATGTGAAGTACCACCAGGGCAATAAATGAAATTTTGTATATTGTTGCAAACACACAACACAACTCATAGAGAATAAATATGGAAAAGGATATTTATTATTTGTTATTCTTGTTGCTTACAAAAGGAAAGGGTAAATGAAATTTAAAGTTGTTCACTCAATTCATTTTTATTTCTCCAACTCAACAAGAAAGAGACGAAGAACATGCCTTGTCAAAATTAATGTACGTAAAATAGAAACAGACTCACCAAGTGAGCTAATTCATGTAAACCATTCCATAAAGCTACTCATTTCTGCAGTGCCATACTTACAATTGCATCAAAAGCCCAATACACTGCCATAGCACCACCTACACCAGACTCACCAAGTGCAGGTTCCGCAATGTACTTGGTGTATTCAGCCCTAAAATTGTAAATGTGTTCCATGCTTAATTTGTAACGCCCTCAAAATAATAACATTAATCCCAACAATATAGACATGCTATGATATATAAAAGGTCCATATCCTTCCATTCGTCAGAGTTATATTACAAAAAGTATTACATGTTAACAACAAAAGCAAATGCCCTAAGGGCTTACAGCTTTCCAAGTTAACACTTGGTTACAAGAAAGTAGAGTGCTAACTCATTTACACATTAAGCCCTTGGCTTGAATTTACATGTAATACAACAAAAGGAAAGACAACCAAAAAGTCCGTCCGCCACTAGCCTCCCAAGCTAAGTCCTTGGAGGTGGCATGCTACCTGTACCTGAAAATGATGTTCCCATATAGGGTGAGCCACAGCCCAGTAGAAATATACTAAACCAGTTATGAATAATGACTAAAAGATTAATAGTTGATAGATGGTCAACACTTTTACATTCTTTCATAACATAACACAATTCCAAGACACTTAAGTCTATATTTCCTTTCGTTTCCATTTCCATTCCTTTTCTTGCCATTTCAAAAACCTTGGCTCAGAACCTGGCCAAACATCTCACATGAAACAAACATTCATGCCAACACTTTTCACTTCAACAATGATAAACATAACAGTTGTATCAATACTTCCAAAGACACGCATATACGCTCTGTCAATACATTTCTAGATAAGCATACCCGCTCTATCTACGGAGTTCATCCCCTATCTCCTCCCTTCAACATCCGGTTTAGAGGTCCATCCCCTATCTTCCCCTAAACCGTGGAGTACATCCCCTATCTTCTCCAACACAACACAATGCATATAAACAGCAATTATATACATCACAAATCAATACAATTAATTATCCAAATTAATCAATCAATGTAATTAGGACATTCTCCATAATTAACATCACAACCCTTAGGTTCCAATTTCACTAATGTTTTAACATTAATTCCATGTTTCTATACCAAACATGCTTCTAGGTTTATCATAGACAAAACCCCAACTTTTGTAAAATTACACAATGGCCCAAAGTTTCCCAAAATTACACAACAACTACCAACATATCAAAATGCTAAAATTTAAAGACAAGACTCATAAAGAGGAGTAGGATATCCCTACCTCAAAGATTTAGCTCAAAAGGAGAAGGACCCAAAAACCAAGATGCTCCAAACACCAAACTATTCGGACCAAAATGACGCCCTCGACGATCAACACCCTTTTTGTGAAGACCAAAGGTGAACAACACACCCTAGCTAGCTCAATACTTAGAGAGAAGTTAAGGTTCTTGAGTGAGAAGCTCTGAAAATGGCGTTTTGGTAAAGTAGGTGAAAGAAGATAAGTCAAAAAGTGATTTAAAATGCCCAGTCCCACTCAGTTATACGACAGATCCGCTCGAGCGTAAGACACTCCGCTCGAGCGTACAGACACATAAAACAGGCTCCGCTCGAGCGCAACATTGTCCGCTCGAGCGCCAAGACACAGACACAAAGCTCGTCCGCTCGAGCGCAGATTCCAGCCCGCTCGAGCGTAGGTCTCCCCCTCCCAGAACTCTCACGAAAAACACACTTCCCGCTCGAGCGCAACATCACCGCTCGAGCTCAACCCGCTCGAGCTCACCACCTCCGCTCGAGCGCAAAAACCACACCTGCAGAAGTTTTGCAGATGCACGAAATACTGAAATGGTGCATTCTCCGCTCGAGCTCCCAAACCTCCGCTCGAGCGTACAAGCAACTACAACCTCTCCGCTCGAGCGCCAACATCTCCGCTCGAGCGGACCAGCCAAAACCCGGGCAACTAGACTTGGTTCCTAAACTCAACCAACCTGTAACAAACCTGCCCAACACATCCTATAACTCAAATACACAGTAAGAAAGGATGTAAACAAGACAATACTCAACTACCAACATCCACGGACACATGTCCGGATCACTGTACAACAAGGGGTAAACCCGGGACCGCTATATAATTGAAGAAAATGTTACAATGTATATAATGCACAAATTGAATGGTCAAAGGACAATAAAAAGGTAAAATGTCATAAGTTAATCAATAATTACCATACAAATGCTTGTTGTAAGCCTGAATATGCAATAAGGGGGATGATTAATAGCATTCGTAAGTCAAACAATGGAGGAGGAGAAACTGACAGAAGAATCTTGTAAAGTCTCCTCTCCTTTAGCATCCCTCTTTTGTAAGAAGCACATGAGTATGGTACCTAAGGTCATACTACAAACGAACACAATATATAGTAAAGTTGTGCCACTGCCACTGGTAGTTCCCCCCTGCAGTGATGTGAAAGAAATAATAACAAATTAAAGATGCGAGTGTTTTAAAAGAACTAAAAAATCATAGATTCTGACACTGAGGTAGAATCTACAATGCTTCAAATTTTCCACAACCAAATGAAAGATAGTGGTATATTGCTGTCAAGGACGACACTACATAGGATTAAAGGTGTGCCATTGAATATCCTTATTTATTTATTTTAATACAAGTAATTTTTGTATATTTTAATATTTTATTTGCTATCTTAATATATATATATATATATTGAACAACCCAAGAAACACATACACTACTTGACACTACTAAGAAGGTGCGTATCCGTGTTCGATGCATGTCTGGCACTAGCACTCATCGGATACTTTTTGACATGTGTTGGATACTGTATCAACTTTTTTTTAGACCTTGATACCCTTCAGATACTTGGGTAGAGGTGTGAAGGATTCGCAGAATGGAACGGTCAAGTTTGTCAACTTGACAAAATTTTCTAACAGAAGGAATGCCAAAAATGGGAGCCAACCATGTCGAAAACTCTATAGCTCTAATTGTCGACATGGCTATACAATTGTTTCCCACGGTTAGACAACTACTCCAATGGGCTATGCCACTCAAACCAACTAAGGGAAGTCATTCCTCTTGAAACTCTCTTCATTGATTGATTTCGAGACTATCGAAAAAGGTTTGGGACCCTTGATTTTATCCCTTTTTTTAAAATAAAAAAAAAAACTATCATTAAAACGTCCACCAAAGAAATTATTAAAGAAACAAAAGAAAAAAGGGAAAGCCTCCCATAGCCAAAGAGGGGGAAAAAAGGAAATAAAAATCATTCACTTCATAATAAATAGGACTCTCCTCATCTTTCTGCCATCTTTATTTTTCAGTGCTGACTTATAGCTAAAATTGCATTAGAGATGCAAAAGAGAAATTTAACATTAAATAATTTTTTTTGTACAACGAAGGTCAGAGTTTCTCGAGTGTAATGCAAGCATTAATAACTAAATCTATGATAATGAATTGGTACTGGTAATACAACAAACAACATAGAAAAATATAGGACATGGAAATCAGCTTGGAATCACAAGCATGCACATACCGTTCCATCTTTCAATAGAAAAAGAAACATGAGGTTTCCAACGAACTGTAAAATTCAATAAAAAAATGAAAATTATTCCAGATGCACAACATCCATACAAAACAAATTGAATATATTTTTATTAGAACCAAAGATCATTAAAATTGTCATCAAAAACTAAAATGCAGCACCTGGTGACCTGCAAACATTCCCCAAAATTCTCCATTGAAGTTACCAATCACGTTTCCTTCTTCTAAGTTTAAATCATGTGCATGACTGTGTGCTGTAGAAGTAAGATATGTACCCTGATGGACTATAATATTGTTAGGGAAAAAGTAATGTACTTATTACATCATCAAACACAACAAAGTGACGAACCAAATCTAAAAGATGGACTTGTACCTCCACAATCCATTTTATTGAAGCAGAAAATCCCAGGTACAAGGAAGCTGGAACCATCGTGTACCTACCACAAGAACATTCATTTTTAAGTATATACAACTTCATCAATTTGATGAACATAATAGGGCTCTGTCAAATATGTGTCCACATCATTATTTAGTACAATACTGACAAGCATAAGAATGTTTTCTCGAGTCAGAAAGCAACCACTTTGCGCAAATAGTGGAAAGACAAAGTCTACATCTAGTCTTACCCTCCTAAGTCCCAAACCACATGGACTTTTGGTCTCATGAAATTCACTCAAACATTTTGGGAGCTGCTCCCCTCAAGACTTCATCCTATCTCTCAAGACTTCATTTTGTGGGCTCCATGTATCCAAGGAAGGTGATCCAAACCGCTCATCTTGTATGCCCAACAGAGTAGAACATATATGCAAAAAATTAACTTTATTGAATATCAATAAGCATACTAACTTATCATATTTTGTCTTATAAGATCAATGGTTTTTATTAAAATTCATATGTACTATAGCGATCCCGGGTTTTACCCCTTGTGGTACAGTGATCCGGACTTGGTTCCGTGGATGTTAGCAGCTGCTTATGTCTTGTTTACGTCCTTTCATACTTTGTATTTGAGTTATAGGATGTGTTGGGCAGGTTTGTTACAGGTTGGTTGTGTTTGGGAACAGTTGGTTGCTGCCTAGTTTTTGGTGTCTTCGCTCGAGCGAGCTCTTTGATTTAGATCCTTCGCTCGAGCCAGGGTTCCTTCACTCGAGCGAGAGTTGAGTTTTGTGTCTGGTGGCTCGAGTGAGAAGTCTTGCGCTCGGGCGTGCGTCTGCGTCTCATTTTGGACCTGTGAGCTGTGTTTCTTGGCTCGAGCGAGCTTTCCTTCGCTCGAGCGAGCGAGGTGTATGTTTTGGGTTTCTTCGCTTGAGCGAGCATTCTTGCGCTCGAGCGTGCTTCTGGGTTGCAGACCTAAAGCATCGTGTTGTTGGCTCGAGCGAGGCATTCTACGCTCGAGCGAGGATTCTCTGTGTCTGGTCGCTCGAGCGACCAATCCTTCACTCAAGCGAGCCTGTGTTATATCAGTAGGCAGCAGCGGGGAAAACTTCACTTTTTCATCTTCTTTCTTTTGGGAAACCCTAGATCCAAGCTTCCTCTCTCTCTACAAACCTTCTCTCTAGGTTTTCATCTCCTTCTAGTGAGTTCCTAGCCTAGCCTCTTTGTATAAAAATAGAGGATGTCAAGGGCTTCGTTTTAATCTGAAAAACTTTAGATTTGGAGCACTTTGGTTTTGGGTCATCATCTCCGTTTGAGCTCTAACTTCGAGGTAGGGATATCCTACTCCTTCTTATGAGCTTTGTCTTTAAATTTTAACATTTTGATATGTTGGGAGTTGTTGGGTAATTTTAAGAAAGTTTGGGTCTTTGTGTAATTTACAAAAGATGGGGTTTTCCTTATATATATAAACCCATATGCATGTTTGGCATAGAGAATTGAGATTAATGTTGAACTATTGAAGAAAGTGGAACCTTAGAGTTGTTATGTAAATTATGGGAAAATGCCCTAATTACATTGATAAATTAATTTGTATACTTAATCTTGAGGAAATGCGAAATGGCATTGAAAATGTTGAAATTGGAAATGTGTGGAATTTAAAGGGTGTAGTGGATTCATTTGTTGCTCACCTAGTTAAAATGTTGATATTTTATCCATTTGGTGCATTTATTTCCTGCTTAGAAATAGCTGCTTTGGGCTATCGGTGGAGGATAGTCTTGATTGTTGTAGACAATGCATGATGATTAGGCAAATTAAAACTAATCAATTGAGTATGCCATCGAATATGGCGGTTGGAATAATACATTAACCTTTTGTATTGATTGATTATGTATATGATCTGTGCTTATATACATTGTGTTGTGTGGGAGGAGATAGGGGATGTACTCCACGGTTTAGGGGAAGATAGGGGATGGACCTTTAAACCGGATTTCGTTTGACATTGATACAGCACTAAAATGTGCATCATTTATGAAGTGTGAAAGTGTTTTTACATGTCATTGATACAACACTAAAATGTGTATCATCTGTGATAAATGGAAGTATTTTGTTTGAAGTCGGTACAGCACCAAAATGTGTATCTCTCGTGTAGTATGAAAAGTTTATTATGAATTGATATCTCCCTTGATTGGAAATATTGTTGATAAGAGATGAAATCTCTGTCGGGTTGTCTGGCCAGGCTCTGAGCCACGTGTATGAAATGAAAAGATGAGTAATGGGAAATGAATTGTAACATGGACATGATTGTCATGGAACTGTAATGTGATGTAAATGGATGTATAAGTGTTGACCACCTATCAACTGCTAATCTTTTAGTCATTGTTTATAGTTGGTTTAGTATATTTCTACTGGGCTGTGGCTCACCCTATATGGGACATCATTTTCAGGTACAGGTAGCATGCCACCTCCAAGGACATAGCTTGGGAGGCTAGAGGCAGACTGATCTTTTGTTGTTTTGTTTTCTTTTGATGTATTACATGTAAATTCAAGCCAAGGGCTTAATATGTATATGAGTTAGTACTCATTTCTTGTAATCAAGTGTTGGCTTGGAAAGTTGTAAGCCCTTGGGGCGTTTACTTTTGTTGTCAACATGTAATACATTTGTAAGAACTACTCTGATAAATAGAAAGGTGTTCATTTCGTTTATATTGTTGCATGTCAATAATGTTGGGTTTAATGTATTATTTTGAGGGCGTTACATGTACCATCCATTTCATAAAATGAAACACGATTAGTTTTTTTTTTTATCGGCATGAAACACGATTAGTTAGTGTATCAATCAATGTCCGATCAAGCTAAATTTTTATAAATACATTCTTCTCTTTGAACTACGAGATGAACGGTTCAAATCACAAAACTATGGAGCCCACAAAATAGAGTCTTGAGGGAGTATGGAGAAGATGTAGTCTTGAGGGGAGCCTACTCCCCAACAATTTTGGCTATTTCATCACCTATCAGTGCAAAGGCACAGTCACAGAAAACTTAAAAATAATAGGTGTCAAAAAAAAAAAAAAAAAAAAACAAGGCATAGGCAGTGGGCGGGGCCCATTGCCACGTCATTAGTGGTGCTATTAGAGCACCACTTTTAGTGGTCTCAATCATTTTTCATCCATACATTGATCTGTTTGGGTTTGGAGAAAAGAAAAAAAATTAGAAAAAAAATTAAATTATTGATTGTGTTTGGTGCAACTTTGAAAACTTAATTTCACCTCTCTATTTGTATGTATTATTTGGATGGAGTTTCGAAATTTTGATTCCACCACACATTTCAAAACATATTTCTATTTCCTATTTTGGCTACTCTCATTCTCGTGTTCTCTATTCTGAAAAGCAGAGGATTTTTGAATTTTGGGTCTACCCGGTCATCCTCCCGGATGTTCGGCTGGTTAACCGGAACAATGTTTGTGTTTGTGTTTTTAGCACCTATTATTTTTATATTTTAAATAAAAAATATTTTGAAAATTTTTTTTAAATTTTTTTTTATGAATTTTGAATAGAATTATGGGTTGTGTGTTTGATTACGAGTTGTAAATTTTTGAATCAAATATCATATGAAATATCACTCAATTCAAAACACTTTCCAAATTTCATAACCAAACAAATTTTCCACACTCAAATCATAATTCCAAAACTTACAAACTCAAAATGCAACTTTATTATCAAATCATAATTCTAAAACTCTACCAAACGCAACCATTGTATTTTTTATTACGATGTTTGGATGAGTAAAAAATTAATTATGTAAAAAAAAGATACGAGTGAGATTTTTATTGTTATTGTATTTTACGAAATAATTTTGATATTATAAATATTTTACAATCAAGCAATTTGTTTATCACTAAATCTCATCAATTTTTGTGAGAAAATAAATAGTTTTAATAAGATATCTGGCTCTGTTTGATTTTAGAGTAATGATTCGAGTATGGAGTTGTTCTAAACACAAATTTCGTATCTTGCAATTAAGACACAAAATAAATACACAAATAATTAATTTTATTGATTATAATAAATTGGTACAATCCTCTGTAAATTTGCTCTATTACAAAAGAATAGATCCTCTTATTCGATCTCCGAAATAGTTGTAATTAAACTACTGTAAAAGCTTTTTGTTGAACGAGACAAGTTGATGAATTTCTTCAAGTCTTCGAATGGAGAAATTCGGAGAAAAGAGGCTTGATCGAGAGTTTGAACTGCATGATCTCGAACGAGTCTTGAAATGATCTCTTTGGAATGAGAGACCAAATTTGTATTTGTAACTTGAAAGGATTGGCACAAGTTTGAAAAGCTTGATAATCCTCTCATTTTAAGTTTGAAGAACTTTAGAAATAATTTTCAGAAATTTTTTTTGATAGCGTCTCAAGATTGTTTGGAAGTTTGCAAGACCATTAGCCAAAAACAATCTATCCATATCCCCATAGTGAGAGCCTCTATTTATAGGCTTAGGAGAGAAAGGTTAATTTTGGGGAGACTTGTTAAAAAAATCATTTTTCAAGTGTTTGTATTTCAATTAATCCATAAGATATTATTATATTCCAATAAGTCCTATTATTTGAACATTTGATCTAACAAATCAAAATTCGCATATTTAAGGTATTTTATGAACATTTTTACCCTTACAAATATTTTTTGAACGGTTAACAATTTGGGGATATGAACATTCATATTTTACAACGTGAATATTCACATTGACGAGTAAATGTTCACGTTGATCGTGTGAACATTCATATTGACAATATGAATATTCACATCGACATGTTAACATTCACATTGATGGTGTGAACATTTACATTGACAATGTGAACATTTACATTGATGTGTGAACAAACTCAAATTCTTTAAAATTGGGAAACCACCCCGCTAATTTACTACTGATTACTCAAATCATGATCAAAATATGAATCACTGTCTAAATTGAACACCCAAATCTTTGTAATTACTATCAATATACCAGTTATTACTATCAAATTGAACCCTGCTAATGCTCCATCCATGCAAAAGGGGGTAAGTTTGGTCACAAAAGGGTACATCAGTTATTACTATCAATATACCATTCCTTCCACAAGGGAATGATCAAACAGTACTAGCAGCATAGTCTCATGCTTGCCTTATTGACATAACGTAACCCACGAATAGTGTCCGGGATACTATGCAACAAACCCGGGGATAGGTGAATGGAACCAGTCAATTTTGTTTAACACTTGCCATTGGGTCTCGAAGTCATCATCATCACCCATTGGGTGATAGTTGCCCGACCAAGGGAATTCTGAGGAATTTAAAGGATTCCTACCAGAGTGATCAATCTAAACAATTGTCTTTCCATTATTTATTGTTTCCCGAAATGTGCCCCAATTTATTTTCAAAAGTACGTCATCAAATTTTAACATCTATTTTTTTGAAAAATCCCTTTTTCAAAATAAAGTCCCATTTTTTTTACTTATTTAAAATTTCAATGTTCCCCCCGTTCCTCTTTTTTTCCGAAAGTTTTGAGGAGTTCGGATTTTATTCCAAGGAATCAACCAAACGATCACCCTTTAGCCAAATATCTCGTACAGGAGCCAAAATTTTATTCGAAATGAGAGACTTGGTCATTACTTCCTTGTCCAACATTTCTCCATAAAATTAAGGTTCCCTCAAAGTCGGTGGCCCAAAGGTTTTTACCTGATGAAAAGAACTTTCCATAATTTCGGAACTCTATTCAAATTTTATTTTCAAAAAATTTCCAAGGAATTTTAGATCTTATTCCAAGAAATCAATCAAACAGTTACCTTATAGTCAAATGTCTTCTAAGGAAAGTCAAAATTTCACTTCAAAGTGAAAGACTTGGCCATCACCTCCTCATCAACACTTTTCCATAAAATCAAATTCCCTCTAAAGTCAAAAACCTAAAGATTTCTGTCTGATCAAAAACTTTACAAAATTTCTAAAAATCTACTCGGGTTTTCTTTCACAATTCTTTCCTCCCAAGGAGCTCTCGATCTGATTCCAAGTATCTAATCAAACAATTGTCTCCTTAGTCAAATGTCTTTCTAGGGGATTTCGAATTTTATTCAAAATTGAAGATTTGGTCACCACTTCCATATCTCCCATTTTTCATAAAAGTCGAAATTCCCTCTAAAGTCAATGACTTAAAAGATTCTTATTCGATCAAACACCTTCCATAATCAACGAGGCTCTACTTAGGTCGGAAAGTTCTTTTTTTTTAGAAGTCATTCTTTAATAACATGTTTTCTTGGGAATTTAAATTTTAAAAAGGCAATCATTCCTTTCTTTTTCCTCTTCTTCTTTGATCACTAAGGTAAGAACCCAAATTCAAACTCAAATTCTTTAAAATTGGGAAACCACCGCCCAAATTTACTACTGATTACTCAAATCACGATCAAAATATGAATTACTACCTAAATTGAACCCCTAAATCTTTGTAACTGCATCATTGCCCCCAAATAACTCGGATTGCCACATAATCAAATCACTGCCGCGTCAGACTCCCCAGATTTTGGGAATGAAATCACTGTCTTTCTTGTTGTTAGATCGCTGGAATCAAATCAAATCATTTCCAAAATATCACATAAGCACATAATTTGCATTCATGCCTATTTTGGGGGGGGGGGGTAGGGCTGCCCTATCCTAAATTAGAAGTCAGACCTAGGATTCACTAAATCATTCAAAGAGGCAATAATAAAATCCTGGAAAGGAGGGTATCCTGCCGTAGTTCGGAAGTTGTTAATGCTCCCTCCATGCAAAAGGGGTTAAGTTTGGTCACAAAAGGGTACATTAGTTATTACTATCAATATACCATTCCTTCCACAAGGGAATGATCAAACAGTACTAGTAGCATAGTCTCATGCTTGCCTTATTGACATAACGTAACCTACGAATAGTGTCCGGGATACTATGCAACAAACCCGGGGATAGGTGAATGGAACCAGTCAATTTAGTTTAACACTTGCCATTGGGTCTTAAAGTCATCGTCATCACCCATTGGGTGATAGTTGCCCGACCTAGCGAATTCTGAGGAATTTAAAGGATTCCTACCGGAGTAATCAATCTAAACAATTGTCTTTCCATTATTTATTGTTTCCCGAAACGTACCCTAATTTATTTTCAAAAGTACGTCATCAAATTTCAACGTCTATTTTTTTAAAAATAAAGTGCTGTTTTTTTTTTTAATTTAAAATTTCGATGTTTCCCCCGTTCCTCTTTTTTTCTGAAAGTTTTGAGGAGTTCGGATTTTATTCCAAGGAATCAACCAAACGATCACCCTTTAGCCAAATATCTCGCGCAGGAACCAAAATTTTATTTGAAATGAGAGACTTGGTCATTACATCCTTGTCCAACATTTCTCCATAAAATTAAGGTTCCCTCAAAGTCGGTGGCCCAAAGGTTTTTACCTGATGAAAAGAACTTTCCATAATTTCGGAACTCTATTCAAATTTTATTTTCAAAAAATTTCCAAAGAATTTTAGATCTTATTCCAAGAAATCAATCAAACAGTTACCTTATAGTCAAATGGCTTCTAAGGAAATTCAAAATTTCACTTCAAAGTGAAAGACTCGGTCATCACCTCCTCATCAACACTTTTCCATAAAATCAAATTCCCTCTAAAGTCAAAAACCTAAAGATTTCTGTCTGATCAAAAACTTTACATAATTTCTAAAATTCTACTCGGGTTTTCTTTCACAATTCTTTCCTCCCAAGGAGCTCTCGATCTGATTCCAAGTATCTAATCAAACAATTGTCTCCTTAGTCAAATGTCTTTCTAGGGGATTTCGAATTTTATTCAAAATTGAAGATTTGGTTACCACTTCCTTATCTCCCATTTTTCATAAAAGTCAAAATTGCCCCTAAAGTCAATGACTTAAAAGATTCTTATTTGATCAAACACCTTTCATAATCTCCGAGGCTCTACTTGGGTCGGAAAGTTCCTTTTTTTTTAGAAGTAATTCTTTAATAACATGTTTTCTTAGGGATTTAAATTTTAAAAACGCAATCATTCCTTTCTTTTTCCTCTTCTTCTTTTATCACTAAGGTAAGAACCCAAATTCAAACTCAAATTCTTTAAAATTGGGAAACCACCCCCCTAATTTACTGCTGATTACTCAAATCATGATCAAAATATGAATCACTGCCTAAATTGAACCCCCAAATCTTTGTAACTGCATCATTGCCCCCAAATAACTCGGATTGCCACATAATCAAATCACTGCCACGTCTGACTCCCCAGATTTTGGGAATGAAATCGCTGTCTTTCTCGTTGTTAGATCGCTGGAATCAAATCAAATCATTTCCAAAATATCACATAAGCACATAATTTGTATTCATGCCTATTTGGGGGGTAGGGCTGCCCTGTCCTACTTTAGAAGACAGACCTAGGATTCACTAAATCATTCAAAGAGGCAATAATACAATCTTGGAAAGGAGGGTATCCTGCCCTAGTTCGGAAGCTGCTAATGCTCCCTCCATGCAAAAGGGGGTAAGTTTGGTCACAAAAGGGTACATCAGTTATTACTATCAATATACCACTCCTTCCACAAGGGAATTATCAAATAGCACTAGTAGCATAGTCTCATGCTTGCCTTTTGACATAATGTAACCCACGAATAGTATCCGGGATACTATGCAACAAACCCGGGGATAGGTGAATGGAACCAGTCAATTTTGTTTAACACTTGCCATTGGATCTCGAAGTCATCGTCATCGCCCATTGGGTGATAGTTGCCCGACCAAGGGAATTCTGAGGAATTTAAAGGATTCCTACCAGGGTGATCAATCTAAACAATTGTCTTTCCATTATTTACTGTTTCCCGAAATGTACCCTAATTTATTTTCAAAAGTACGTCATCAAATTTCAACGTCTATATTTTTCAAAATAAAGTGCCGTTTTTTTTTATTTAAAATTTCAATGTTCCCCACGTCCCTCTTTTTTTCCGAAAGTTTTGAGGAGTTCGGATTTTATTCCAAGGAATCAACCAAACGATCACCCTTTTGCCAAATATCTCATACAGGAACCAAAATTTTATTCGAAATGAGAGACTTGGTAATTACTTCCTTGTCCAACATTTCTCCATAAAATTAAGGTTCCCTCAAAGTCGGTGGCCCAAAGGTTTTTACCTGATGAAAAGAACTTTCCATAATTTCGGAACTCTATTCAAATTTTATTTTCAAAAAATTTCCAAGGATTTTTAGATCTTATTCCAAGAAATCAATACTTCAAAGTGAAAGACTCGGTCATCACCTCCTCATCAACACTTTTCCATAAAATCAAATTCCCTCTAATGTCAAAAACCTAAAGATTTCTGTCTGATCAAAAACTTTCCATAATTTCTAAAATTCTTCTGGGGTTTTCTTTCACAATTCTTTCCTCCCAAGGAGCTCTCAATCTGATTCCAAGTATCTAATCAAACAATTGTCTCCTTTCAAATGTCTTTCTAGGGGATTTCAAATTTTATTCAAAATTGAAGATTTGGTCACCACTTCCTTGTCTCCCATTTTTCATAAAAGTCGAAATTCCCCCTAAAGTTAATAACTTAAAGATTCTTATTCGATCAAACACCTTCCATAATCTCCAAGGCTCTACTTAGGTTGGAAAGTTCCTTTTTTTTTAGAAGTTATTCTCTAATAACATCTTTTCTTGGGGATTTAAATTTTAAAAGGCAATCATTCCTTTCTTTTTCCTCTTCTTCTTTTATCACTAAGGTAAGAACCCAAATTCAAACTCAAATTCTTTAAAATTGGGAAACCACCCGCCTAATTTACTACTGATTACTCAAATCATGATCAAAATATGAATCACTGCCTAAATTGAACCCCCAAATCCTTGTAACTGCATCATTGCCCCCAAATAACTCGAATTGCCACAGAATCAAATCACTGCCACGTCAGACTCTCCAGATTTTGGGAATGAAATCACTGTCTTTCTCGTTGTTAGATTGCTGGAATCAAATCAAATCATTTCCAAAGTATCACATAAGCACATAATTTGCATTCATGCCTATTTGGGGGGTAGGGCTGCCCTGTCCTAATTTAGAAGTCAGACCTAGGATTCACTAAATCATTTAAAGAGGCAATAATACAATCTTGGAAAGGAGGGTATCCTGCCCTAGTTTGGAAGCTGCTAATGCTCCCACCATGCAAAAAAAGGTAAGTTTGGTCACAAAATGGTACATCAGTTATTACTATGGACTCCCTGGACTACGAAGCAATACAATGTGCAGATGTCAATGAGATTTCTAATTCTATCAGAGAACTAGGAATGAACAACTTGCTAGCAGAGTGAATCAAGGTACGAGTACAAATCATATTTTAAAAGTTTCATATTTGTCAAAATCAGCTTCAAATGGCTCTGGCCGTGTAATAACAAGCTAAATGTAGAAACCTATAAAAAAAAAAAGTTAATAATGATTACATAATTATGCAGGATTTCCTAAAACCGAATGGTTAGAAAACATGGAAGCATTGACCTTGAGTGGTTGAGAGATGTTCCTCCAGACAAGGCAAAGTAAGTCTTCTCGAACCCCAGACTTGTAATCATGCATAAACCTTACCACTTTGTATAAACGGTGAAACATCTAATGAACCATGATAAGAGAGCTTGCTATAACATGTATTTCATCAAGTATTCTGTTTGTATGTGGGGAAAGATTTTCATTATTTTCATTGGTAGGGTTGCTTTTGCTATTCATTTAACTGAATTTAAACCAAAATTTATATATAATCAACTTCATTTTCTTAAGTGACCGAGTTTAACTAAAACTAATCATGTTTATTCTCTACAAAAGAGAATTTACTGACTAATTATAACTTAATGATCTTAGTTTAACTTAAGCACCTCACTTAAGGTTTTTTAAATCACCTAAGTGTTCAATTCTCAAGTCCAAATAGATGAAATCTTAATTCACTTTGATTTTCTTCTTATTTCTCTTTCTTTTTTCTTCTACCTCTCAAGAAGAAAGTTTCTCTCCAACTTTCTCCATCCTTCTCTCTTTTGTTGTATGAAATAATTAGCTTAGGCCACTTGTTTCATTATCTTAAGTAACCAAGTTTAACTCAAACTAATCACGCTTAGTCTCTAAGAAAGAGAATTTACTGAATAATTATAGCTTAACGACATTACTTTTAACTTAAACACCTCACTTAAGGTTTTCTAAATCACCTAAGTATTGATATTCATTTTTGAAGTTCTTTTGTTCTTTCCTTTATTTCTATCATGAGTAATTGTTTCATTCCTTGTATCCAAATTTCATCGTTTATGCAAGACCTTAGCTACGTTTTACAGTGCTAGGGCTTTTCTTCAATACAATTTGTTTTCTCTATATACTGAAATTTGTTTCTGAAAAAAAAAATAAAAAAAATCATAGTTAAGGTCTAAGACATTCTGAATAAGGAACACTCATATTACTACTGAGCCTTTCCACTGTGAGAAGCATCTATTTCCTGAAATATTGGTTAGATAAATATATCTTTTAATTTACATGCACTTGACATAGAATATCATATAATTTCTTTGTATGTTCATTCTTGGTACAGAGATAGTGTTTCTATCCAAGAGATTCCGACAGTAGCAATGGAAAATAAATGCTACTTTGAAGAAAATTCACCCAAAAAAAATAAAGGAATAATGATCTTAGTGCATTGTCTTTAAAACAAATCAGAATTGTAAGGTTGGGTGCAAGACTGACAATGTTCAGTTTATTCTTTGCATGAGCTGCTTAGGCATTTTTGTACAGTGCACTTTTCTATCTTTGCTTACTACATCTGGAATTTCTACACTGCTTGGATGTCAATTATATTCACCATTTTAGTTAATAGCTTGTGAACTCTTTAAGATTTGTATTTTGCTTTCATGTTGTAGCAGTGCCTAGCTAATACTGTGTTACTGTGAGTGTATTCACATAATTTGAACTTATTTTTTTAGTAGGCTTCATTTTTTGGTAACCTAGAATGATATGTGCAAACCAGAATAAGTCAATAACAGGTTTGGGCACCAGATAACTACTACATAAAATCGACCTAGGCTTTTAAGGATGAAATCTAGCAACTTTTGTAAGGATTTGAAACTTCTAGGTCAAGTATAGAGAGAACCTGTTTGGGTACCTTGGACAAGATGCATGAGTGCAATGAATGAGTCTGCTCGTCCACAGAATACTTTCCTTTCTTCCTCACACCATTTCATCAATTGTAACTGTGCACTTCTGTTTTTCTGGTTTGCCTGCATCACACATCCAGAAAAGTTGCTTTATTACTGTGGATTCAATATTTTGGAAATTTTTGTGTTCTATGTGTTTAATAGGTACCTCTTGCCTTCATGGAGTATTGTTGATAATCATATCAAGCGTCCTTGTGCTCTTGCAAAAGCATTTTATTTGCTCCGGATGAGATTGGGTTAGTTGAAGTTGGTGCCATGCCTTCCTCTTTACTGAAATATTTGCAAGGAAAGTTTCCATTGCCTGCTCAAAACCAGATGTATGAATTTTGGGCCAAGTTGATGAAGTCAGGTTCAAGTTGACCATTGCAGTTGGAGAGGTAATGTTGTGGGCCTGAGTTGATCTACTGAATCTTTTATCTGCCATCATTTCTATGTTTGAAAGCAGCTCAGATGCAGCATGTTGCTTCTGCATATTATGCTTATCAGTAATGAAATGGAAGCAACAATCGGTCACCACCACAAGGGCATTGACCCCATTCATTGCCTTCAATGTTAAACTGCTCTTTTACTCAGTGTTAGTTCCTGAATCATCTTCTGAGACAAAATAATCATATTGAGGTTCAATGTTAACATTTTCTTTCACTGGCCCAAATTTTCCTTCTTATTTTTCTCTTTAGATTCAACTATTTTTCAAAACAAATTAACAACAATTCTTATAAAAACATTGAAAAGAAAAGCCAGAAATCAAAAATATAGTTGCAAAATTGCCTTTGTAGACACTAGTTTCAAGCACACACTGATAGCCACACTACTCAAAAAAGTACTTTTTTCGACCGTCACAAGCCGTCACAAATAATGAAAATGCAGTCACAAATGACCTTTTGCGACTGACATGCAACCTCAAATGGGGGACGCAAATATGGTGGTGGCAAATATTTTTTGCGATGGCAGAGCATAAACTACTTTTTGCAACAGCTATTTTGCAGTCGCAAAAAAAAAAATTTAAATAAATAACACTTTACCGTCGCAAAGAATTATTTATTATAAAAATCATATATACGTTTGCTACAACAAAAAAAAAAAAACAATTGCAAGTACCTAACAATTTTTTTTAATGAAAAATAATTTTTAAAAAAATTAACAAATTAATTTAAACTTATAATAGAATTATTAACCCATATTCACATACATATATATATATATATCAGTGTGCAAACAAAATATAAACTTTCATACATGCACAAACATACATCAATATTTAGTTTAACACTAATATTATTAAATATGGAGTCAAGGTAAGCTCTACTAATCATCAACTTGCACGCAAGGTTAGCTCTTGTGTTGAAGCTTCCATTGCTTTCACTATCGATTCATCAGAAAGGGCCGGTGGATCCTAAACTACAATTTTAAAGCAGATTGAAGGATTTTTTCAATCACATTGTGGTGGTGTTTGGGAACTTGGTTCCCAAATTTTTTTCTCATTTTTTCCACTAGAAGACAAAAGTTTTGCAAAACCAAAAAAAACAAATCCAAACAAAATATCACATCCAACCCCATAATCATTTCACTTTTTCTCTCACAAACATCACATCCAACCACAAAAAAACCCAACTATCTTCCCAAACACTAAAATTTTTTTATCAAATAATATCTTACAACTAAAAAAACCTACATAAAAACCCACTTCCCAAACACCCACTGTGTCTTCATTGTTCATCACTGCCTCATGTATCTGCAGCTCGCAGAAAAAATTATGAAAAAAATTTGGAACGTCTTGACCAAAATATATGAGATTAGCAGCACAAATCATCTGTTTGGAAAATACATTGTGGTATAATATTACAGACTATATACTATAAGGTATTGTTCACCAATAGCAACATACCCATTTCCAGGTGTGACTTGCTTGGGCTGCTGTCGATAGCTCCAGGATGCAGCTCCAGAATACCTTGGAACAGAGGAATTATTGTAGATACATAAATAAATAAAATAAAGTGGATAATTATTGGACACCCCAGAAAATGGAATTTTCCATATAACACCAAGAATATATCTAGTAACAAGAAAAATATGGCTTTAATAACAAAATCAAGAGAAGCAGATTCTAACACATGTTTCTCCACGACTAGTATTAACTCTGCCGAAGCCACTTTTGCGTCATTTCGGTTCAAAATGATTTAGGTAACTATCAATTATGTCTAAACAGCTAGCATCGCAAAGAGAAATAGTTAAAAGGGCTTCCAAGATTTGAGAGTTAAGGACCAAAATACTATACAAGCACAAAAGATATAATTGGACTCTACTCTACTATTCACGATTAACTAAATATTTGGAAAGAGCGAAAGCACCAATAAAAGGAAGAAGATGATTCGTAGAAGCAATTTTCCTTATCCAGAAAATTGTGACCTTAAAAATTGTGCCTCACCTAGTCTCAATTAGTGCAATCCCCCCCCCCCCCAAAAAAAATAATTAAATAAAAAGGTTGTTTCTCAAGACCACACTTCCCCTGCAAAATAATTCAAAACACGATGAGGTACAAGTCCTTAAGCAGAACTTCACTCAATTTCTAGAGAGCTTGACAAAAGGTTCTTAGTCGGTAAATTTTTCAATTCAATTTTTAATTTGTTGTTAAATTGTTTCAGGCATGAATTTATTGATCTTTTATGTAGTTTAAATCATGTTTACAAGACGGAATGAAAAGAGGCTTTAGTAAAGCAAAAGCATAGCTATTTTGGGGGTAAGTTTTCATGATTACGCAGAATTGAAATTGTGTAGAGGCCTGACTTTGATGAATTTTTAAAAATAGTTCTCTACCTCGTAATTTCATGAAATTTTAACAAGCAATCCCTCCATGAGTCTAGTATATTGTGTAATAGAAGAAAATTCCAATAAATGAATTTTAAATAAATCTCAAACTAGGTTGTGTTTTGTTTTACTAGTATGCTGAATTCTATTTTAACCTACTGCTTTCTATAAGTTTTTTAGTTGAAGAGACACTTGAAACAATTCAAAATAAGTCAAATTTCTTAAAGTTGTACCAAGGGAGCACAATAAATCACTGCCTTCAAACTCTATTGCAAAATGTGCTAAAATTTTATTGGATTTTCACCAAAAATTTATCATTAGATCTTCAATTTTTCTATCTGAATCAAAAATGAAAGAGTGAAAGAATCAAGTCTTATTATGTTGCAGACACATAGAAGAAGTGTAAATTGAATCAAATTATGGTTGAACAACCTCACCTATCCACTTCAATGAAAAGCTAAAACACTTCCACTTAAACAAAACACATTCAGAAAGTAGCATTGACAGCAAAATCGATAGAAACAATACATACACATACCTATAGGGGAAAGGAAAATCATATTTGGATCTGAGACAGAGAGGGCACAGCTTGTCAATACAAAATCAAGGCATTGACGTTTCTACCCTGCAATGAATCCAATATTAAAGAGATGTTCGACAAGGACCAACAACACATGGGGAATGTCATTGTATTTTTATAAGAAAAGTGAGGTCATACCACCCCAGAATAGAGTATACAACACAAATATAAGATCGGCTCTACAGGAAACATAAGCATGAGATGAGATAAATCTGTTTAAACTAACAATATTATCATCATGACAATAATCTGTTTGACCCATCATAATCACTTTATTGCCAAATTAATGAGCCCATAAGACGCTCCAGGAAACGCCAATTCAATGTAGAGAGAAAGCTCATAACTTGGTCTAATTTCTTAATATGGATTCATAAAAAGCAAGCTAACAAATCAACTCAAAAACAAAAATATTTGCGTATAAAACTACGGCATTATGGTAATTATGTAACCATCCTCTGTTTTGGAATTATACGAAAAAATTTAACACCAGTTTTTAAATCTTTAGCTAATTTTTTTTTTTTTTAAATGAAAAAGAAAGAAAGAAAGAAAGATAGATAGAAAAGAAAAGGAAAAAGATAGTACAGAGAACTCTAGATCAATACCAAATCAAAGCCCTAAATCTAAGAGAACCAGAAACTCTAGATTGTAGCATTTCGAATTAGCTAGCTAGGATCTGCATCTGTTCAATCCAGATCAAAGTCATTCAAATCAAAAACAACATCAGCCAAGTCCATATTTGAGCTTAAAATCTTAGGGCACAACAATAAATAACCAAACGAATAAAAGTAGTTTGATCTCAAATCCAACATCTACGAATCGAATGCAACTGACACGCATGAGGTGGATCGAAGCCCTAACTGTTGGAGGGAAAGAGACAGAGAGAAAGAGATCGAGGGAGGAGAGGAGAGGAGCCCTAACCTGTTCAGATCAACTGAAAAAGTTGAGGTATTCTTCGTCTGCTCTCTTCTTCTTCTCCTCCTCGTCTTCGTCTTCTGTCTCCATCTTCTTCTCCTTCTTCTCCTCCTTTTTCTTCGTCTTCTCCTATTCTCTCTCTCTCTCTCTCTCTCTTTCATTTCACTTTCCCTGTTTTGTTTCTCTTTTTTATTTTCTTCCCACTTTTTTTTTTTATCCTTATTTTTATTAAACCTAAAATACATAAAATAAAGGGATAATTATGTATAAGTCCTATTAGGGAGGCTTATGCTATATATGATTATACTAAAAAACTTATGTTCTCATAAGTCCTGTGTGAAGTTTGTTGACATATTTACCCTCAATATTAGTTGTTAATATCATAAATAATGGTAAAACCATATATAGGAAATTGAATGTTACCATAGATTAAGTTTGCTAAACGTAACGTGACACCTACATAAACGTAACGTAACGTGACACCTACATAAACGTAACGTAACGTGTCACGTTACGTTTCACAAACTTACTAAGTTTTTGATTTTTTAAATTGAATGTGAAAATGTTACTTGTTCGTGTATTTTGAAATTCACATTCATATAGATATGATCTATAGTAACATTCAATTTCCTATATATGGTTTTGCCATTATAGTGTATAATAGTATAGTAATACCATTTATTTACAACTCATACGATCTTGTGGAATACATTCCTATCTAAATAGGACTTGAAGCTCTATAAGAAATTACACAGGACTTAACATAGCATAAATGTTCGAAATAGGACTTATAAATAAGTCTCCCTAAAATAAATTATTTTTATTTTAAGAAACTCATTTCTTATTAAAAAATTTAAAAAATATGTTTATTAATTTTATTACTATTGTAATTGTATAAAAATTAATGATTTTTCTTTTTATTTTATACATATAATAAATAAATAAAATTATATATATTAAACGTGTCCCCAGCATGTCATGTCCCTTGTTTTTTTTAAATTTACGTGTCTCCGTGTCCATGTCCATGCATCATATCATATAACCATGGATATCCCAAGAACTTGTGCAAAACTCAACAATCCAAAGTCAATTACAAGAGAAACACCTTGAATGGGAGCAACAATAATGATTAATGATTGTGATGTAACAGTTTGAGTTCAATAACAAACATTATGAATCAAACCATAACATGATTCTCCAAGAACCTAAAGGTTCAGATTATACAGAGCTTAGAATTAGAATTTGAAACTCAAGAGATTCATATATCTAATTGAGACAAATCATCAACCACAACAAGCAACGTAAATTATAGTTAAAATTTGAATCAAATTGTTTACCTAAATCGAAGCTTGAGGCACAAGATTCTCAGCTGACGCCTAACCTGCACCTAGCCCCTATTATCTCCATTGCCTGCACCTAGCCTGTCAAAACCTTCCAATTACATTTCTCAGCAAAACAACCCCTACCTAACATGGTAACCATCTAATGCAAAATGCTTATATCCAAACAAGTCATGTTTTTTTCCTGGAAAATCCAATTTTAAATTACATTTTCTAACAATTTCTCAACAACTACACATCGAGTTATCCTCACATCTCAACAAACTCACAGGAAAAAGAAAAGAAAATAATAATAAATAAAAATGTGGAATCAAATAGAAAGAAATCAGGAAAGTTGAATTAGTGAATCTGGATGAATTTGGTGGGTTTTAATGTTTATCATAAACGGGTTTAGATAGAAACGAATAGGAAAATAAAACCCACAAAATCTATAGAGAATCTCATGAGATTTTGCAAGAAATGTAATCAATCACCTACTTATATAAAAGCATGAATTGAGTAAGAATGCCAAATAGAGAAAATTGGGAAGATTTATCAGGTGCAGTTGAGCTCACCGATCTCCGATTGTGCAATGTGGCTGAAGTGGTATGCCTGGGAATCCAGTCAATGCCGGAGAACCAAGTCCGTCTTCGGTGTACCAGGAGAAAGAGAGAAGAGAGGAAAAGGAAGCAAATATAGGGTTTGTGTTTTGACATATTATTTTAAAAATATATTTTTGAAGAGAATTTAAATTTTTTGAAAAATTGTTTAATTATATATTTTGAAAATAATTTTCAAATGTTGGAGTTTCGGATGATTTAATATTTATTTTTTTATTTTTTATTTTTGTAGTTGATAAAATGGGTGTAAGAGAAAAAGATAAGAGAATGAAAAAGTGATTATTAATGTGTAGTTGAAAAAAAAGTGATTTTGAAAATAAAAAATAAAAATTTTCAACCAAACATGTTTTTGGAGACAAACCAAATAGACTATTATTTTTACAAAAAAAAACTATGTCTCAGAATTTTGCACCCTAAATTTATCCACAAATGGATATATGTGGTGGAGATTGAATTCAATTCATGCTTCACTATAGATCATGTATGAAGAAAAATATCATGGGGATTTTTTTTTTTTAAGATCCCTGATATTAAGATTTTATAGCATAAAAGACACTCAATATTTTCGTAATGTCTAAGGTCCCTCAACATCGATCTAGAGAAAATTCGATTTAGAGAATTTCTCTGAACAAATCACTGAGAAAATTCCAAAGTTCCCTGGACATATCATAGAGAAAATTCCAATTCCAAATTCTCTGGGCACATCATAGAGACAATTTTGCACATCATCGACACCAAATTTCTCTGAACACATCACAGAGAAAATTTTATGCATCACCCATACGAAATTTCTCTAGACACATCATAGAGAAATTTTATACATCTCCAACATCAAATTTCTCTGAACACATCACAAAGAAAATTTTACACATCACCAACACCAAGAGAAAATTGAAATTTCTCTGAGTTCAAACTAGAGAAATTTTTTTCCTTTTCCTTTTCTTATTTCAACTTCTGTTTATTAACAATACTATTGGTGTTGACCATTACTCCATATCCAGTTTATGCAACCATTTATGTATAAACTAATATTTCTACAAAACCCTTTACAATGACATTAGAATTAAACATTCAAAAAATACAAGGACCAACCAACATTCCAATCCTTAGTGAGCATTTTGTGTTGTATGATTTTCCTACCTAGCTAGATCTGCATAAATTTGGCCACCTTGATCTCACACGTCTCTAAACATCGAAAGAAATGAATTGAACCCTTCAGATGAAGCCCCGCCCAAGATCCACAGAAGCAAATTACTAAACGAATTCATGGTCCCAGCTTTGTTTACAATTTTTTTTTGGCTTTGTTCACATCTGTAGATGCACGTCTTGACCAGACAGATGTTGTGTTTTCTTGGTGGGATTGTCTTTCACTTTTGTCTATAACGATCATTGCTTCTGCTTATGCTTCGTGTATTGGATTGAATTTCTCTGGTTTCAACCAGGGAAATTCTCTGGTTTGAACTGAATTTTCTCTAGGTTGGTCTAGAGACATTCTTTGGTTTGGATTGAAATTTCTTTGGATTTATTTGAGAGACCTTAGACATTCTCTCATTAGCATTTCATCAAACACCTTATTTGCTAAATCCATGTCCCCAGCTCTCGAATACATCTTTTTATGTGGATTTCTTCATTAAATGTTGTATGAAGATTTTAAGATTTAGTTTGTTGAGATCAACAATAAAGACAATGAAGAAGAAACAAGAAAAAAGTAAGAGAAGCAATGATGAATATTTTCCAGTTGTGCTTGTGGATATGTAACTGATGCATTTTGTTTCTGCTTTCATATCTGCTATAATGCTTTATAAATCTTACTACTGCTCTGTTTCTTAATATTTGTCCTCCAAGGGTAGTGATATTTGTTGACGGAGGAATCTTCATCGGAGGACTAGTGATCGGAGGAACAACAATGAGGACTAGCGCTCTGCTTCATATAAATCTCGCTGTATAAAGCACTATTAGGAATCTTCATATAAATTGACGATCTCCATCGGTAAAGCTTTATAAATCTTGCTAGTGCGAATTCCTCCATCGTAGTCAATGCCAATGAAGCTTTGAACAGTGCTGTGGACGAAGAGGAGAGAGAGAGAGAGAGAGAGAGGAGTTGTTTGGTGTAAGAAGAGAGATGAGAGAGAATGAAAAAGTGGGTGTTATATATGGGTATGGGTGAGGGACCTTAGACTACAAAAAAAATTTATTGTGAACCTCTCCCAATACTAAAAGTTGGAGAGGGATGTTAGACTAATTTTTCCCATAAATAATCTACATAGCTAATGTATTTATCGTTTATTATTATTTTTATTTTAAAAAAGCCTGGCGAGGCCCAGCCCGCGGCCCGAGCCCAAGTCCGCGGCCCAAGTCCTAGGCCCTATTATGAGTGGGCTTGGGCTTGGGCTTGGGCCCCACTTTTTGGTCCATGGTCCAGCCTAGCCCGCTAAAAAAAATATGTTGTAATCGTTTTTATTTTATTTTAATAAAATATATGAAAACTTTGAATATAAAATTTTAATTTTTATGAAATTAATATCATTGAAAATATGTCAAACATACCTTTAAAATAAGACTAATAATAAATATAATTTAATAAAAATTTTAAATAAATAAAAAGTAATTACTATGTTTAGTTATGTTTTTAAATTATTATTTTTAAAATAAAAAAATAATTTGATGAAAATAAACACACAAAAATTATGTATTTTTGAAATTATGAAAAAAATCTTCATTATAAAAAAAATCATATAAAAATAATGACTTTTAATTTAATTTTATTACAGACGAGTTTATAATTTTTTTTAAAAGAAATACAAACATAAAAGAAATTGACCAAAATGTGCCTAAAATTTTAAATAATTTATATATTTTTAAATTAAAAATAATTTAAGTGATATACTAAAAATTACAAAAAAAAAAAAACTAAATTTTTTTAAAATATCACTATAGATTAGACTTGCACCATGCGAGTTTAAACTTGTACTACACACAGATTTGATTTACACCAATGCATAGATTGAATTTGTGTATTTTTTATTTCCTTTTAAAAAAATTATGAACTCGTTTGGTTAATAAAACTAGATTAAAATTCGTTATTTTTATATGATTTTTTTTTTGGAATGAAAATTATTTTTGAGAATTTAAAAAATATATAATTTTTGTCTGTTTGTTTTTATCAAAATAGTTTTTATATTTAAAAAATAATAATTTGGAAACCAAACTAAACATATTTTTATTTATTTTAAATTGTTATTAAATATATTTAATATTAGTCTGATTTTACAGGTATATTTTCAATGATATTAAATTTATAAAATTTAAAATTTTATATTACAAATTATATATATTATTAAAATAAAATGAAAAAGGTTAAAATAGTTTATTTTTTATTTTTTATTAGAAATGTGAGAGATAGAGAGAGAGTGGTGTCAGTGTGCGTGTGAGAGTGAGGGACGGAGAGAAAAAGTGTGACTCTATAGCTTCATTCGGTTTTTTTTTTTTGGGTTTTTTTTATTTTTTTTTATTTTTGTGAGAGAAAAAGTATAATGATTTTCATTTGAATGTGAGGGTGTTTGGGAAGTTGTTATTTTAGTAGGCTATTTTTATTTTTGACTATTTTAGTAGGTTAAAATTTTTATATTTGGGAAGATAATTGAATTTTTTTTATAATTAGATATGATCTTTGTGAGAGAAAAAATAAAATGATTATGAGTTTCATGTGATATTTTATCTTATTAACTATTTTAGCATATTTTATCCTTTTATAAATTTTAATCAAAAAAGTAAAAAAAAAAAAAACTCTTGCCAAATACCCCTTTATCTTATTGCCTTATATAAATTATTTTATTTTTTTTAGCCCTCAAATATTTACCAAACGAGGACTGAGTGTGTTGGAGAAAGGCCCCATTTGGTGTAGTTATTAAAACAGATTATAGATTATAACTTAATAGATTATAAATTATGACTTTAATCAGAAGCTATTAATCTGTTTGGTGTAGCTGTTGGATTATAGATTTAAGTTGCTAAGTAGTATTTGTTAAATAAGTTGTGAAGTAGCTTTTTTTATTTTTTATTACTCACTACTTGTCTACATTTCTCATAAAAAATAATAATAATATTCTATAGTCCATTTGGGTCATTTTTTATTTTTTAAAAAATATAAAATAAAAAAATCTAAGAGTATAACGGTAAATTAACATGTCCACAGCAGGAGTTGATAATCAGAAACAAAGGGTGAGCAGCTTCTCAGAATTAGAATCAGTTTTTTTGACTTAAAACAAGTTGCCAGAATCATAAGCTGTTTGAAATAAGTTTAACCAAACAGTCCAAAATAGCTTTTTAAAAGTTAGAAATCATAAATTAGCTAAAAAAAACCCAAACAAACACGCCCAAAGAGTGAGTAGTATTCAGTGTGAATGTTCTGAATATTATTTTTTAAATAAACAAATCTAAATCATTCATCTCTCTGAGGATGATGTGGCTCAATCTAAACCGTTTCCCGTAGTAGTATTCAATAAGGTCCCATTTGTTTTTAATTTTCTCCACTCCCCACTTTCTCGTTCAATAAGGTCCCATTTGTTTCTAATCGTTTCTTCCAAATCCGGTCTCTCTCTCTCTCTCTCTCTCTCTCTCTCTCTCAATGTCGACTGCGAACCCAAAATTTCAGTTTGGTTTGTTGGCTCTCTGCGTTCGCTGTTCTTATAGATCAATTAGAAATGAAAAGAAAACCCTAACTTTCATTCCCTTCAATTCCATCTCACTCCAACAGTACATATACATATACATGTCCCAATCTTCTTTGTGAATTCCAGATCTGTACATATTGAAGTTTGCTTTTTCGAAAGGTGGTTCGTGCTCATACCTTTGGATCTCGAATAACTGTTCTTGTTTATTTAGATTTTTCAGCGTCAATTTGGAATCGGGGGTACGTAAAAGGTATGTTGAATCGATTTCTGAGTCTTTTCTCCGCCAATTCGAGTTCGGAAAGGTTTGGATGGTAGTTGATTGGTTTGAATTGGTTGTTTCCTTGTGTTATACGTTGGTTTGTGTTTGGGCTAGGGATTTGTTGCTTGAATGATATAAAGGGTGCCACTTAATTGTAAATTTGTTTCAGCTTCACATTCAGGCTAGTTCAAATCCTAATCCAATCAGTGTGTGTGTGTGTGGGGGGGGTGCAATGTCAATCATATTTGGATTAGGGTTTTGTTTCTTAGTTCGATTCGGCAATTTGAATGCTGTTGTGGAGGAGTCTTAAGTCTGGAACTGTTAATAGCTTGTAGATTTGAAAAAAAATAAAGGTGGTGTGTTTGGATGGGGGAAGGTGAAGGTGAAAAGGAAGTCTTTGTGGCAGTGTTAGACGATGAAGGAATGGAAAATGAGAATTCATCGAGAATTGAATCGAAGCGTGATCATGAATGGTTAGGGGACAATACTGAAGTTGAGCCTTGCACAAAGAAGTAGGCAAAGGAAGCTTCAAGTGATACTGAATTGGAGTCTTATGCTAACAAGTATGAATTGGAGTCTAGTTGCACAAAGAAGCAGGCAAAGGATGCTTTAAGTGATACTGAATTGGAGTCTTGCGCTAACAAACATGAATTGGAGTCTAGTTGCAAGAAGAAGCAGGCAAAGGATTCTTTAAGTGATACTGAATTGGAGTCTGCTAACAAGCAGGTTAAGGAAACTTCAAACGATGAAATACTCTCAGAAGTTTCAAACCCAAATTTGTCTCCAAGAGATAATGCTTGCAGCATTCAGGCTATTAGTAGTCAACTGGCCGAGTTGGTGAGCAATAACCAAGTTGTTTCTAGTGAGAATTCGTCCACTTGTTCTGGGAATTCAAGTTCCGAGGAGAGCTTGAATGAAGAAGAGGAGAGTAAAAATGATACATCTGGAGCAGTGTCTACGTCCCTTTTTGTACGCGAGATTCCAAAAGATTTCAGCTCCACTGGTATCAGGAAAATTACCTTCAAATTCAGCAAGCGTAAGGAGGACTATGATGATCAGTTATCTGCAACAGCAGTGGGATCTGGGTCTGATGGAATTTCCCAGTGGAATCATTCAGCATCAGATGATATGAATACAGAAATAAGTTCATATGGGAAGGTTGTTGATGAGCAGCAAAGTTTTTTTATGTCAGCCTAATATGGAACTGAAAATGTCTAAGAAGGTTCTGCCAGACAGTTATCCCACAACTGTTAAAAAGCTTTTATCTACTGGGATTTTAGAAGGAGCTCGGGTGAAGTATGTTACTGCTTCACAGGAGGTAGTTGCATTTTTATTTTGGTAAAATTTCACTCAATCTTTAAAATATGTGGAACTCTTATTCTGTTTTAAATGATTGTAGAGAGAGCTTCCTGGAATCATAAAAGGCTGTGGATATTTGTGTGGCTGCTCATTATGCAATTTCTCCAAAGTAAGTTGTTTTATCTCAAAATTATTATTATTTTTTTTTTTTTGTGGTCATTTGGCTGTTTTTTGCATTTAATTTTGTTTACCATACAATTGAATGGCATAAGCAGATACTCAGTGCCTATGAGTCTGAGTTGCATACTGGTGGCAAAACTAGACACTCGAGTAACCACATATACTTGGAGAATGGGAAGCCAATATATAGTGTAATCCAAGAACTCAAGACTGCACCACATAGATGAAGTGGTAAAGAACGTTGCCGGTTCATCTGTCAACGAAGAGTCTTTCCAAGCTTGGAAAGGTGATGCAGATTCCAAGCTTTTAATTCACTTTTTAGTGCCTTAGGCATAAGCTGTTCATTTCGCAAAAGCTCTTCTATTTAGTTATTGAATTAATTTTGACATTCACTTTTACCCACAGAAAGTCTTCAAGAAAACAGTCATATGGTTAAAACTGATAAGAGACGTCACATCAGTGTTCCTGGGATGCATCATGTAACGCCCTCAAAAAAATACATAAAACCCATCATTCTTGACATGTAACAATATAAATGAAATAAACATCTTTCTATTTATCAGAGTAGTTCTTACAAAAGTATTACATGTTGACAACAAAAGTAAACGCCCCACGGGCTTACAACTTTTTCCAAGCCAACACTTGCTTACAAGAAATGAGTACTAACTCATATACATATTAAGCCCTTGGCTTGAATTTACATGTAATACATCAAAAGAAAGCAAAACAACAAAAAGGTCAGTCTGCCTCTAGCCTCCCAAGCTATGTCCTTGGAGGTGGCATGCTACCTGTACCTGAAAATGATGTCCAATATAGGGTGAGCCACAGCCCAGTAGAAATATACTAAACCAGTTATAAACAATGACTAAAAGATTAGCAATTGATAGATGGTCAACACTTATACATCTATCTACATCACATTACAGTTCCATGACAATCATGTCCATGTTACAATTCATTTCCCATTACTTATCTTTTCATTTCATACACGTGGCTCAGAACCTGGCCAGACAACTCGACAGAGATTACGTCTCTTATCAACAATATTTCCAATCAAGGGCGATATCAACTCATAATAAACTTTTCATACTTCATAATAGATACACATTTTGGTGCTGTATCGACTTCAAACAAAATACTTCCATCTTTCATAAATGATACACATTTTGGTGCTGCATCAATGACATGTAAAAACACTTTCACACTTCACAAATGATACACATTTTAGTGCTGTATCAATATCAAACAAAATCCGGTTTAGAGGTCCATCCCCTATCTTCCCCTAAACCGTGGAGTACATCCCCTATCTCCTCCCACACAACACAATGTATATAAGCACAGATCATATACATAATCAATCGATACAAAAGGTTAATGTATTATTCCAACCGCCATATTCGATGGCATACTCAATTGATTAGTTTTAGTTTGCCTAATCATCATGCATTGTCTACAACAATCAAGACTATCCTCCATCGATAGCCCAATGCAGTTTTTTCTAAACAGAAAATAAATGCACCAAATGGATATATTATCAACATTTTAACTAGGTGAGCGATAAATGAATCCAACTACACCCTTTAAATCCCACACATTTCCAATTTTCAACATTCTCAATTCAATTTCTCATTTCCTCAAAATTAATTATACAAATTAATTTATCAATGTAATTAGGGCATTTCCCATAATTAAATAACAACCCTAAGGTTCCACTTTCATCCATAATCCATCATGATTCTCATTTCTCTATGTCAAACATGCATATAGGTTTATATATATATAAAACCCCCATCTTTTGTAAATTACACAAAGACCCAAACTTTCTCAAAATTACCCAACAACCCCCAACATATCAAAATGCTAAAATTCAAAGACAAAGCTCATAAGATGGCGTAGGTTATCCCTACCTCGAAGTTAGAGCTCGAACGGAGATGAAGACCAAAAAGCAATGTGCTCCAAATCCAAAGTTTTTCAGATTAAAACGAAGCCCAAGACACTCTCTATCTTTTTAACAAAGGACTTAGGGTAGATACTCACTCTAAATAGATCCAACCTTAGAGAGAAGACAAGTACAGAGAGAGAGAGGGTCGGATTCTAGGGTTTTGAAATGAGAGGAGATGAATAAGTGATGTTTTCCCCGCTGCTGCCTACTGATATACAACAGGCTCGCTCGAGCGAAGAGTTGGTCGCTCGAGCGACCAGACACAAAGAATACTCGCTTAAGGAAGCTTCGCTCGAGCCAACAATACGATGCTTCAGGTCTGCAACCCAGAAGCACGCTCGAGCGCAAGAATGCTCGCTCGAGCGAGAAACTCAAAACATACACCTCGCTCGCTCGAGCGAAGGAAATCTCGTTCGAGCCAAGAAACACAGCTCACAGGTCCAAATGAGACGCAGACGCACGCTCGAGCGCAAGACTTCTCGCTCGAGCCACCAGACACAAAACTCAACTCTCGCTCGAGCGAAGGAACCCTGGCTCGAGCGAAGGATCTAAAACAAAGAGCTCGCTCAAGCGACAAAGTCCTCGCTCGAGCGAAGACACAAAAATCTGGGCAGTAACCTATTGTTTCAAGACTCACCAAACCTGTTACAAACCTGCCCAATACATCCTATAACTCAAAAAAAAGGAATTAAAGGATGACAACAAGATATATACAACAACAAGCTCCACGGAACCTAAGTCCGGATACAACAACCAAATGGGGAAAGACCGGGATCATTATAACCTCCCCCCTTAAAGAATTTCGTCCCCGAAATTAGATACGAGTTTCAAAATAAGTTTTCTCAATTCTCAACAACATTAATACAATGCGAAATTCAACAACTTGACCCATTACCGGTCATCTCACCTCCTTTCAAGAGACAATTTACAACATTTTCCACAACATGCATTATAAATATGCATTCCCTGAAATTCCATAAATTTCAATACCACATTCCACAATTCTATATCATATTCAGCATTCATGATATATTTCCATTTCTACAATACATTCAACATATGCAATGTTACATTAAACTTCCATTTCAAGGCAAGTTTCAAAATACTCCCATAACCAAAACATATACAATGTTTTACAACTTAAGACATATATAATGCTCTTAAAGTTCAACAATATTACAAATTTCCCAATACATGACTATACATCAACAAACATGTTCGGATATTTCTCACGGACTTCCAACTCACGTTCCCAAGTGGCTTCTTCCACTCCGTGATGTTTCCACAAAACCTTTACCAAGGGAATGGTCTTGCCTCGCAAGACTTGATCCCGCCTATCCAAGACCCGAACCAGTCTCTCCTCATACGAGGCATCCTCATCTACCTCTAAGTCGGTCCAATCCAACACGTGCGATGAATCCGACTCGTACTTCCGAAGCATACTAACATGAAATACGTCATGTACCCCGGACAACTGCGGTGCAAAGCCAAACGATAAGCAACCTCTCCAATCCTCTCAAGGATCTCAAAGGGACCAATAAACCGAGGGGACAACTTCCCACTCTTTCCAAACCTCATCAGACCCTGCCTAGGTGATATTTTCAGAAAAACATGATCACCCGTCTCAAAAGCTAAAGGCCTCCTCCTACGGTCAGAGTAACTCTTTTGGCGACTTTGGGTTGTAACAAGCCTCCTACGGATAAGCTCAACCTTCTCCGTCGTTTCCCTCACCAACTCCGGGCCCAATAAAGGTGCATCACCCACCTCAGCCCAACAAACTGGAGACCTATACCGTCGGCCATACAAGGCCTCAAACGGTGCCATACCGATACTAGACTGAAAACTGTTGTTCTAGGCGAACTCCACCAAGGACAAGTGCCTCTCCCACGTCCCACTAAAGTCAAGGACACAACCACGAAGCATATCCTCAAGGATCTGAATAGTACGCTCGGACTGCCCGTCAGTCTGAGGATCATAAGCCGTGCTAAAGGTCAACTTGGTGCCCAAAGCACTCTGCAAACTCTGCCACAACCTAGCAGTAAAACGAGGATCTCTATTTGAGACGATCGTCACTGGGACCCCGTGCAACCTCACTATGTCCCGAATATACAAATCGGCAAGATGATCTACCGAATCTCTGACACGCATAGGGATAAAGTGCGCCGACTTAGTCAACCAGTCTACAACCACCCAAATAGCATCACTACCCCGCTGAGTCCTCGGAAGACCTACAACGAAGTCCATAGTGACATGCTCCCATTTCCATTCGGCAATAGGCAAGGGTTGTAACAAACCCGCTGGCCTCTGATGCTCGGCCTTCACTTGCTGGCAAGTAAGGCACTTAGACACGAAGACTGCTACGTCCTTCTTCATACCCTGCCACCAAAATTGGCGACCCAAATCCTGATACATCTTAGTGCCTCCCGAATGCACCGCAAGGCATGAATGGTGAAACTCTCGGAGTACCTCTTCTCAGCAAGACTCCGGTACAAACAAACGGCCTCGGTATCTCACACTCAGGTCGGGATACACCGTCAAACCCTTCTCAACCTTCCCACCGGAGATCTTCTCTCGAAGGGATTCTACCTCAAGGTCACCTCTCTATGCCTCTAACACTCGAGTCACAAGTGTAGGCTGCGCAACAACAGAAAACAAGGCCGCAGCCTCAACAGATTCGCCCAGAAGCAAATCAAACTCACCAAGTGCACTCAACATCTCCCACTCCCGAATGGCTATACATGCTACATCACTAATGGATTTCCTGCTAAGGGCATCGGCCACAACATTGGCCTTTCCCGGGTGATAGTGCAACTCAAAGTCGTAGTCCTCGATGAACTCCATCCACCTCCTCTGCCTCAAATTCAAGTCCCTCTGTGTAAACAGGTACTTCAAACTCTTATGGTCCGAGAACACCTCGAACCTCTCACCATAAAGGTAGTGCCTCCAAATCTTTGAGGCAAAAATCATGGCTGCTAACTCAAGGTCATGTGTAGGGTAATTCCCCTCGTGTATTTTCAACTGACGTAAGCCATAAGCTACCACTTTCCCCTCTTGCATCAACACACAACCCAAACCCTCTCGTGAGACATCACAATAAACCGCATAACCCAAACCTCTCTCCGGAATAATCAAAATCGGAGCGGTGGTCAATCTAACTTTCAGCTCTTGAAACGACTTCTCACAAGTCTCACTCCACACAAACTTGACCCCTTTCTGCGTCAATCTAGTCAACGGCGAAGCTAGCTTGGAGAAATCCTTCACAAACCGCCGGTAATACCCAGCTAATCCCAGAAAACTATGGATCTCAAAAACACTCTTAGGCTGTGCCCAATCTTGCACTGTCTCTATCTTGGATGTATCAACAGACACCCCTTCCCCGGAAACCACATGGCCTAAGAACTTGACTTCCCCTAGCCAGAACTCACACTTCCCAAACTTGGCATATAGCCTATGGGCTCTAAGCAACTCAAGCACCACTCTCAAGTGTTCCTCGTGCTCCTCCTCCGAAGGTGAATCGATGAGAATGTCGTCCACGAAAACGACCACAAAGCGATCTAAGAATTCCCGGAATATCCGGTTCATCAAGTCCATGAAGACTGTCGGTGCGTTGGTGAGCCCAAATGGCATCACCAAAAACTCATAATGGCCATACCGTGTACGGAATGCCGTCTTCGGAATGTCCTCCTCCCTGACCCTCAACTGGTGGTAACCCGATCTCAAGTCTATCTTAGAGAAACAACGGGAACCCTTCAACTGGTCAAACAAATCATCAATACGGGGTATAGGGTACTTATTCTTAACCGTAGCCCGATTCAACTTCCGGTAGTCGATACAAAGTCTCAAGGCACCATCTTTCTTTTTAGCAAAGAGGGCCGGTGCTCCTCACTGTGAAACACTAGGGCGAACAAAGCCCTTATATAACAACTCCTGGAGTTGAACCAACAACTCCTGGAGTTGAACCTTCAACTCAATCAACTCAGCTGGGGCAAAACGATAAGGTGCCATAGAAATTGGTGCCGTGCCGGGCACTAAATCAATAAAGAACTCAATCTCCCGATGAGGTGGTAAGCTAACAAGGTCCTCGGGAAAAACATCCGAATACTCGCAAACCACTCTTGGCAATACAGTCTGGGTCTCAGCACACTCACTACTCATAAAGCTAGCGAGAAGACCACTAAGCTCACTCTGCCCTCGCGGATCATACACCGGTGGCAAAACACTACCAACCCGATCCCCCAAGAAATGGAAACACTCCCCGCTCAAGGTACAAACTGTGACCTTCTGGCGGTAATAATCAATAACAGCCCGGTATGACGATAGCCAGTCCATACCCAAAATCACATCAAAACCCGACATAGCCATTACTACAAAAGAAAATGGGAGTCGGTGGTCGGCGAGCTCTATATCACAGCCCCGACACCCTTGTTTCAAAATCAACTCATCCCCAATAGGTGATACAACACAAATAGGAGATGCTAGCTGTGCCAACTCCAACCCCAAAACAGATGCAAATGCAGTAGATATAAAGGAATGGGATGCACCTGTATCAATCAACACATTGGCAACCGAGTTGCAAAACAAAAAAATACCTCTCACAACAGATGGAGCCGGTGCAAGATCCTGCGCGGTAACAGCATACATGCGCCCTGAAGGTCTCTGGTCTACCTGCTCACCCCTAGGAGCAAACGACTGTTGCACTAACTGGGACGACGAAGCTCTCGGATTGGCCATCGAGGCCTCCACAGACTAAACTGGCTGAAAACCCTGCGTCTGCCTAGAACCAGACGCTCCCAAAGTGGCACTCAACTGTGGGCAGAACCTCTTCAGGTGCCCAGGCTGACCGCACTGATAACAAGACATGGGCTGACCCCTGCCCTGACTCTGGCTCTGCGGTCTAGCTGAAGAAGAAGCAGCTCTCTGACCTCCTCCCCTCTGCGGGCAAACTAAAGCCTTGTGGCCTAGCTGACCACACTTGTAACAGGTGAAATCTCCCTGATTGCCTCTCCCCGAGCCTGCACTCGGCACTGGAAAGGTCGATCTAGCAACACCACCCTGAGACTGCTGAGGGTTAGCACCCCTCTGTCTCTTGCCATCACCCTGACCATCCTGGCTCCTCTTGGAGCCTCTCTGCCCCTCTTCCTCCTGCATCATGATCTCCATATGTGCTGCAGCATCAACCAAGCGCCCATAGTCTCGAATCATAGAGCCCCCAACTCTCATCTTGAGGCCGCGCCTCAACCTCTTCTCAAACTCGATACAACGGCGTTCCTCGGACGCCACAAGCTCAGGTGCAAACTTGGACAAGCTAGTAAAAGCAGCCTCAAACTCGGCCACTGAAGAACTCAACTGCAAAAGCTGGCAGAACTGGTCTCTCAGCTTCTCCCTGACTGCTGGAGATAAGTACTTCTCCTGAAAAGCATCCACAAAATCCTTCCACGTGCCACCAATACGGCCCTTCATGTACTTCCACCACTGACCCGCACTCCCCTTAAGTTGGAAAGATGCCAAGGTCACTTTCAACGCTCCGTCCTCGATACCAAGCATCTCGAACGTCTTACTCATCTACTCTAACCACTCGTCAGCCTTAAGTGGCTCTTTCGGATCCCCAATAAACTCGTCCGGATTAGACCGGAAGAACTCCCTCTTCAAGAAGGAAGGCCCTGCATCAACAACCTGGGCCTGAACTTGGGACTGCATTGGATTCTCAGCTTTGAGAATGCCCATAGACTCCCTCAAAGCATCGACTATCCCACGGGCTAAAGCGCCCATAGCCTCCTGTCCTGCTGGCTCGACCACATTGGCCTGACTAACCCCCTCCTGCTGTGCCGGAATATCATCCGGTAAAGGCATCTCCTGCCTACCACGCCTGCCACGTCTACCACCTCTTCCTCGTCCTGACATCCTAATAAAGGTAACGCAGAACATTAGCACATTCATAAATGTGCCGAAACTAAACACTCGCGTCCTAATACATGGACAACTGTAATTCATTCCACGTAAGCACATAATCACAAAAGCACTTACGAATTTCATTTCCGGATAATGATAGTCCTGAGGCGTTACTAGAGTTCCGGTTAGAAACAGCATTGATCAAGTGCTTTTCCAACAAGACTTACAGAAACCCAAGGATTCAATCAACATCCTAAAAACCAAATCCCATACCCATATAGTCACATAAGCATGTTATCACATAAGCACATAACACTACATCTAAGTCTCTAACAAACGAGACGAACCCATTGTGATACTAATCACTTCCCACGTACCCAAAGTATTCAAACCCGGTACGCTCTGATACCAAGTTGTAACGCCCTCAAAAAAAAAACATAAAACCCATCATTCTTGACATGTAACAATATAAATGAAATAAACATCTTTCTATTTATCAGAGTAGTTCTTACAAAAGTATTACATGTTGACAATAAAAGTAAACGCCCCATGGGCTTATAACTTTCCAAGCCAACACTTGGTTACAAGAAATGAGTACTAACTCATATTAAGCCCTTGGCTTGAATTTACATGTAATACATCAAAAGAAAGCAAAACAACAAAAAGGTCAGTCTGCCTCTAGCCTCCCAAGCTATGTCCTTGGAGGTGGCATGCTACCTGTACCTGAAAATGATGTCCAATATAGGGTGAGCCACAGCCTAGTAGAAATATACTAAACCAGTTATAAACAATGACTAAAAGATTAGCAGTTGATAGGTGGTCAACACTTATACATCCATCTACATCACATTACAGTTCCATGACAATCATGTCCATGTTACAATTCATTTCCCATTACTTATCTTTTCATTTCATACACGTGGCTCAGAACCTGGCCAAACAACTCGACAGAGATTACGTCTCTTATCAACAATATTTCCAATCAAGGGAGATATCAACTCATAATAAACTTTTCATACTTCATAATAGATATACATTTTGGTGCTGTATCGACTTCAAACAAAATACTTCCATCTTTCACAAATGATACACATTTTGATGCTGTATCAATGACATGTAAAAACACTTTCACACTTCACAAATGATACACATTTTAGTGTTGTATCAATGTCAAACAAAATCCGGTTTAGAGGTCCATCCCCTATCTTCCCCTAAACCGTGGAGTACATCCCCTATCTCCTCCCACACGACAAAATGTATATAAGCACAGCTCATATACATAATCAATCAATACAAAAGGTTAATGTATTATTCCAACTGCCATATTCAATGGCATACTCAATTGATTAGTTTTAGTTTGCCTAATCATCATGCATTGTCTACAACAATCAAGACTATCCTCCACCGATAGCCCAATGCAGTTTTTTCTAAACAGAAAATAAATGCACCAAATGGATATATTATCAACATTTTAACTAGGTGAGCGATAAATGAATCCAACTACACTCTTTAAATCCACACATTTCCAATTTTCAACATTCTCAATTCAATTTCTCATTTCCTGAAAATTAATTATACAAATTAATTTATCAATGTAATTAGGGCATTTCCCATAATTAACATAACAACCCTAAGGTTCCACTTTCATCCATAATCCATCATGATTCTCATTTCTCTATGTCAAACATGCATATAGGTTTATATATATAAAAAAAAAAACCCCATCTTTTGTAAATTACACAAAGACCCAAACTTTCTCAAAATTACCTAACAACCCCCAACATATCAAAATGCTAAAATTCAAAGACAAAGCTCATAAGATGGCGTAGGTTATCCCTACCTCGAAGTTAGAGCTCGAACGGAGATGAAGACCAAAAAGCAATGTGCTCCAAATCCAAAGTTTTTTAGATTAAAACGAAGCCCAAGACACCCTCTATCTTTTTAACAAAGGACTTAGGGTAGATACTCACTCCAGATAGATCCAACCTTAGAGAGAAGACAAGTACAGAGAGAGAGAGAGGGTCGGATTCTAGGGTTTTGAAATGAAAGAAGATGAATAAGTGATGTTTTTCCCGCTGCTGCCTACTGATATACAACAAGCTCGCTCGAGCAAAGAGTTGGTCGCTCGAGCGACCAGACACAAAGAATACTCGCTTGAGCGAAGGAAGCTTCGCTCGAGCCAACAATACGATGCTTCAGGTCTGCAACCCAGAAGCACGCTCGAGCGCAAGAATGCTCGCTCGAGCGAGAAACTCAAAACATACACCTCACTCGCTCGAGCGAAGGAAATCTCACTCGAGCCAAGAAACACAGCTCACAGGTCCAAATGAGACGCAGACGCACGCACGAGCGCAAGACTTCTCGCTCGAGCCACCAGCCACAAAACTAAACTCTCGCTCGAGCGAAGGAACCCTGGCTCGAGCGAAGGATCTAAAACAAAGAGCTCGCTCGAGCGACAAAGTCCTCGCTCGAGCGAAGACACAAAAATCTGGGTAGCAACCTATTGTTTCAAGACTCACCAAACCTGTTACAAACCTGCCCAATACATCCTATAACTCAAAAAAAAGGAATTAAAGGATGACAACAAGATATATACAACAACAAGCTCCACGGAACCTAAGTTCGGATACAACAACCAAATAGGAAAAGACCGGGATCGCTATACATCATGCTACCACAAGGTACATGAAATATTTTCTTTTGGGAATTATCTCATTAATATATTTTATATTTGGTTTTGAATGTTTGGTCCCCTGTATTTGGGAATTTAAGGTTAGGCCTTTTGTGCTAGTAGAGTTCTTTTCAGGTTTTCAAAATACTTGTTTAACATGTAAAAGTTCATTTCGAGCTTACAAATTTATTATCCAATATGATGTGTTGTGTACATAATAAAGCTGTTTGGTGCTGTGCAAATAATAACATGAAGGTGAAACTTGAGTACATGTGTGTCATCATATACTGCTAGAAGACTCATGCTGCATATACATGTCATATATTTTGCAAGTATAAAAGTGGACGATGTTCTTTTTGACAATATGTTGCCATTCTACTAATGCATAGTTGTGGTGATCTTAATGGTGTTAGAGATTATGGTTTGTGGCCATAATCGCTTAAGAGATCCACCAAGTAGCAGGTTTCTGTCAGTTTAGGATTTTATGAAGCATAGTTTTTTGAAGGCTCCTTATAGTTTATTTTTTTTGATTTTGATTTTTCATACTTTGTGTGGTCAAAGAATTGTTAGGTTATTATTTCAGCGGCCAACAACATCACTAAACTGAAGCTTTTGGCTGCAGTGGTCAAATGATAGAAGACAGCCTTTGCCCTACTTTGTCTTCCTATGTTCAGAACTACGATTTTAAACAGCAAAACTGCATGAAGGAGGAGCTAGAGGGGAAGAAAAAAGGGGTGGCTAAGAAGTTCGTTCTCTCTCAATTTGTTTTTTCTTATCTATATTAGTTCATTCATATTTCTGAAGTTGTCAAGATTCTTTTTCATAGAATTGATTACTAAAATGAAATTCATCATTCTCTCTGTCACTGATTTTGCAATCTTTTGTGCAAGCCAAGCTCCTACCATTCTAGTTCAGTTGTGAAACAGAAAAAAACTGCGGAAGGTCGTACCAAGAAAAGGTAAAACTTATTCTCTCTATTCTCCTTCTCCCTGGTCAAGTGTCTCAGTTTTCTTGGTACTTTTATAGAAGTCTGCTTCTAATTCTGGGATTTTTTAGGCTTGGCTAGAAGTCTTATGCTTATTGAAATTTGGCACATTGATTACAGGGATAATGATCTGCATCGATTACTTTTCATGCCTAACGGACTTTTAGATGGTGCTGAATTGGCTTACTATTCCAAAGGACAGGTGGTTTTTTCGATGCACTCTCTTCTTTTGCTGATGTGTTTATATTCTTCTCAATTTCTTCATTTTATATATTTTATTTTTATTGCAGAGAATACTTGGGGGCTACAAACAAGGAAATGGAATAGTTTGTAGTGGTTGTCACACCGAGGTAAATTGTTGGCACAACACTTATTGAATAAAGTGCTAGGATCCCCTTCTCTTCGCCCCCCTTCCCCCAAACATTTATAGGTCTCAGTTATGAGATTATTTTCCTTTGTGAGCAGATTAGTCCTTCGCAGTTTGAGGCTCATGCTGGATGGTCTGCTAGACGCCAACCGTGAGTAGCCTTAAAAAAAACTTATCATTGGTTCGGTGATTGTGAGTACGCTATGCTGAATTAATATTTTCCATTGTTTACTCCAGCTACCGGAACATCTATACTTCTAGTGGACTGACGCTTCACGATATAGCTCTGTCATTGGCTAATGGACAAAATCTGGCTACTGGAAGCAGTGATGATATGTGTGCAGCATGTGGAGCTGGAGGGAATCTGATTATTTGTGATGGATGCCCTCGGGCTTTTCATGCAGGTGGGTATTTCCCTTGAATGTACTCTCTCTGTTTTTGTTGTGATTGATGTTCATATTGTGTGGTTCTCATCTCTACGTTATACAGCAAACATATAATTTATTTCTTATTTGGTGTTCTAAGAATTACATTCCACCATTGAAGTGACTACTACGCACTAAAAGTAGAATAAGATAACCTATGTAGATACTAGAACAGTTTATAAAAAAACTGTAGTGTAGATATGTCATGGTTTGGTTGTGTGTTCATTGTCATTCATTAAGGGATACATTTTCTCAATTCATGTCAACTTTTTAAGCTTGTATTTTTTTGGTTTCATTTTGTCTAATGGCCCCATTTGGTAACACTTATGAGTCTGCTTTTTTAGCTTATTTGCTTAAAAAAAGTTGACTAATGTTGTTTGGTTGCAATTTTAAATTATAACTTATTTGATTTTTTCAGCTTATTTGACAAAAAAAAAAAATGAGATTTTCTTAAGTTAAAATTTGTAGTTTTTTTTAAAAAAATAATTTTCAAAACCATTAAATATGTATGGATAGAAGCGCCTCATATCTTTTGTTTTTACTGGTATAAAAAGACTTTTGAGGGCATTTGGGATATTTGCACAATAAAAAAACTATGTGACAACTTATTTAGCCACCACGCTCAACTTTTTTCGCATATTATCAAAATCTGCACCAAACAAAATTACAACTTGTTTTAATTATTTTGAGCTAATAATTTGAAAAGCTATAAACATAAAAGCTAACTCTTATAAGTAATACCAAGCTTGCCCAATGTGCTTTTTAGGGAATGATATAATGGTGGTGAAATTGAAACACAATTTGTTAAAAGCGGTCTTGAAGTATTTATAAATGACTTGCTTCTTCTTGGTTGCGTTATTGATCGATTATTTTAATACTCAATTGAAGTATTGCAAGTTAAGGCCAATTTACAACCTTTACATTACAATTTGAAAGCGTTAAATGACAAGCCCTACACTCAAATGAGCTAGTATATTTAAGCGTATCTAACTTATGTTTAACCAAATATACATTTTCATTGTTTTTCTTCTGTTATATAAATACTTATCAATTATTTTTTACTCTTCCCTTTTCCCACTCTCTTGTGGCTTCTTTCAGTTTGTTTGGATTTACAGTGTGCTAAAGGTGACTGACACTGCCCATATTGTAGAGATAAATTTGGTTTTGGATGAAAATCTGCTGGAGAGTCCTCAAATACGGGAAGACATATTATAATTCGGTTGACACGAGTTGTTAAAGCCCCATAAATTGAAATAGGTGGTTGCGTTGTTTGCAGGTTGGTTTAGTGTAGTCATTCAATAAAATTTTGGTTAAAGTTCTCTTATAATGAAGAAATTAATTACTTCTTCTATGGATTTTGTACATTGCTCTGATCCTGAGAACCCAAATACCTGAAAGCTATGAATGTGCGCTTGAACGAAGGGTTCGTGGCTCGAGCGAAGGCACTAGTGGAAATCACGCGAGTTAAGGTTCTCGCTCGAGCGAGCTTCAAAATCCGGATTTCTATAAGGAATTGGTTTTCTTCCAAAACTAGGATTACTTTGGATTTCTATAAGTAGTTGGTTTTCTCCCAAAACTTTACTAACTGCTCCAGATCTTCTTTTTGAATATTAAGGTTTATATCTGGGGATATTTTGCTAGTTTTCTTTGATGTTTAATTGAGTATTCAACTCATGGGTTAAGAAGAATACATCAAAGGTTTGTTTGTTCATTCTATACAAAAGAGAGAGTTGTTCTTCGGTGGATTCTGAAGAATTTGAGCCTGAAGCTTTGGTGGATTCTGGAGTGGCTCATTGTCAAGACAATTTCGAGGTGAAGATAGGATTGGAAGAGATACATAGGGGTTGGTTCAATTCGGGCATGGATTCGCTAGGTAATTGAGAGTATACCTGTGTAATTCCTTTATATCTTCTTAGTAGATTGTTTTGTGGCTGTTGCCCGCGGTTTTTTTATCACAATTGGAGGTGTCCAATTGTGGTTTTTCCACGTAAAATCGTTGTGTCGATTTGTCTTGATTGTTTGATTGGGATTGTTATATACTGCTTAAAATTGATACATAATCACAAATCAACATCTAGGGGATTTCTAGATTTTTTCAATTGAAAATTAGAAATGTCATGTACATAAGGGGGGGAAAAATTAGAAAAGTTTTCAAAATTTAATTGTATGATAATTATGTTTTATTGTATTGGTTTGGGATATAAAATCACATGATTAGACTATGTATCTAGTCAATTCTTAATTCCATTTTTGGATATAAAAATGGGTCTTTAAAAACATTTATATTGATGTATTATTTTTTATCCTTTCATTTTCAGTTGAAATACCAACTAGCTCATGGGTGGAACTAAATCAATAAATTTTGAATCCATAATTGATTTTACTATGTTGTTTGTTTGATATCCTATATTCTTTGTATATTGGACAAATATATAAACATAAGGAGTATACCAAAAAAAAGAAGAAACAAAAAATCACTTATATAGAATATGATTTTGGAGATTATATCAATTCATTTTAAACTATAAGACCTAGCTTATTATTTAAAAAATGTCATGCAAATTTGTATCAGTGATTTTAAACCAAAAGACCTAACTTATTATTTTACAAATGTCATTATCATATATTGATGCATTTTATCTATGTCAACGACATTTTTAAAATAATAAATCAGTTTAATATTGGTCTCTCTTTTTTTTCTTTTTTCTTTTTTTTTTCTTTTGAAATGAACGAATTCAAATCTATGACATTATTTTGTACAAATTTTTATTTGCATATCAAAATTTTTCTTTTATTTTTATTTTTATGAAACCAATTCTTGGCCATACTCTCTCATGCTTGTCCATCCTTTTGGTATTTTAATGGTTCTTCAGAAGTTCATATTTCATATTGCAACTTCTTTTAATTTGATAAAATTAAAAGACTTGTATTGATCATAAAACACTAAATAATTTGGAGTTAATTAGTCAAACTAACCGAGGTCTAATTCACATGAACCAGTTAGTCACACAAATCTTATGTGCTCATAATAAGGTTTAAATATTTTATAACTATACACTACAAGAAAATACACTTTTAGCAACCACTTTTGCCGACTAAAAATATTTTGACTGCCAAAAGTTGTGGAATTAGCGACCAAAAATTGTATTAGTCGGCAAAAGTATAATATTTAGCTACTAAATTTTTTTAGTCAGGGTATATTGATTATTGGTGACTAAAAAAAATTTAGTCGCTAAAAATACCACAATTGGCGACTAAAAAAATATTTTAATCGTTGTATAGTTAGTTTTGGCTACTAAAATTGTTTAGTCGCTGAATGAAAAACAAAAATTAACTTTTTATTTTTGGCGACCAAAAGCATGGTCGCCAAATATTTATTTTCAGTGACTAAAAAATATTTGTCGCTGTATAGTTAGTTTTAGCTACTAAAATTATTTAGTCGTCGAATGAAAAACAAAAATTTACTTTTTTATCTTTTGGTCGCCAAAAAATTATTTTTTAGTCGTTGTATAGTTAGTTTTGGCTTCTAAAATTATTTAGTCACTGAATGAAAAATAAAAAATTACTTTTTATCTTTGGTGACCAAAAGTTTGGTCGCCAAAAATTTATTTTCAGCGATTAAAAAATATTTTAGTCGCTGTATAGTTAGTTTTAACTACTAAAATAATTTAGTCGCAGAATAAAAAATAAAAAATTAATTTTTATCTTTGGCGACCAAAAGTTTGGTTGGCAAATTTATTTTCAGTGACTAAAAAAAATTTTAGTTGCCAAAAAACTAAAATTTTTGGAGGGAGACATTTCACATTTTGGAAGGATTTATAAAACTAATTGGCGACCAAAATGTTTAGTCGCGAATTGTGTAAAATGACCCCATATATATATACATATATATTTTGTTTCCAAACCAAACCCTAAACAAACTAGCGCCCCTCTCTCTCTTCAGCGTCTCTCTCCCTCTCCCTCTTCTTATTTTCTACTCCTCTCCTCTCCCTCTCTATCGCCAGGGATGGCAATGGGGGTTAATGGGATGGATATTAACTCCCCATCCCCATTCCCCTATAATAATTTTTCCCTATTCCCCATTCCCCATGGGTACTAACCTCTCCATCTCCTAATGAGTTTGGATTTTCCCCAACCCAACATGACCTTCTTTTTTTATCTTTTTTTTCTTCCAAGGTTCACAACCAAAGCTAAACATATATTCAATCTTATTTTATTTTATTTGGCTCAACAACAAAATCAAATACACATTAATTAATTGAAAAGTTTGTTTTAAATAATCAAATATATAATTTTGAGACTATCAAATAAGCTCACAAGAATATGAGATAAAATTGTTTTCATATATTTATATAACAAAATCATTCTGGGTTCAAGGCATTCTAATAAAAATAATGTTGTTGTAATTTGGAGATGAACCAGCCCATCTTCTCTTCTCTCCTCTTCTCTCTCCAGTCTCCAATAACCATGTATGTATAGGTATGTTCCTCTTTGTGTCCTCATTGAGTTGCTTTTCTTTTTTCCATTTGGCTGTATTGGGGGGATAATGGGCACCCAGATCATGTGCTAGACAATTAGACAGCTATTAGAGTATCTCTAACGCTTACTCAAAAAAAAATTTAATATTAAATTTGAATAAAAAATTAATGAAAAGTTTTATATGATACTATGTGTTCCAATGCTAATTTTTTAATTTTTATCAAACAACTGGTTGACCAGGAGGTCGTCCAACTTATGTAAATTTTCATCAAACAATCAGTTGATTGGGAGGACAATCAGCCGGTCATCCGGTGTATGGTGAAGCCTCTGCAAAAGTAACGGTTATTTGTAAAAATTTGATGAACGATGAAGCCTCCCTCAATTTGATGAAATTTTTTGTTTTCCTTTCATTTGATATGGGTTTGATGCCATGGTTGGAGCAACAAAAGTGTGCGTATTTTAACAAATTTAAATTTGATGGAAAATCTAAGTAAAAGTTTGAGACGCTCTTATCGGAGTAAGAAAAAAAAATACATATATATATATGCATTTATACTTAGGGCTTGTGAAGGAAATGGTTTTTTAGTAATTTTGTTAAATTATGAGGTGAAAAAAATAAAGTGTTTGAGAATAATTCTTTGAATTTTTACAAAAAGAAGTACAAAAAGAAAGAAACGAATCTTTAACTTTTTTATATGATTTTTTAAAACTTATTTAATGATTTTTTATTTTATTTTATTTTATCAGTTTCCCAAACAACCTCTTAAGCTTAATTTCATATCACTTGATGGGTAAACGAAACAAATATCACATGTTTCTTTTTTTGTCTCTTCAAATTTTATTAATTTATAAAATTATTCATGTCACAAAAATCATCATAAGAATCAAGTAAGATCCAATAGGATAGAGAAGAGAAAAGAGGTAACAAGTAATGTAGATTCGTGTAAACTATCATGATGATTTACATTCATTTATATAATGCTACTTTTTATTTTTATTTTTTAAAGAAGTGCTAAAATTTCAATCCTAACATATAGTTTGGTAGAAAAACCATGATCATAGGGTAATTATTTAGTAATTTCAAAACATTATGTAATATTATTTATGTGATATTTTAAATTAATCATGTAGTAAAATATTGCATGACTGAAGTATGGAGATTTATACCTTTATTAGATAATTAAAAGACAAATGATGGCTGTGTGTTGTGATTTTTCTCATTTGCCGAGATTAATTATCATATAGACAATGTCATATGAAGATTAAAAAAAAAATACAGACAATGTTATATGATAATCCGAAAATATTTAATAATTTTTATGATCATATTGTATACAAAAGACGAAAAACTGAAAATAAAAAATTGAGGGTGCTAGTTGTCAATTGGACGGGATAATAAAATTAGCATAGGTAGGGAGCGTGGATTTTGGGCGCGTTTGTAGTATCCTACCCCTAATGTTTCATTTTATGCATAAGTTATTTTCAATTGACTTCACTACTGAATCCATTATAGGGTGAATTATATAAAATTGGTAAATCACTTAGAAAATACTTTTCAAAGCCATGGTAGATTTTCAACCAACTGAATCCATTTTAGAGTGAATTATATAAAATTGGTGAATCACTTAGAAAATATTTTTAAAAGCAATGGTAGATTTTCAACCCAAAATTATTCAGTTTGACATGTAATTGCATAAAAAACAAAGTAGATAGGGTGTGCCATGTCTCTCTTCCCTTTTTTTCAAAAATAAAAATTTAAGAATTATTCAAACATGAAGGTAGCCACTAGAATCTATGAATTCATTGAAACAAAAAACTAAACTTGATCAAGGACCCTATATTCATCCACAGTTTTTCATCCTAAAACATCCTCAGTCATAAAGATTTACTAAACTCAAATGTTACAACTACTAAACTTTTTTTTTTTTTGATCGGCAAAAAAGAAACTTTATTGATGGAATAAACAAGTACAAGGTACAAGACAAATTACATCAATAATGATAAGGGAAGTGCAAAAGCATCACAATCAGCTAAATGATCCCAACTAAGTTGGCACCACAAAGCTCATCCTATCATTTGCTAGCACCTTAAGTTGGTGAAAGACCAACGATAAAGAACAAACCATAGTAACATCAGAACGGCCACCCAATTCAGACCACCAGCCAAACATCTAAAATAAAACAACCAACCAACCAAACCTAGCACCTAAGCATAGCAAACCAGCAAATCACCAATTCAGATCTCAACAGATCACCAATTCAGATCAAAATGCAAAACTGAAAAGCAGAACACCAGCATCACATTCCTTGAGTTGCCAGCAGTAGGCCAAATCTGTTGACAGAGGCACACCATCTGCAGACCATAGCAGCCATCCATAGCCATCCACTTTCTGAGCCTTATATGAATAGCATACAGCAAACAGAGCAGACCAGCTGCACAAAGCAGACCAGCTTCCCTCCTAAAATCTCCAATACCATATCGCAGACCAGCAAACAACCAGCTCCTAAACATCAGCCTCAATCCTGCACTCCTAAACAGCAAAATTAGCATACAGTAGCAGGCACAGCCAGATTAGCATAATACTGCAGTTGGAGGTAGCCCTAAGACATCCTACAGCAGCAGGCACACCAAAATAGCAAACTGCAGAAACCCAACAGCAACCATAAATCATTAGCATAACTCTGCATGTGGATGAGGATCCCCTTTGATTACTGGATTCAAGTTTGCTTAGCAGGCCAAACATAAGAGCAACATACACCAATAAGACTGCAGTGCAGACTCCAGCTCCAAAAAGACTGCAGCTCAAAAAAAAAAACAAGACTACAACTACTAAACTTAACAGTAAAAAAAAAAACATATGCTAATATACAGTATGAACATCGAGTATTTTTCTCAATCTTTTATTTCCCATCTTCTCCACCTACTATTCCATTCCGTTCAATTCCATTTGCTTGTCTCTAGCTCTGCCTAAAATCGAGTTCTGATCCATACTTAACATATTCGCAGCCTCCACTATTAGGTCATCCATCAACAATTTCTCAATTTCCATACCTATCGCGTCCACGCCATCCCCAGAATCGAGCCACTGCATCTCCCTATCCAACACCCTCTCTGTCACGTCCTCATGCATGCTCTTCTCTTCACTTGCCAACAACTTATGCAGCTCGTAACCGATCCCATGTTTCTGCCTTGTAAGGCCCACCTTCCCTGTTGGCTGCTTCACCCACGGGAGTGGGTCCACGAACTGATGAAACATTTCAAAGATCGAGTTCTGATCGATACTTAACATATTCGCAACCTCCACTATTAGGTCATCCATCAACAATTTCTCAATTTCCATACCTATCGCGTCCACGCCATCCCCAGAATCGAGCCATTGCATCTCCCTATCCAACACCCTCTCTATCACGTCCTCATGCATGCTCTTCTCTTCACTTGCCAACAACTTATGCAGCTTGTAACCGATCCCATGTTTCTGCCTTGTAAGGCCCACCTTCCCTGTTGGCTGCTTCACCCACAGGAGTGGGTCCATGAACTGATGGAACATTTCAAAGAGCCCAAAATTTATGCGGTCAAACAGGAGCTTCCTTTCAGACCTCAATGACGTTGTCTCATTGGAATACTTCTCTTCGACGTTGTCAAATAAACAAGGGTCCAGAGGGCAATCGAGAGAGTACCATGTTGACACGATAGTGTCGGAGTCAGCATCATCATAACCAGAGTCGATTAGCACATCAGCTAGATAGACAGATTCCCAACTCTCATCATTAAATACTTCAATGTCCTCGGAGACCGAGACAAATCCTTGGCCAACATCTTTGTCACTTGGTGTAAGCATTAGTCCATCTGCATTTGAATCCTATGCTTTTGAATCCTCTAGACCAGGGGTAGAAGAAGTAGGATTTCCTAACAAACGAGATGATGGTTTTGAGGGCAACTCCTCATCAAGAGATTCAGAATACATATCCGCATGTCCACCATCCACCTCAGCATCATTAATTGAACTTTTACCGTTGATGTTATGAGTCCGCATATGAGAAACTAAAGACTTCCGTTCTACAGGATCTTTCTTTCCAAGGTTGATCTCCACCTGAGATAGGTTAAATTGCTCTTCTCCAAAGGAATCAGTACTATCACGATAGGTGTGGCGAGAGGATTGAGATTTCTTATTATTGGATCTTATTTTTCTGGATGAACAATCTTCTTTCTTATTGGAATTTCTCCTGATTGCCTTACTTTTAGCCCGATTCATGACTTCTCCAGCCATCAAATAACTGTACTGGTCAAGAGTTTCACATTGCATGTTTGTTTTAAGGCCCCCAAACCTAATACATGAAGCAGCAAAAGATCTCGATCTGGATGAAATTCTGATACTATCCTTCCAACCATCCCTACGACTAATACCCAAAGGACTATCCCACTCAGCAATTTCATTATTGCTAACAAATCTGTCACTGGATCCATCCAAACCAGTCATTGGATAAAAATTCTCTGGCCTCATTTCCGTATCACGAATAGAAAGCATTTGATCTAGAGTGTTGGCCTTACCAACTGCTCCAACATTCTGATACCTTTGGGACGTCTTCTGCCACTCTGAGAGTCTCTTCTTGGCCTCCGTACTTACAAATGACTCAGTCGAAAGCAATAATGAAGGTCTAGGTCGGTTACTCCTGTGAAAGGACTTTCTGAGAGTCGATATTGTCAATTCTGATTCACTTCTAGAATCACTTCCAGACACATTATATGAGCTCTCATCCCCAGCATATCCCTCAAGCATGGAGGGCAAATCCATCGGCTCACCGTGTAAACTTCCTCTCAGTTTCCTAGTAATCTCCTTAGCTTTTTCTTTGGGCTCTCTAGACTTGGGCCTCGAAAAACCTACATCATCATTAGATGAGTTTTCCTTAACCCAATGTCCTCCCTCTATCAATGGTTAAAATTACAGGAGATAATATGTATTTTAACTAAATTTCAGGGAATGTATTCATAATTTATATGTCAATTTTTAAGTAGATGTGAATTACTTTATTTATTTATTTAACTTTTGCGAAGAGGCTCACATCTTTGTTTGAAAATGAATTAAAAAGAAAGTGAAATTGAAATCACATTGCACAAAGTGGAGAAAAAAAAGTAATCAAGCAAACGGTGTTGTTTGTTGTCATAGCATGATGCTATGACAGCACCATCCCCGAATTCCGTAGACTCAAACAGAAACTACCAAACTAAAAACAAATTATTAAAACACAGAAACTACACGTAGCTATGTAAACATAGAAACACAGAAACAAATTAAAACACAGAAACTCCACCTTTTTCCTTCTGACCTTCCTTCCTCCTAAAAACCTTCTTGCACTCTGGGAGTGAGTCTAGACCCATGAGTCTTGTGACTACTCCTGGGGTCTTGACTTGGGTGGTGGTGGTGGTTGGGATGTCAGTGGTGGGGTCGAATGGGAGGTTGCCGATGCAGAGTAGGCAGTGGAGGATGCCGGAGAAAAGCTTGAACTTGGAATTCTGTGCGGCCATGTTTGACACAGAGAGAGAGAGAAAGAGAGAGAGAGAGAGAGAGTGGAAAGGCAAAAGCTGTGTGTTTTGAAAGAGAATTAATCTTTATTTTAAGAATTCTTAGGTAAAATATGAATCAGCTTGCTTAGGTAAAATATGATTTCCATAATTTCAATATGGAGGGAGGAGTGATCCACGCCTAATCACAGCAGGGTGTGCTGTGCTTGCCAAACGACACAGTTTCTTCTTCTTCCATTTTTTTTTTTTTTGGTTTAAAACAAAACAAAATAAAATTTTACAAATCTTTATAGACATTTATTGTAATAAGGAGAAATATCTACTTGCATATTTTTTATTTTATTTTTGAAAATTCACAAGAATTGAAATTTATTATTTATTGAGTATTACATTTTTAATGTTTTTAAAAATTAAATGAGACTAGTTATATTTTATTTGACATTGATATTTATCAGAGTATATTGGTTGATTTTTCAACAAATCAATAAATAATATGTAATAACACACATCGTTGCAAGTAAATTTAACAGTAATTTTTTAAGGATTTTTTGATTTTATGATTTTTTTTTTATTGATTTGTCTGAATGAGTACAATATTATTATTGTTGTTGTTGTTATTATTATTATTTGAAGAAATTATAAAAAATAAAAATAAAATTCAGATAGTGATCTATGTGATAAAATAAATTATGAATTTTTAATTTTATCAATTTAAACTTTAAAATTTCGATTTATTTTTAATCTCAACAATTCATCTATTTTTGTTAGGTAAAACTCACAATTTTTTTTTAGTCATTAAACTCAATATAGATATACATAAAATGTCTAAAATATCATTTTCTATCAATTTACCTAACGAAAATTGGTCAATAGTTTAAATTAAAAACAAATAAAAAATTAAAGTTTAAATTAATAAAATTAAAAACTCATTATTTATTTCGTTAAAAAAACCAAATTTTGAGATTTTTTTATTTTATTTATAATTTTCCCTTATTATTTTTGTTAATTTTTCTTAAAGTAATGTAATGTTGACAGGTGTGTGCAAACCAGAAAGTAACCAATAGCAGCACACACCAACAAAAAAACAAAACAAAGAAATATTATGTTGAAAAAAAAAAAACAAAACGCACAAAATTGTGCCGTTTTACTGCACAGCAGTACCTGCTGTACAGCAGGCACCCCTTTCCCTATAAGGATGTATTTCACGGAAATGTAAAAGAAATGTCTGTGTTGGTCTCATTTCTTCCAAAGTAATCATCATGGTGTCACCCATATTTCTTTCTCTATTGACTGATTCATTGGCTTGGCCAAGTGAGAGACTCAAAGAATCTGAGTAAAGACACTTGCCATTATATAAAATTGAGGGAACATGTTTATACTATGAAGGTTGACTCAGATACATATTATGGTTTATTTTGAAACGCATGTTAAATGTTGATTTTTTTTTATTTTTTATTTAAAAATGTGTAACAAAATAAAGATAAGATGTGAATCAAAAGTGCTAAAAAATTAATTTTTAATCAACTTTTCAAAATATGTCTATATATGATTAATGTTATACATATTAATAAGTTTATAATGTTTTTATTTATTGATATGATAAATAATATAGTTGGCTTATGTTAGATGGATATAATTTTTATGAACATGATACTTAAAAGCTTATAGGCAATCTACCCTAATATAAAATTGCATGTTGTGTAGACTAGGCCTGTCAACGGGTCGGATATATAGAAATCCGATCCGATCCGATTAACTATTAATCCGAATCCGAATCCGATTATTAAAAATCCGATTACTTTCAATCCGATCCGATCCGTGTTAAACAGATATTTGATCCGTATAATCCGATTCGATCCGATTTTTTTTTTTCAAACAGACATCTCTCTACATACATATAGAAAGGCATTTCAAGGTTAAATGAAAATTTATATTAAAAAATAATGAATAAAAGAAGTATAGGGATTTAAAATAATAAATTTAGTATATCACAATAAACACATGCATAACAAAATGTCCATATGGTTATATACAAATAAAAAAACAATGTCTGATATACTAACAATTTGACCCTTTTCACATACAAACAAATATACATTAAATTTTGATCCTATAAGATTTTGATATCAAGTTCACTAAGCACAAAAGCAACATGGATTAGATATAGCACAAAAACACTTGGTTTCCCTTAGAGAAACTCAACAGAACATTCATTCAAGAAATTAGATTGCCTCCTGAGAACACTTAAAAAAATTCTAATTAATTAAAGCATCAAACCTACCTCATTTTTGCATCCCATCACCTAACACAAAGTCACACAAAAGCCGAAAGTAAAACCAAACCCAAAATGATTTGATATACAATGCATAACATCTCTGAAGACAAGAAAGTTAAACATTCTCAAAGTGAATTGTTAGGTACAATCTTCCAACCAGAACTCAGATTCATAGATTCTGGAATACGAGGAAAACCATGAAGCTCGTATCCAAGAATTTGCTGTTAGGAGGCAGCAGCCCTTGTCGATCTTTGTGGTTCAAATTCATCAATGCATCCCAAAAGCTTCCCTCGCATTATAAATAAATAAATAAAACTAATGATGGTAATGATTAAGATTGGACAACTATCAGCAACGACAGGCAAGATTCTGTGAACTTAAAGAGCATCATAATGACGTAAACATTCAAAGGTAGAAAAGAAATTATCAATTAGAAATTCTGTGAACTTAGCAGCAATTAATGATATTCTAAAAATGTCTATGGTCCTCAATAATGTCCTTTTATGTCAGTATCAAAGAAGGATTAATGCTTCTAAATATAGCCCTGTCAGTAAAATTCCGATTTGGGGCAGATTGACAAGTATCAATAGAACTAAATAATGTCACAAAACTAAAGAAATAACTGCTGCACCTAATTTCACAAAGTATGGTAAATGAGCTTGATTGATTTTTTGTTTGTATTTATCTCAGCCTAACATTCATTTAAAAACATGTTTTAAAGCAGGTTGTAATGACATTTTCATTTAAATTTTAATGGCATGGTGAAATCATCTCTCTCCCTCTCTCTCCATTTGCAAATGAAAAAACTGAACAAGACCAAAAACCTAGGTAGAATTTGAAACAAAATAAGTTGGTTTATCATTCCTAAGAGCAAAACTGAAATGGAAGGATTTGACTTTAAAAGGAAACAAAAATATCATATATGAAATGGAGAGGAAATAATTAAAGCTATATACTCACATTTCACCACAAGCAGTTCTAGTAAGAGAGAGAGCAAATAAATTGTATAGAGGAGAGATAATTAAAGCTATATACTCACGATTCTGAACCATATTTACCCATCTACTTCAAGTGATTCAATTCAATCCATCTACTCATGTCAGCATTCTTCTACATCTACAATTTCAAAATAATGTGACATTAAGATATTCATAGAACTAAACTAAATAACGTCTAATTATTTAAAAACTTCAATATGTCACTTACTTTTATTTTTGGTTGATTCAATCCAATCATTGCAAGTGATCAAGGCCTCCACAATATCTGGAAGTAATGAAGCATGTGTCTCATCAATCACCCTACCTCCTACACTAAACGCCGCCTCTGATGCAACCGTAGTAGCAGGAACACTTAAAACATCACGAGCCATCCTTGCCAAAGTAGGAAATTTTGCTTTATTCACTTTCCACCAATGTAGAATATTGAAGCTCTCATTACTTGGAAACACCAACTCCTCCAAGTATTGCTCCACCTCTGATTTTTGATAGGCATGAATGTTAGAAGCACGTTCTTGGGCATACCTCGCATGAAAAGCAGCCAAACTTTCTTGTGTCGAAGAACCGACAAGCAACTTACTACCACTTGAGCTACTATTTTCAGAAACAAGTTCAATGCTACTCATAGAATCAGAAGAATCACTCCTATACTCATAAAAAAGATCAACAAAACCATTACGGACCCTCTGAATATGCTTATTAGCATCAGCACCATAAATAAGCCCAAAGTAGTATTCCACCAAGTCCATTTTAAATCTCGGATCAAGAACCACTGCAATTGCTAACACCAAAGAACATTCTTCCCAATATTTTTGAAATTTCACTCTCATTGGACCAGCCATCAATTGAATGCAATCATACTCACTTTGCTCCCATTTTTTCATTTCAAGTTAAATAAGACAAATATCGGGAAAAAACACATTTGAAGTAGGAAAAGTGGTACCACTAAAGTGAGATGTAGCATCAAAAAAAATCTTCAAGCACCCACAAATCACATTTGCTACATTCCACTTATCCTCAGAAGGATTGTGCTTATATTGTTTGTCAATTTGCCCTAAGCGGTGGAATGCAGTTTTCAAATCTAATGCAGCTTCAAGCATTGAATAAGTGGAGTTCCATCTGATAGGAACATCCATGGGGACTTTCTTTTTATGATGTAACTTAACCTGATTCACTGCAACATCAAATTTTTGTTTTCCATAAGGAGACCTCCCCAAATATCTCACACTTTCTCGGATTTTTGAAATAAGACTCCCAATCACCTTCAAACCATCCTGAACAACTAAATTCAATATGTGCGTGCTACAACGCACATGAAACAATTGTCCACCCAAATGTAGTAATCCTTGGTCATGTAGCCATCGCTTTAAGAGTCACTATGACATCATTACTCGTCGCATTATCAACTACCATTGAAAACAACTTCTTATCTATGTTCCACTCTAAAATTAGATCTTTGATAAAGCTAAACAAATGGTCTCCATCATGCGGGTAATCAATGCGTCTATAAGCAAGGATTTTCTTCTTTAACTCCCAATCATTAGTCACATAATGGGCAGTCAAACATGTATAGGCAAAATTCTGATGGTCTGAAGTCCATATATCAGTTGTTAAGGTGATCTTAGAAGAGAGTTCATCCAAAAATTGATATAACTTGGTCTTTTCTATTTCATAAACATCAAGGACATCCACTCTAACAGTGTTACGAGACACAAGTTTGAACATTGGTTGAAGATTATTGCAAAATATTTCAAAAAACTCATGCTTAGCCATGTTAAAGGATAATTATGCTTGATTATCATCCTAGCAAAATCTATACGACTTCTCTCTTGATCGAATTTAAAAGTTGCAGCCTTATGAGTAGATTCAAAAGCAGCTTTACTAGCATTCCTAGGGGCATTTGGCCCTTTAAGTACTGGACATGTCTTTGACAAATGATTTTTTAAATGACTAGTCCCTTTCCTACTCTCTCCAACAAATTCCCTATTGCAATGCTTACATCTAGCTATGTCATTTCCACTAGGTCCTTTAAATTTGACAAAGTCATCCCATACCTTCGAAGTTAGTTTTCGAATCCTCTTTGTGGATCCTTGAGATACATCGTCATCCAACTCGGCATCATCAGGAATAATAGGTTCGCTATAATCCGAAGACATCTCCAATAGCAACTGCAGACAAGCACAAAACAGTGTGCACCAAACACTTCAATTTGGAAATTATATAGATTTGTGTGCATGTGATCAATCTACTGAAGGGGGGAGGGGAGGGAATGAAGTTCAAGCTAATTCACAACCCACACCCCATTTCCTCTCTATAAATCCAACACCAAACATAGCATAACTGAAATAAATTAATTTGGAAATTACTATCCAAAAGTCAACAGAAAAATTTACTCTCAGATTCATAATGGAAAAAGACTTCAAAGCAATTGAGCCATTGATGTTATATATATTGAGTAACTCAAAAATCTTACCTTTCTTTGGTTTTAAGAACATTTCACTACTCAAACAAAAAAGACATTTCCACTGATTGAATTTGTCAGAATATTCCTTCTAAGAAGAACATCTCCAATAGCAATTTTGTTCAAAAAAACCCAATACATTCACCAATACATTCACCAATATGTTGACACTCACTTAGTAATAATAATAAATAAAATAAAAACCTAATGTGAACTGTAACAAACCAATACATTCACCAATATGTTGACACTAAAACAAAATCTAGAAGACACCAAATGCTAGAGACATTATATATAGGAGAAATGAAAATGAGAAAGAAAAAATCCCATTCAAAGACTCCAAAGACAAAAACATGGAAACAGAACAAACCCTTTAAACCCCTCATTTTAAAGCTCAACCTATAAAAAAAAATGTATAGATACATGAATAGTACACATACCATATGAAAGTGAGAGAGATGGGACAGCAACCTCCATTTCAAGTCCCACATTCATAACCAGAAAATAATACCCACCAACACAAAAACAGAAACAACACAGAAAGAAGATGAATTTATGAAACTACACAGATCCAAGCAAATTGCTTTTCAAGGTTTACCCCTATATATAATCAGATCAGCAAAAAAACAAAGAAAGGGGAAAGACCCAATTCATCAAATAGTTCAAAACAATGCTTAAAACCCCTCATCATTCACGTAACCCCCAAAAGAATATCCAAAAAGTATCAATAGATAAATGAAGAAAGTGAGAGAGAGAGATGGGAAAGCAACCTTCATTTCAAAAAGCCCACATTCATTAACAAGAAACCAAAAAAAAATCACAAATAAAAACAAAAAAATAAAAAATAAAAACCCAGAAAGCAAAGTGGAGAGCTACAAATGAATTTGTGAAACAAACACAGATCGAAGCAAGTTGCTTTCAAGAATCAGATCGGCAACAAAAACAGAAACGGGACAGAGACCCAACAAAAAATAAATAAAAATAAAAAGGAGCAGAGAGATGATCTCTTACAGTTCGCAGCTCCGATCTGCCGAGATTTGGACTTCGTTCTTTGAAATTGAGCGTTATGAATCCAATCGGAGCAGAGAGCTCGATTTGGCTAAGTTCATCGTCATCAATCGAAGCATTTTCAGACGATGAGAGAGAGATTTGATCTTCAGACGATGAACTTAAACAACAGAACGCACTTTTCAGACGATGAGAGAGATCTGTTTATGAGAGATCTGATTCAAACCTAATGTGATTTCTTCGATGAGAGATGATGAAAGAGACGATGAGAGAGAGATTTGATTCTGAGATCTAATTTCGTTTCTGGGAATTCAATGTAATCGGATAAGGCAAACAAACGGGCCGGATCAGATTTATCCGAATCTGACCCGTTTAAAATCGGGCTACACAGATACGGATTAAACAGATATTCGGATTCGGATCGGATTCGGGTTATACCCAATCCGTTGACAGGCCTAGTGTAGACCATTAAAATTTATTTTTATTTATATTAGAAGATTGTTTGCTTATATTAGAAGATTGCTTGGAAACGATGTTAAGAATATGATTGATCCAAAAGTTTTTTTTTTTTTTCCAATTAGGACTTTTATAATGGTAAGTTTTATTTCATGTACAATGTTCACTTGTAAGTTTACTTGATTCACAATTGGATATGCAAATAGGCTATGCTATGTCCCTTAGTACCCAAAATGCATCTGAAGGGAATCCCATCACACTTACTTCGGGGTCCAAACTAAGGCTCTCGCGTGCTTTGGGCGCTAAAAAGTATGTTTAACCCCAACAAGAGACTCAAACCCAAGCTTTGAGCGAGAAATTTAAATGTCTTACCATTAAACCAACCCTCTATTGGTGTTCACTTGTAAGTTTAAGTTGTTAAAATAAATCAATTGTCATTTTGCTACTCTTGTTCCAATAAAAAAAAACCAACTTCGTTGTTTGGTATAAGTTAAATAAGTGCATTTATTTAGGTTACATCATTTTTCTATTTTTTTACATATCTTTTTTAAAAAAATTAAAAAATATAGAAAAACTTATTTTAAAACAATAAGTTAATTTATGAGTCGAGTATCAAAGGGAGTTAAGATTCTAACTAGTGCCTTGTGCGTGGTACTCATAATTGTGCCACATGTTCATATTGATATATATATATATATATACTAGTGCATGCCCGTAATATTGGGATCAAAATGTAATTGTACGTATCATGTTAAAATTTGTAGAGTCTGTAGCACCTGATAAAAGATCAAGTCAGTACTCTTACTATTAGTTTGTGGCTAACATCTTTTACACTGGTGAGTGTCATAATATCCCAAACCACAAATATCTTATTGAAATAACATAATACAGACAACATAGATTAGGCCAAATGCAAAGTATAACCTGACAAATAGTAGAAATTGTTTACATATATTAAGATATGGTAATCAAATATCGAAAAATAATTTTCCAATGAATCTGAAGAAAGCATTGACACCTCTCTACATCGTGGAGGGAGCCCCAATATTGAATTTTCTGCAACAAAAAATAGACAATCTATATATCAAAACACACAAATCATCATCCTAAAATAGTGAATTTTGCAATGAACTGTAAATTGAAAAACTAAATACATCATATCATCAAGAAGAAATCAACTATATGCCATAGCATCCCAACAATATAGCAATACATTTTTCATAAAACCGCATATGAAAAACCGCTTAAATAGTGAAATTTAATATTATAAAAATAATAATTCCTGCAACTTATCTGATTTGTCAAATTAAGGTGAAAATCATCAATTACATCAACTATAGACAACTTTAGAATAGAAATTATTGCTTTACAAAATAGCCAAATTAAAAAGATTTTAAAGTAATCCAATAGCCATCAACTGTTGCTAGTATCAATACCTAAAAGAAAATATATAGTAAGAAGAGTAAATTAAATAAGAAAAATTGTAAATAGGTGATAAGTTCACAAAATATTTAAAAACTCACACTAATTTGTAATTTTCCCAATGAAATAAGAAGATGAGTAAAGAGAGCCTATAATACAGTTTGGTGCAAATCTCCATCGTCATATGAAAATAAAAGAAAAGAGAATTTTATTAGAAGACAATTAGAGGGGAAAAAAGTGTATCTAAAAAAAAAAAAAAAAAAAGACAACTTACATGTCCTAAGCAAAAAATCAATTCAATTAAAAAAAAAAAGACAATTTTTTTAGGTACCACGTGGAGAACTCAATTGTAATAAACCGATTCAAAACAAAAGATCAAGTCATCACTCTTACCATTAGTTTGTGGCTAACACCTGATACATTGGTGACTGTCACAATACCCCAAACCAAAAATATTTTATTGAAATAACATAAAACAGACAACATGGATTAGGCCAAATGAAAAGTATATTAAGATACGGAAATCAAATCTCAAAGAATAATTTTCTAATCAATCTAAAGAAAGCATTGACACCTCTCTACATCGCAGAGGGAGCCCCAATATTGAATTTTCTACAACAAAAAATAGAGACACAAATAGTCACCCCAAAACAGTGAATTTTGCAGCCTCTATCAATTGAAAAACTAAATGCATCATATTATTGAGAAGAAATCAACTCTATGCCATAACATCCCAACAATGTAGCAATACTGCTTAAACGGTGAAAAACATCCCAACAATGTAGCAATACCGCTTATGAAAAACTGCTTAAATGGTAAAATATAATTTTATAAAAAATCATAAATTACATCAACTATAGACAACTTTCGAATAGAAATTGTTGCTTTAAAAATAGCCAAATTAAAAAGATTTAAAGTCATCTAATAGCCATCAATTGTTGCTAGTATCAATATCTGAAATAAAAATGATCTTAACATGCATTTGTGTGTATTATACACTTAAGCCAATATGTATGTATATATATGCATTTGTGTGAATTATATATATATATAAAAAAAGATATATTGTTATCACATGAACAAAAGAATATCTTGTAATCCCATACATACTAAAGAGGGAAACGAGCTCAAGTCTCAAGTATAAACTAAATATTTAAAGGGAAATTTTTTTTTGAAGGGAAGGGCCAAAAAAAACTTGAATGTGATTCTTTTACGATGAAATCATGAAACTGTCCTATTTATACCCAAAAGACAATATAAGTTGATTTGACTATTATCCAATACTATTAATTTAACTGAACTGAATTAATATAACAAAGACATGAGTTATTGCACATTGTTGTCCTATGCATTTTGTTAGTTTCTTTAGACCAAGAATCAAACTATCTAATTCAAGCAATCAATCAAAACCACACACATAATAATATTAATGAATCTTACCATTTTTCTTACAAATTTTTAGATATGCCACATCACCCCCAACTTGGCAAAGGGTGCAAATGAGTAGAAACATATGTAGTAGTAACGTCAATAAATATATACTTTTGCACCTGAAGTGGACAAAGAGATAGAAAAACAAACAAAAAATATTGTATTGAAAGTCTCACAATCTCTCAATTTCATCAAGTCAAACTCAACCAAGTAAAACTCAATCTCACAATTTCAGAAGCTATGAAATCATCCTCTATTTTTTTCAATAATCAAATAACCAGAGAAGCCAAAAAAAAAAGTATTGACAAAAAAAAAGTCCAAAAACCAACATATTTGACTATCCAAAAACCAACATATTTGAGAGTTCTAAACAGCAAGTTCTAGACGATAGAGGATAAAACACATTATCAGGAACTTATTAAACACATAAACTTAAATCCCATTATATCTCATAAACTTCAATCTCATCCCATTTAGACTGTAGAACTTGAAACACTTTTAACTTGAAACACTTACAATCTATATAAATATAACAAATAACGGTAGAGGACAAAAAAAAATAGCCCAAATGGATTGTAAGTTCATTTTTAGGTTGCTAAGGGCGTTTTGAGCCAATATGTTGTCATTTTTAGCCAACTATCATGGATTCCATTATTTGGACTCTTTGGCTTGCTAGAAATGAATTAATATTCAACCACAAGCAACCAGTATGCTGCAAAATTGTGAAATTTATCAAAATTAGAACTGCATTTTAGGTGAATGGGTGGGCCAATCTCCATCATTGCAACATTAATTTGTAGCTTTGTTTTTGTTGCTTCAGTTTTGTTTTTGTGTTCTTCAAACCATGATCCAATGATTAAAAAACTGTGATTGATCATTAGACAACTTAGTAGGCTCACATTGTATTTTGCTAAGTTCAGTTCTGTTCTCAGTCCTTAGTTCAGTTCTGTCAAGTTATATATATATATATAAAATAAAAACCACATTGTGTCACCACTACCAGCCACCTCACTAGCCAGCTAAAAGAATCTCATCTGTCTTACCACTCTCTCTTTCTTAATGCAAAAGAGAGGTGATATTTCTTTGTTTAACATCCACTCTCTAATAGCAAGATATCACGCCTGCATTTTTGACTTTCTAATAAATCAACATGTTATCCATCAAGGCAAGCTTCCATTGGCAAGGGCAAATGTGGTGTTGGGTGGAAGGTGAGGAAAGGTCGTGATTTTCATTGTAACGCCCTCAAAATAATGACATTAATCCCAACAATATTGACATGCTATGATATATAAAAGATCCACATCCTTCCATTCATCAGAGTTATATTACAAAAAGTATTACATGTTAACAACAAAAGCAAATGCCCTAAGGGCTTACAGCTTTCCAAGTTAACACTTGGTTACACAAAAGTAGAGTACTAACTCATTTACACATTAAGCCCTTGGCTTGAATTTACATGTAATACAACAAAAGGAAAGACAACCAAAAAGTCTGCCCGCCACTAGCCTCCCAAGCTAAGTCCTTGGAGGTGGCATGCTACCTGTACCTGAAAATGATGTTCCCATATAGGGTGAGCCACAGCCCAGTAGAAATATACTAAACCAGTTATGAATAATGACTAAAAGATTAACAGTTGATAGATGGTCAACACTTTTACATTCTTTCATAACATAATACAATTCCAAGACACTTAACTCTATATTTCCTTTCGTTTCCATTTTCTTTCCTTTTACTTGCCATTTCATAACCTTGGCTCAGAACCTGGCCAAACATCTCACATGAGACAAACACTCATGCCAACACTTCTCATTTCATCAAAGATAAACATAACAGTTATATCAATACTTCCAAAGACAAGCATATACGCTCTGTCAATACATTTCTAGATAAGCATACAAGCTTTATCTACGGAGTTCATCCCCTATCTCCTCCCAACAACATCCGATTTAGAGGTCCATCCCCTATCTTCCCCTAAACCGTGGAGTACATCCCCTATCTTCTCCAACACAACACAATGCATATAAACAACAATTATATACATCACAAATCAATACAATTAATTAACCAAATTAATTAATCAATGTAATTAGGACATTCTCCATAATTAACATTACAACCCTTAGGTTCCAATTTCATTAATGTTTCAACATTAATTCCATGTTTCTATACCAAACATGCTTCTAGGTTTATTATAGACAAAACCCCAAACTTTGTAAAATTACACAATGGCCCAAAGTTTCCCAAAATTTCACAACAACTTCCAACATATCAAAATGCTAAAATTTAAAGACAAAACTCATAAAGAGGAGTAGGATATCCCTACCTCAAAGATTTAGCTCAAAAGGAGATGATGGCCAACACCCAACTTGCTCCAAAGTCAAAGATTTTCCGATTAAAACGAAACCCTCGACAATCTCTATCTTTTTAACAAAGGCCTTAGGGTAGGAAATCACCCTAGGTAGATCAATTCTTAGAGAGAGTGCAAGTGTAGAGAGAGAAGCTCTCAAATCAAGGGTTTGAAGAAGATAAAGTTTGGAAAAAGTGAAGTTTAATTCGGTGCTGCCTTGCTGATATAAACAGGCTCGCTCGAGCGAAGACCTCGTCGCTCGAGCGACCAGACACAAAAACTGGCCTCGCTCGAGCGAAGATACTCTCGCTCGAGCCAATAGTTCAAATCTTCCGATTTGCAACACGACGCTCGCTCAAGCGAAGAACAGCTCGCTCGAGCGAAGAACGAACCAGATCGCTCGAGCGAAGAATAGCTCGCTCGAGCCAAGAAATGCAACTTTCAGGTCTGGGTTAGACGCAATCGGTCGCTCGAGCGAAGCCATCCTGGCTCGAGCCACCAGAAACAAAAACTACCCTCGCTCGAGCGACCAAACCCTCGCTCGAGCGACCAGCCAAAAATCTGGGCAGCAACACTTGGCTCCCAAGCACAACCAACCTGTAACAAACCCGCCCAACACATCCTATAACTCAAATACAAAGCAAGAAAGGATGTAAACAAGACAATACTCAACTACCAACATCCACAGACACACGTCCGGATCACTGTACAACAAGGGGTAAACCCGGGACCGCTATATTCATGTAAATATTTTATGAAATTGATTAGATTTAAATGTGTTTTTGAATGGTTTTTTATTTCAAAAATATTAAAATGAGTATCTGAAGGGGTTTGTTTCTAAAGCCAATCTTCATGTAATGATTTTAGAATCCCAGTCTTTATTTAACTACCAGTTTCATTATCTTTGATTTCAAGATTCTATGTCATGGATAAGGTATTTTGATTGTTGGAAGACTGTTGATACAAAGAATGGCTGGTGGGAATTTTATTTTTGGGTGGACAGGGTATTTTCTAAAATTGTTAATACTAAGTTTTTTTTAGCCTACCCATGCAGGTTGTGCAAGGGAATATATGCTTTTTTTGCTACAACTCTTTGGTGCTACTGACTGTGTTCATGGTCCCTGAATAGGTTATGTTACATATGGTTTCATGGTTTCATGGTTGTGATATAACAACAGGCTACAAACTTTGCTTACATATGGTTTCCTTATCTGTGATACATTGATAACTTCTTGTGGTTGCCTTGTTTAGCTTGCTATTATATTTTGGCCAGGTTTTCTCCTATTTATGTATAGATTTTGTTAGGGCCTGGTGTACGCCCCCTATATTTGTGTAAGTTTTTTGTCTTTATTTTATGAATAGGAAAGATAGAAATATTTCCAAACCCTACATTTTACAAAGGGGCTAGGATTGTATCCTGTTGTGCATAATATTCTGCATGTGGAAGGATGAAGAATATGAGAAAATAAAGATGATCTTCCATCATAGTAGGTGTTGAAAACCTTGGCGGATAAATTTAAAGGAGAATTGATGAATGCTTTGTCCAATTTGGCTTCAAAAGGCATTGTTTGACCCTAATAAATTATTAAGTGCTGACATGTTTCGTTGTCATGAAAGAGTGGAGGATCCTCCACTTCTATGGGAATTAGAGATGAGCCGGACTCCTTAAAAGACACATTTGAAAATGCTGAAATTATTGCTTTCCAATTCAATAATAAAAGGACCATTGACTTAAAAAACCTCAAGGACAGAGGATTAGATGATAATGATGACCAAACCACTTGATAAAATGCAGGAGACTCGTTGAATTTATGTTCCTTGTGGTTGCTAAAAATTATAAGCCTTTTGCATCCTAGATTTCTCATTACTTGGAACCCTAAATAATAAAAGACCTATAGTTTAGTAAAAACCCCAAACAGAATGAAAGGATCCAACAATTTAAAATACAATTCCATATTGTTTTTCAATTTATTTTACTGCAGAGTCTACTAAATGAAAGGAACCCTTCTAATATGAACAAAATCAAAACAGGATGAAAGGAACCCTTTTAATGCAAGTGACTCGTTGAATTTATTTTACTGTAGAATGAAAGGAACCCTTCTAATATGAACAAAATCAAGTGAAACCCATTTATACACTAGACTATACATACATGTATATATATCAAGTGAAACCCATTTCAGACCCAAAACTTTTTAAAAATTTAAATTTAAATCCATTTAAGAAACAAAACCTATTTTAAAAATGAAAACTCATTTCTCATTTCAAAATCAACCCAACCAAACACCCACATGTCTGAAATATCCAGATTCAACAAAAATAACCAGATTAAAAAATATCCAAATCAACTTTACAAACCCACAAAAATATCCAGATTCAAGCAATCAGAAAGAACCAAACCCAAAAAAAAATATCATGAATTACAAAAGTTGAAAGTTTTAGTTTACCTTGCAAGAGGAGATAGATGAAAGAGGAGAGTGAGAGGAGAGGAGGTGGACGGTGGTGTTGTCGAGAGAGGATGACACAAAGAGGAGAGGTGGTCGGTGGTCATCCGCGTCGCGATGGTCCGTGGTCGTCGCACGGGATGGGCTCCGATGCAGGTAGAGAGAGAGAGTTCAAAAATTGAAATCAAAAAGAGGAGATAAGTACCTGAGAGAGAGAGAGAGATTTTCTTCAATTTACATTTTAGACCGTTAGATCTTGATGGTAATTGATCTCAACCATTGATGCTCAAAGAGCATTTGGGCGGGAAATGAAGACATCTCAACCATCGAAGTTTAGATGAGGCAATTTGAACCATTGGATCAAAATGTATCTCTAAGACAAATTAGATATTTTCAAAAACCATTCTCTCTTATTATATAGACTAGCGTATGCCCGTGCCTGAAGGCACGGTGTAAATAATGTTAGGATTAGAATATAATTGTAATCCCAACAGTATTTAAATTTATTTTTTAATTTGATAAAATCGCAAATTTATTATAAAATTTTGGAGTTCTCACAAAACTCCTCACAAAAACTGGCTTTTGCTTATATAATATATAGCTAGATAGATAGATGTGCCTAGCATACATACAATTTTCACGGGCATATATATAATATTATTTTTGCTTATATAATTATATATAAATTGTATACATGCCCATAATGTCCTAGTGTATTACGGGCATACATACATTATATGAAAATATGTGTAAAATATATTGAACAAAAAGGAGAAAACAAAAAAATAAACAAATAGAGAGAAAAATAAAAACGGGAGAAAATAAAAAAATAAAAAGAAAAAAGAGAGGAAAGTGGGATCATGGAAGAATGGGTGAGAAAAGGAAAAGTAAGAGAGAGAGAATCAGGAAAGTATAAAATGTATGTGTAGGATATTTTTTGGGGAAATATATCTCAGCCATTGTTTTATAATTTGAACAGATCTGAGCCATCAAAATGTCCTAATAGGACAAAAAAATGTTGAAGATTCAAAAACCGTCCTGCTTTATTAAAATACTAGCGTATGCCCGTACCTGAAGGCACGATGTAAATAATGTAGGATTAGAATATAATTGTAATCCCAACAATATTTAAATTTATTTTTTAATTTGATAAAATCACAAATTTATTATAAAATTTTGGAGTTCTCACAAAACTCCTCACAAAAACTGGCTTTTGCTTATATAATATATAACTAGATAGATAGATGTGCCTAGCATACATATAATTTCCACGGGTATACATATAATATTGTTTTTGCTTATATAATTATATAGAAATTGTATGCATGCCCATAATGTCCTAGTGTATTACGGGCATACATACATTATGTGGAAATATGTGTAAAATATATTGAACAAAAAGGAGAAAACAAAAAAATAAACAAATAGAAAGAAAAATAAAAACGGGAGAAAAAAAAATAAAAAGAAAAAAGAGAGGAAAGTGGGATCATGGAAGGATGGGTGAGAAAAGGAAAAGTAAGAGAGAGAGAGAATCGGGAAAGTATAAAAGAAAATTGTTTGAGGGCCCGAAATCAACGGCTCGAAACCCAAAACGACGTCGTTTTGGGTTTCATTTTTTTTTTTTCTTTTTCTTCCTTTTCTTTCTTTCTTTTGAACACAGAGGCGAGAGAGAGAAACAGAGGCGAGAAGTGAGAGAGAGAAAGGAGAGAGAGAAAGGAGAGAGAGGAAGAGAGGAGGGAGAAGAACGAAGGGAGAAGAACGACGGGCTGTGTAAACGGTGATGGCGACGGAGAGACGCGACTTCTTCCTCTGTTCTTTTTCTTTTATGTGGGTTGTTGGGTTTGCTGGGTTTGTTGATTTTGATTTTTATGTGGGTTGTTGATTTTGATTTTCATGTGGGTTTGTTGGTGGGTTTGCTGGGTTTGTTGAATTTTTTTGCTGGGTTTGATTTTTTTTTTTTTTGAGTTTTTGTTTTTGATTTTGATTTTGATTCAATAACTCTCTCAATTGAAAGTTCAAAATAGAAGGAAGAATGGAAGAGAAGGAAGAAGGCAGAAGAGAAAGGAAGGAATTACAGTGTAATGACCCTCACACTGCCCTAACTGTACTCATGTGCATTTTATATGATTTTGCTCTGATTAAGCTTGCATTTCAAATCTTGACTTGTCTTGCATAAGTGTTACTTGAATGTTATGTTCCTTATTGGTGTGTGTGTGTTTTAGCCAAGGTCATCTGGAGCCTAGGTCGCCCTTTGATACTCTTACACTTAGGACCATCTTGGGATTTCTCTGGTTGGCCTTCACCCGCACCCTGACATATTGGCCAAGATGTCATTATCTAGGCCGAGGTGTTCATCACCAAGGCCGAGATGTGTACTATCTGGGCCGAGATGTTACCCTTGAACCCAAGTGATCTTGCCCTAGACTGGTACGACCTAGACCGAGGTGTGGCACAGCTAGGCCAAGTGTTGACCTTTCTAGCCGAGGTCATTGTCCCTTTGCTTGCCGAAGTCTTGTTATTAGCCGATGTCATTACTCGCCGGAGTCCCTTGCCGCCTGGCTTGTTGAACACACCTTGTCATAGTCTTGTCTTTTCAATCAGTCACCTTTTTCAAGTTGAGCCAACCAGCCATTGCCACGTGTCCGAGCTGAGTGTTAAGTCAGCCAGCAGAGAGAGAGAGATGTGTCATTTTGTATCATATCTTTGTTTTGAGGAGAGAGAAGCTCTAGGAGAAGAAGGAAGAGTTTTAGAGTGAGAAAGTGGATTGCAAGCTTGATTCTTAGAGTTCAAATCGTTAGATTCTTGATTTGAGGTTAGAATCTTGATCTACCCTTGTTGTTCTTATTGATCATCTAGCTGCATTGCTCGATCGAACCTGTTTTGCATGTCATGCATTGATTTAAAGTTGGTTTTAGAAAGAGAAAGTTAGTGTTCATGAGTTCTTGAAGAAATGCCTCGTTTGATCCGAAAGTTTGCAACAAGTTGCATGTTTTTGTGTTTGTTTTCGTAAGATCCTCAAGTATGGGTACCCAGGTCCATGTTTTCACACTCATAGCATGAAATCTCAGATTTTATAATAATAAGTTATGATCTTTGCATTCATTTTCTCCATGCTCTTCATGTTCGTGTTCTTTATGTTCTTGAGCAGAGGGAAACCCAGATTTTTCCCGACTTCATTTTTCCTTGAATGTGGCCAACGGGACCTCACATCGGCGAGGAGGTGTGGGACCTCGGCCAAGACCTGGCTGGTGCCCAGCATGTTTTCCCGAGATGAGAAACGGTGTTTGTTTTGATTTGATTTAGTTTTGGCAAATGCCGAGATCATTTCGTATGCATGTGAAGCTTGTTTAAAAAGTGCATTCAATAGACTTGCCATGTGTTTGTAGGACTTGGACTCGCACTGACCCCGACGTTCGACGAGCTATGTGAGTGGTATTTTAATAAAGATATGTTATAAAGCTTTGACAAAACCTTGTTTTACTCTGTTCGGAAATTACTTACAAGCATGAATGATTATCCCTATTTTGCGTATCAAATATTGTATCTTGTTTTGATGACATTCTTGGAAGTCCGTATGTGCTAGGGGACTATAAGCATTTGTAGCACAAAGTTTGGAAGTCCGTATGTGCTACGGGACTATAAGCATTTGTAGCACAAAGTTTGGAAGTCCGTATGTGCTAGGGGACTATAAGCATTTGTAGCACAAGTCTTTAGTGTCTGGGGACTATAATGCAACGACACCATTGTTTTGAGATCTCTCTTGTCTTGTCTTGCCTTGCCACTGACGGTTTTACCGCGTGGATTTGTTTGTCCGGAATGTCATCTCTTGTATTACATTGATGTTAGTAAGCATCCCTTGAAGCTTTGAAAGATTTGATAGATGGACTTGATTTATTCCTTGTATTGCTTTGTTAAAAGATCTCGGATATCATTCATGTAAACCCCTTTATTACTCATACCATTCACTGAGTATCCAAGCTCACCCTCTGTATATATATGTAGGTGATGAGCAAGACGGCGGCGACGCCTAGATGTCTTTTGCCGATATGTTTTGCCGACATGTTTTGGATTATGTTTTGCAACATCTTGAAGATCATGCTTCTTAGTTATTCTTCATTGTATTTTGTATTTGATGGCTGAGAAGCCTTTTGGTCAAGATGTATTTTTGTACTTCATTTGTTGTATTAAAGCTATGTAATGATGTATGACATTTCATTTAACTTAAGCACTGCTCTCATGGACTACTCAGCTTTTGATTTATTGCTTCCGTATTTGTAAGCCCCGTTTGCATACTCTGATCTGTGTGTGAATTCTTGTAAGTGGCCTTTGGTAATCTCGAATTACTGGCCATCATGGCACCATTCTACTAGGGGTGGAATGGGGTCGTGACATACAGTTTCGAGCTCCACGTGCATCTATTTTTTGGAGGGAAACCAGTTTCGAGCCATTCGAGCTCTTACATATTCGGGCCCTGTACTAGAGTTAGGTATAAAATGTATATGTAGGATATTTTTTTGAGAAATATATCTCAGCCATTGTTTTATAATTTGAACAGATCTGAGCCATCCAAATGTCCTAATAGGACAAAAAAATGTTGAAGATTCAAAAATCGTCCTGCTTTATTAAAATATGTTGAAAATTCATATAAGGTCTAAATTTATGAAATCTATCAGGTATTCAATATATTTAAAAATAATAATTAATTGTTCAAATTCATTTAATTTGTGGACTATAAAATTCATTAATTTAATCTCTACTACACACAGTAAAATTTGACTCCTAATTTTGGGATCATAGATTTTTCCATATAATATGAATAAAAATAAGTGAACAAAAAGGAGAAAAAAACAAACAAACAAACAAATAGAGAGAAAAATAAAAATGGGAGAAAATAAAAAAAAATAAAAAGAAAAAAGAGAGGAATGTGGGATCATGGAATCATGGAAGGATGGGTGAGAAAATGAAAAAGTAAGAGAGAGAAGCGGGAAAATAGAAAATGTACATGTAGGATATTTTTTGAAAATATATCTCAGCCGTTAATTTCATAATTTGAATAGATATAAGCCGTCCAAATGTCCTAGTAGGACAAATGTGTGTAGGACAAATTCAAAACCCATCCTGCATTATTATACAGACATTGAAGATTAATATAAGGTCTAAATTTATAAATTTTATCAGGTATTTAATATATTTAAAAATAATAATTAATTGTTCAAATTCATTTAATTTGTAGACTATAAAATTCATTAATTTAATCTTCACTACACACAGTAAAATCTGACTCCTAATTCTGGGATTACAGACTTTTCCATATAATATGAATAAAAATAAGTGTACAAAAAGGAGAAAATAAAAAAAAATAAAAAAAAAACAAATCGAGAGAAAAATAAAAATGAGAGAAAATAAAAAAAAATAAAAAGAAAAGAGGGAGGAAGGTGGGATCATGGAAGAATGGGTGAGAAAAGGGAAAGTAAGAGAGAGAAGCGGAAAAATAGAAAATGTACATGTAGGATATTTTTTGAAAAATATATCTCAGCCGTTATTTTATAATTTGATTAGATCTAAGCTGTTTAAATATCTTAGTAGGACAAATGTGTGTAGGACAAATTCAAAAACCATCCTGCTTTATTATATAGATGTTGAAAATTCATATGAGGTCTAAATTTACGAAGTTTATCAGGTATTCAATGTATTTAAAAATAATAATTAATTGTTCAAATTCATTTAATTTGTGGACTATAAAATTCATTAATATAATCTCCACTACACACAGTAAAATCTGGCTCCTAATTTTGGGATCGCAAACTTTTCCATATAATATAAATAAAAATATGTGAACAAAAAGGAGAAAATAAAAAAAATAAAAAAAAACAAATAGAGAGAAAAATAAAAATGGGAGAAAATAAAAAAAAATAAAAAGAAAAGATAGAGGAAGGTGAGATCAAGGGACTATAGAAGGGTGGGTGAGAAAAGAAAAAAGTAAGAGAGAGAAGTGGGAAAATAGAAAATGTACATGTAGGATATTTTTTGAAAAATATATCTCAAGCGTTGTTTTTTAATTTGAATAGATCTAGGCCGTCCAAATGTCCTAGTAGGACAAATGTGTATAGGACAAATTCAAAAATCATCCTGCTTTATTATATAGATGTTGAAGATTAATATAATGTCTAAATTTATGAATTCCATCAGGTATTCAATATATTTAAAAATAATAATTAATTCTTCAAATTTATTTAATTTGTGGACTATAAAATTCATTAATTTAATCCCCACTACACAGTAAAATATGGCTCCTAATTCTGGGATTATAGACTTTTCCATATAATATGAATAAAAATAAGTGTACAAAAAGTAGAAAATAAAAAATTAAAAAAAAACAAATAGAGAGAAAAATAAAAATGAGTGAAAATAAAAAAAAATAAAAATAAAAGAGAAAGGAAGGTGGGATCATGGAAGGATGGGTGAGAAAAGGAAAAAGTAAGAGAGAGAAGCGGGAAAATAGAAAATGTACATGTAAGATATTTTTTGAAAAATATATCTCAGCCGTTGTTTTATAATTTAAATAGATCTAAGCCGTCTAAATGTCCCAGTAGGACAAATGTGTGTAGGACAAATTCAAAAATCATCCTGCTTTATTATATAGATGTTGAATATTAATATAAGGTCTAAATTTAGGTATTCTATCAGGTATTCAATATATTTAGAAATAATAATTAATTGTTCAAGTTCATTTAATTTGTGGACTATAAAATTCATTAATTTAATCTCCACTACACACAGTAAAATCTGGCTCCTAATTATAGGAATGCAGACTTTTCCATATAATATGAATAAAAATAAGTGTACAAAAAGTAGAAAGAAAAAAAAAACAAATAGAGAGAAAAATAAAAATGAGTGAAAATAAAAATAAAATAAAATAAAAATTAAAAAAAAAAAAAGAGAGAGGAAGGTGGGATCATGGAAGGATGGGTGAGAAAAGGAAAAAGTAAGAGAGAGAAGCGGGAAAATAGAAAATATACATGTAGGATATTTTTTGAAAAATATATCTCAGCCGTTATTTAATAATTTGAATAGATCTAAGCCGTCTAAATGTCCTAGTAGGACAAATGTGTGTAGGATAAATTCAAAAACTATCTTGCTTTATTATATAGATATTTATGTTATTTCCTCCCTCCCAAAATAATGGTCTCTTTTGAAAAAACTATCTTGCTTTATTAACTTTTTTTGGTAGCACAATTATTGCACTTTAAAAAAATTAATTTTCCAAAATTACCTTTTGATAGTACATTTTTTGGGAAATATCAATGTCATAATCGTATTTTTTATGTTGTTAATGAATTTAAAAGAAGGGAAAAATAGGAAATTTATATAATTTTTAGGGCAAACTTCACTTTAGGATAATTCTATTTCCACACACCAAAATGTCTCACTCCACATCCTCTCTCAATACACACACCAATTAATTTTGAATTTTGTAATTTTATTCAATGCATAACTCTTTTTACCAAAAATATCCCTCTTGAAACCCTAGTGGATGTGGGCGGTTAGTAACAATCCTTTTGTAGGAAGCAGGTTCACGGGTTCATGAAGTTCTTTTCAATTAGTTTTATGTGGGGTCTCTTCCAATGGTTCTTTTCTGGTGGTGAACAATGTGGATTCTCCAAATTTCCCACATTTGGATTGAAAGCTTGGAAACAATCGTGCGTACTTGATGTTTGTTCTTGTGCACTTTCTAGTTTTATTTTCGATCTAAGATTAATCAACAGTTGTTAATACATGCAACTGAATTTTTTGCAGATTTTACTTTGATTTTAGCGTGACTTACATTGGAGCAGGAATGATTTTAGCATGACTTAAAGAAATTAGGGTTTTGGTGGAGAAGATAAGAACACTTTCGTAATTTTATTTTAGGACAAAACTATAATAAAAAAATAAATCATTAAATGTGTGCACAGAGGTAAGTATGTGTGTAGAATAGAATTTCCTTCACTTTACCCCCTATGTTTTGGGCCAGGTGCAGATTACCCCCATGACGTTCGAATATCACCACATAACCCCCATGTGGTTAATGGATTAAAGTGCACAGTTAGTTTTTCCATCTATTCTAACAGGCTGTGCAGTACACGCGAGTAATGTGCAATCGGGCATGGAAAGATGGTTTTTCATCCGAATTAAATGACTAAAATGCCCTCATCTTCATCACCAATTTTCAAAGCAGCCTTTCTTCTTCATTTTTCAAAACCCAGATCTGGAAACCTTTACCCAGAAGGAAAAAAAAAAAGGGGAAAAAAAAAGAAAAGAAAAGAAAAAAAAAGTAAAATTATAAACTCCCACCGGTAGCTTCATGATCACACCACTCCCACCGGTAGCACCATAGATTCACGGACAAAAAATTAGTTGTCAGATTGTTGAATGTTGAATGTTGTCAGATCATGTGTATATATATACAGGGCCAGCCCTGGCCTAAGGCCAGTAAGGCTTGTGCTTTAGGCCCTACAATTTTGGCCCAAAAATAGGGCCCCCAAAATTGATAAATTGTTATAGGCCCAACTTCTTCTTTTTTTAGGATCAATTTAAAGGGCCCCAAAATGTTTTATTGGGCCCATGTATGATTTAGCCCATATTTATGTGATTTGGCCCATATTTATTAAAATGAAAATATATATAAAAAACAAAAAACAAAAAAAGTGTTTGGGCCTAACCCAAGCCATACACAATATACAACATTGTTCACTTCAGTGCACTGCTTCTGCTCTCTCTCTCTCTCTCTTTCACGAAGTGATGAAATGAAGACGGAGTATGTACAAGTTGAAGGCAGACGCAGAGCACTGAGCACAGCATTGTGAGTGACTCATTCTCTCTCTTTCACACACTCCTCCGGCCGCCGGCGACTCACTCTCTCTCACACACACTCTCTCTCATGGTAAGTCCTCTCTCTCAATATCAGATTTTATTAAATAAAGTTGCCCTAATTTTTTTTCTACATTTTTTCTCTATCACTTAGTGGAATAATAAATTGGCCCTAATTTTTTTTTTTTTTACCTTCTTTATCCATTAGATTTTAGTAGAATAAATAATTTTGCCCTAATTTTTTTACCTAGGTATTTATCAGTTTTAATTGAATAATTTTTTCCTAATTTTTTTGCCCTAATTTTGTTTCATCAAATTATTTTTTTATAATTTATTTGCTATCAGATCAGTGGATTGTGATTTGTTTGTGGATTGAAGTGTTTGTGATTATAGCCATGTTTCCTAGGAAGTATAATTCTGGAAATGAAAAGAGAAAGAAGAGGATGAAAGTAGAACAATTAATTAAATCTCAATCGGGAGCACTTGATAAATATTTTGGTACCAAGAAACAAGTAGATATTTCGGGTTCAAATGACAATGATGATGAAGATTTGGTAATTGAAGAACCTACTCATTGTGTGAATAATAATGAGAATGATGATTTGGTGATTGAACAACCTAGTGAACATAAGAATGAGATTGAGGTTGAGAATGAGAATGAAGATTTGGGGAATGTAGAATCTAGTGAAAGTGAAGATGTCAATGTTGAATGTTATAGCGACCCCGGGTTTTAACCCTTGTTGTTCAGTGATCCGGAGTTGGTTCTGTGGATGTTAGCAGTTGTTTAAACCTTGTGTTCGTCCTTTCACACTTTGTATTTGAGTTATAGGATGTGTTGGGCAGGTTTGTTGCAGGTTGGTTGTGTTTGGAACCAAGTGTTGCTGTCCAGATTTTTGGATCTTCGCTCGAGCGAGGGTTTGGTCGCTCGAGCGAGAGTTGAGTTTCTGTGTCTGGTGGGTCGAGCCAGAGTGACTTCGCTCGAGCGAGCGATTGCGTCTGGTTCTGGACCTGAGAGTTGTATTTCTTGGCTCGAGCGAGCCTTTCTTCGCTCGAGCGATCTGGTTGTTCTTCGCTCGAGCGAGCGTCCCTTCGCTCGAGCGTGCGTCTAGTTGCAGACCTGTAGGTTCGAGTTGTTGGCTCGAGCGAGCAGTTTGTCGCTCGAGCGAGGTTCTAAGTTGTTGGCTCGAGCGGGACCTTCTTGGCTCGAGCGAGGTTTTCTGTGTCTGGTCGCTCGAGCGACCAAGTCTTCGCTCGAGCGTGGCCTGTTTTATATCAGCAGGCAGCAGCGTTTTTAACCATCCCTTTTTCATCTCTTTCTTTTTGAAACCCTAGCAGCCGACTCCCTCTCTCTCTAAACTTATCTTCTCTCTAGGATTTCATCTCTCTCTAGTGTGAATCCATCCTAAGTCCTTTGTTAAAAAGATAGAGGGTGTCGAGATCTTTGTTTTAATCTGAAAAAGTTAAGGTTTGGAGCACGTTGGGTCTTGGTCTTCATCTCCGTTGAAGCCCAAACTTCGAGGTAGGGATAACCTACTCCATCTTATGAACTTTGTCTTTGAATTTTAGCATTTTGATACGTTGGGTGTTGTTGGGTAAATTTGAGAAAGTTTAGGCCTTTTGTGTAATTTTACAAAAGTTGGGGTTTTGGTTGAAATAAACCTATATGCAAGTTTGGTATAGAAAAAATGAGATGGATGATGGATTGTGGATGAAAATAGAATCTTAGAGTTGTTTTGTTAATTAAGGGAGTTTGCCCTAATTGTTTTAATTAATTAATGTGTATAATTAATTAAAGGAAATGAGGAAATGAATTGGAAAAGTTGAAATTGGGAAGGTATGGGACTAAAGGGTGTAGTTAAACCATTTATTGCTCACCTAATTGAAATGTTGATATATTATCCATTTGTGCATTTATTTCCTGTTTAGAAATAATTGCTTTGGGCTACCGGTGGAGGGTAGTGTTGATTGTTGTAGACAATGCATGATGATTAGGCAAACTAAAACTAATCAATTGGATGTGTCATAGAGTATAACGGTTGATAGAATACATTAACTTTATGTATTGATTGATTGTGTATATGACCAATGTGCCTATATGCATTATGTGTAGACGGTTGACAGAATACATTAACTTTATGTATTGATTGATTGCGTATATGATTCTGTGTTTATATGCCATTGCTTATGTATGGGAGGAGATGGGGGATGTACTCCACGATCTAGGGGAAGATGGGGGATGTACCTCTAAACCGGTTAATGGTTATGGGAAGATGGGGATGGACCCAGGGATGCAGCTCATATGCTCTCCCATTGTAGTAGTGATATAGCTCATATGCTTATCTGTTGAAGTGTTGATATAGCTCATATGCTTATCTGTTGGAATGTTGATATAGCTCATATGCTTATCTGTTGTAGTAGTGATATAGCTCATATGCTTATCTATTGAAAAGTTTGTTTGATTTGATATAGCACTAAAATGTATATCATCATCGTTTGTGAAGTATGGTAGTGGTTTATGTGTTATTGATACAACGCCAAAATGTGTATCCACCCTGAAATTTGACAGTGTTAAAGTAATGAACTATAATCTCATCAAATGTTTTGGCCAGAGTACTGAGCCTTGCTTTCAAACTCAATATTGAACAAGAAATGGAAAGTGAATTGTAACATAGACTTGATTGTCATGGAATTGTAATAAGAAGTAAGTGGATGTGTGAGTGTTGACCATGTATCAATTGCTAATCTTTTAGTCATTGTTTATAGTTGGTTTAGTATATTTCTACTGGGCTGTGGCTCACCCTATATGGGACATCATTTTCAGGTACAGGTAGCGTGCCACCTCCAAGGACATAGCTTGGGAGGATATAGGCAGACAGATTTCACTTGTTGTTTTGCTTTCTTGATGTATTACCTGTAAATTCAAGCCAAGGGCTTAAGATGTATTGAGTTAGTACTCTTCCTTTTTGTAACCAAGTATTAACTTGGGAAGCTGTAAGCCCGTAGGGCATTTAATTCTGTTGATTAACATGTAACATTCTTGTAAGAACTACTCTGATGAATAGAAATGTGGTTGATTCCTCTTATATCTTGCATGTCTAAATGATGGGTTTTATGTATTATTTTGAGGGCGTGACAACTTGGTATCAGAGCGTACCGGGTTCGAATACTTTGGGTACGTGGGGAGTGATTAGTATCACAATGGGTTTGTCTCGCTTGTTAGAGACTTATATGTAATGCTATGTACTTATGTGATAACATGTCTATGTGACTATGTGGGTATGGAATGTAGTTTCTTGGATGTTGATTGGATCCGTGGGTTCCTGGAGTCCTGTTGGAAAGGCACCTGATCAATGCTGTTTCTAACCGGAACTCTAGTAACGCCTCGGGACTATCATTATCCGGAAATGAAATTCGTAAATGCTTATGTGTTTATGTGCTTACGTGGAGTGAATTACAGCTGTCCATGTATTAGGACGTGAGTGTTTAGCTTCGGCACATGTATGAGTGTGCTAACGTGTCTTTGTTACTTTTACTAAGATGCCTAGGCGAGGAAGTTGTGATTTCCCTCCTTCCGCTCAGGAAGAGTTACGGAAACAGTTTGTGGAGTTACGCCAAGGTACTACACCTTTGGTGCGGTTTGAAAGATGGTTTGCTAACCTGTCGAGGTTTGCTCCAGAATTGGTGGAGACGGAGGAATTGCGTTGTTTCGAGTTTGAGAGTAAGCTGTGTGACGACATCCGTGTAAGGATAGCGGGGTCTTGGCATAAAAGTTATAGTGTGCTTGTTGAGGCAGCTGCCCATGTAGAGGCTGCGGTGCTAGCAATGGGGCAGAGTGGGGAGGAAGCCATGTCTGCGACTCCCGTGACTCAGGGTGTTGGTAGGCCTTTTAAGAGGCAGAGGGGTTTAAACCCGCAACAGAGAGGTCGGGTTAGAACTACCCTTCCAGTGTCGGATTTGGGTTCGGGAGAAAGTAAACAGAGGGGTGTTATTTGTTTCAGATGTGGTCTGCTGGGCCACAAGGTTTCGGTTTGCCCACAGAGGAAGGGGGCAGGGTTAGCAGTTCAACCAGTAGTTTGTACCACCAAGATCATTTAACCAGCCGGGCTTTGGGCCGATCAAATGCTTAGTGGGGAGGCAGTTGTTAGGGTCTTCATCAGCCCAGATTTTGAACCAGTCTGGTGCTCAGGCACCGCCTACTTGTTGGGTGTGTAATCAGCAGGGTCATATTCGACGTTTCTGTACTCAACGGGGGGCTTCTTTAGGGGTTTTGCAACCTAGCCAGGCTCCGTTTCATTCGACTAGGCAGGAACAATATCGTTTTGGGGAACAAACAGGCCAGATTTCGAGGGCCTTAGTAGAGTCGAGTTCCCAAGCCCCAGTTGGGGGAAATTCGCAGTCGTTGCAAGTGTGGCCAGTTGGGACACATCAGTAGTCCTTGTCCGTGGCTTGTAAGCTCATAGAATATCTTGGGTCAGAGAACGACCAACTTTTGGCGGTCCAGCAAGGGACAACAGTGGTAGTAATACTGAGGGGTTGGGTTTGTTTTGACTAATCCGTTTTGTAACCGGTGAGGTACCGTTTTGTGGCCATTGGGTTCTATTGTGTAACCAATGTGTTTTGGGAATGTTGAAAACATCTAAACTGTTTGTTTATCCATACATATGCTTGGTTTGTTAATTTCTTTGGATTGGGTGGATTGGAACATGTTGTGGCTCTAAAGTTTTATTAATGTGATAGATTGTTGTGAGACCATAAAATCTTTTGTAATAATGCATTCTTATGCCTATGATTTGGTTTTGGAAAAAAATGGGGGCTGATGAGCCATGTTTTTCAAATTTGAAACGATTACCGAGAAATGTGTATCGTAATCAGAATTACTAGGGGGCGAGAACAATTATACTTGCCGGATGCTCGAAATTTCATTAGTGCTATCTAATTGATTTGTATATGTGTGAAAGCGATGTTAGTCTACTGTCGCGGGAACTCCTCGAGAGGATGTGAAGTGTGAGATTAATACTAGGTAAAGTATGTAATTAACATGGTATTTTACGAGGGCATAGCGCATAATCTTGTTAGGATTAGACTTGTACCTTCGTTGTAGGTAAGGATGCCGAATTGGCATGTGTAATGATTGGTCGTTTCGATAGAGGGAGTGTTAGTCCCTATATAAGGGTGTGGCTGTTGGCATCGGGAGTAGTGTGTTGTAAGCAGTTGGTGCTATATCTTGGGTAGTAGCTTATGGACGTTTCCTAAGTTTTTGGACTTCCTTAATTTGATCGAAAGTGATAGGTTTGTACCTTAACACTGGTTAGGTCGGGAGATGCTATTGTGAGGGTTGATTGGGTGTATAGCCCATAGTTAGGATGTGACCCGTGGATAGAGTCACAGCGGTATGATGTTTGCGGTTGGTGATGTGGGTTAATAATGAGAAGGTTGAGGACTTTTACTCCTCTGGGAATTTTAGATGGTGCATCTTTGAAAGCCTTGTCGGCGACATGCGACAGTGTCGGGGTTGGTTCATGGTGGTTGTCTAGCAGTAGCATTGGCTAGTGGTTTAGCACGGAGGCTGGGTGTCTTGATTGTACTCGCGGGATGAGTGACAAATAAGGGTTGGAATGAAGGGTGGACCCTATAGGTCGTTGACGGATGAAGGTACTATGTTAGTTGTGTTCGGTGAGAACGGTTACTTAGTAGTGCCGAGTATCACGGTGTAGCAAACCCTGTCAGTTAACTCCGTACGAGGGAAGGGGTATGCAAATTTTATTACTTCGAGTTCAGTGGAGGTGGTGAGTGAAATCTCTAAGATGAGGGAATTTTGCACAGTGCGATGCGTGGTAATGTGTGGTTCGTATGGTTTCTGATTGAAATCGAGAGGTTGGATGTTTGGTAAAGTTAGGCCACTTTGGCATAAGTGTCCGTCGTCCAGTTTGGACAGTGGTAACACAAGTGAAGTAAGAGAGTTGTGAAGAGTGAGTGAGGTACTCAGTTGGAATTGTGTTGATTCGTTTGGTCCTTGTTAGTATGTTGTAAGGCGCGGGGGTGTGCAATGTTAGCCGTTGTGTCATTACGTAATTGGGAATTTCAAGTGTTTAGGAGTTCTTTTATGAAAGTTCTGTTTTTGGGTACAGTGTCATCAGCGTGAGTATGACGGATTTTGTGGGATGGCTATGTTGTGTTTCACTTGGGGGTTCATTGGGTACTCCTCGTAACTTAAAATGATTTTGTTCAAGACCTTGAATTTATGGGGTAGTAATGTACCGTAATGCTGTTCTTTAACCGTGTTTCGTCTTACACCTGTTGTGTGAAAGTTGACTGGAAGCTGTGTGAGCAAATGTTTTCGTGTTCCCTCTATTAGGAGATTGAGTACCAAATACCGGTTTAAGTATTGTGGGTAGTCGGGACGTGGTGGATGTCTCAGAACACTGTAGTGTTAGAATGTGTCTTACATTATCATTGCTATCGAATCTGGCTAAGCCGGACTTTTCCATTCGTTAAGGTATTGAAAAAACGTAACGGGGTTGAGGGAAACCACTTGGGTAAGTAAATTTCGGTTCCGAGAGAGAGGTATCTGGATCCATTGGTAGGTATTTGAACGTATGTTGACAATCTGGTTGTGTTGACGAACTGTACGAATATTACATGTGTTTCAGCCTATGGTAATATTATGGAAGTTAATTTGACATTATGTATGTTAAATGTAATGTGGAAATGCAAGTGTATCATTAACAGTGAATGTATTCCGAAATTGTGAACCATGCATGTTAGAAGTTTGTGAATTTGAAGGAAATGCATGTTATAGCATATATTGTATATTGTCTCTTGAATAGAGATGGGATAATCGGTAATGGGTTGGGTTGTTGAATACTAAATTGTGTATTGTGGAGAAATGGATTTAATTCAAATGTTATGAAAATTTCAATGAGAGGACTTGACCAAATCAAACGAGAATGGTTATATGTTTTGAATAACACCCGTGTTTATGAAAGAAAAATGTTTACAAAACTCTTGGATTTCGCATGAAAATGCAAAATTTATTTTGGAATGTTAACGTTGAAAACTTAATTATTTTTTTGAGAGAATGCCCTTTTAACCAGAGAATGATTTTCTTTATATGTATACAAAAGCTTGCATTAGTTGTTCTATTTGGGATTTTGGTTGTTGAGTAGTGACTTAGCTTGGAGCGCTAGTCGGTTATTCGCGAATTGTTTCGAGAAAGGTTTGATTTTGTTGTGACTTTTGTGCCAGTAGTGTTGCCGTTCGGAACGTGTTCCCTTGGTTAGTCTCTTCCTTGGTAAGAGTGGATTGGAGGTTTGTAGTGAGAGTAGTTTCTTCTCTGGTACTCGGATGTTGGTGTTGTGTGATCGGTTGGCCTTGTGTTTAGACGTTTCCTTAATTTCGGGGACGAAATTCTTTAAGGGGGGGAGGTTATAGCGACCCCGGGTTTTAACCCTTGTTGTTCAGTGATCCGGAGTTGGTTTTGTGGATGTTAGCAGTTGTTTAAAACCTTGTGTTCGTCCTTTCACAACTTTGTATTTGAGTTATAGGATGTGTTGGGCAGGTTTGTTGCAGGTTGGTTGTGTTTGGAACCAAGTGTTGCTGTCTAGATTTTTGGATCTTCGCTCGAGCCAGGGTTTGGTCGCTCGAGCGAGAGTTGAGTTTCTGTGTCTGGTGGGTCGAGCCAGAGTGACTTCGCTCGAGCGAGCGATTGCGTCTGGTTCTAGACCTGAGAGTTGTATTTCTTGGCTCGAGCGAGCTTTTCTTCGCTCGAGCGATCTGGTTGTTCTTCGCTCGAGCGAGCGTCCCTTCGCTCGAGCGTGCGTCTAGTTGCAGACCTGTAGGTTCGAGTTGTTGGCTCGAGCAAGCAGTTTGTCGCTCGAGCGAGGTTCTAGGTTGTTGGCTCGAGCGGGACCTTCTTGGCTCGAGCGAGGTTTTCTGTGTCTGGTCGCTCGAGCGACCAAGTCTTCGCTCGAGCAAGCCTGTTTTATATCAGCAGGCAGCAGCGTTTTTAACCATCCCTTTTTCATCTCTTTCTTTTTGAAACCCTAGCAGCCGACTCCCTCTCTCTCTAAACTTATCTTCTCTCTAGGATTTCATCTCTCTCTAGTGTGAATCCATCCTAAGTCCTTTGTTAAAAAGATAGAGGATGTCGAGATCTTTGTTTTAATCTGAAAAAGTTAAGGTTTGGAGCACGTTGGGTCTTGGTCTTCATCTCCGTTGAAAGCCCAAACTTCGAGGTAGGGATAACCTACTCCATCTTATGAACTTTGTCTTTGAATTTTAGCATTTTGATACGTTGGGTGTTGTTGGGTAAATTTGAGAAAGTTTAGGCCTTTTGTGTAATTTTACAAAAGTTGGGGTTTTGGTTGAAATAAACCTATATGCAAGTTTGGTATAGAAAAAATGAGATGGATGATGGATTGTGGATGAAAATAGAATCTTAGAGTTGTTTTGTTAATTAAGGGAGTTTGCCCTAATTGTTTTAATTAATTAATGTGTATAATTAATTAAAGGAAATGAGGAAATGAATTGGAAAAGTTGAAATTGGGAAGGTATGGGACTAAAGGGTGTAGTTAAACCATTTATTGCTCACCTAATTGAAATGTTGATATATTATCCATTTGTGCATTTATTTCCTGTTTAGAAATAATTGCTTTGGGCTACCGGTGGAGGGTAGTGTTGATTGTTGTAGACAATGCATGATGATTAGGCAAACTAAAACTAATCAATTGGATGTGTCATAGAGTATGACGGTTGATAGAATACATTAACTTTATGTATTGATTGATTGTGTATATGACCAATGTGCCTATATGCATTATGTGTAGACGGTTGACAGAATACATTAACTTTATGTATTGATTGATTGCGTATATGATTCTGTATTTATATGCATTGCTTGTGTATGGGAGGAGATGGGGGATGTACTCCACGGTCTAGGGGAAGATGGGGGATGTACCTCTAAACCGGTTAATGGTTATGGGAAGATGGGGGATGGACCCAGGGATGCAGCTCATATGCTCTCCCATTGTAGTAGTGATATAGCTCATATGCTTATCTGTTGAAGTGTTGATATAGCTCATATGCTTATCTGTTGGAATGTTGATATAGCTCATATGCTTATCTGTTGTAGTAGTGATATAGCTCATATGCTTATCTATTGAAAAGTTTGTTTGATTTGATATAGTACTAAAATGTATATCATCATCGTTTGTGAAGTATGGTAGTGGTTTATGTGTTATTGATACAACGCCAAAATGTGTATCCACCCTGAAATTTGACAGTGTTAAAGTAATGAACTATAATCTCATCAAATGTTTTGGCCAGAGTACTGAGCCTTGTTTTCAAACTCAATGTTGAACAAGAAATGGAAAGTGAATTGTAACATAGACTTGATTGTCATGGAATTGTAATAAGAAGTAAATGGATGTGTGAGTGTTGACCATGTATCAATTGCTAATCTTTTAGTCATTGTTTATAGTTGGTTTAGTGTATTTCTACTGGGCTGTGGCTCACCCTATATGGGACATCATTTTCAGGTACAGGTAGCGTGCCACCTCCAAGGGACATAGCTTGGGAGGATATAGGCAGACAGATTTCACTTGTTGTTTTGCTTTCTTGATGTATTACCTGTAAATTCAAGCCAAGGGCTTAAGATGTATTGAGTTAGTACTCTTCCTTTTTGTAACCAAGTATTAACTTGGGAAGCTGTGAAGCCGTAGGGCATTTAATTCTGTTGATTAACATGTAACATTCTTGTAAGAACTACTCTGATGAATAGAAATGTGGTTAATTCCTCTTATATCTTGCATGTCTAAATGATGGGTTTTATGTATTATTTTGAGGGCGTGACAAATGTAGACCTCTAAACATTTATGACCCTAGTAATTGGGACAAGATTGATCAAAATTTAAGAGATTTATTAGTTGAAAAAGGTCTTATAAGAGGTAATGGTGTGAATTTTCCTCTAGATGACAAAGATAGGCATTTTTCTTCTACATTTTATATGCGACAGTTACAGAATGGAGAGAAGCAAGATAGGAAATGGCTAGTATATTCAGAAGCTTCAGACAAAGTATTTTGCTTGTGTTATAAGTTGTTTAAGCAAGATGGGAACAATATTCATTTGGCTACTAATGGATTGAAAGATTGGAAGAATATGGGCAACAGGCTTAGAAGTCATGAAACTAGTAATGAGCACTTTATTTGCATGAGCAAATGGATTGAATTGGAAAGTAGATTGAAGAAGAATGAAACAATTGATAGAAATGTTCAAGAACAAATCAACAAAGAGAGAGAAACACTGAAGACAAGTGTTACTATTGCTATTGTGATCACTCTCACTAAAAATAATTTAGCTTTTCTTGGAGACAATGAGAACATTTATCAAGAAAGAAATGGAATCTTTTTAAGCTTAATTGAAATGCTTGCCAAATTTGATCCAGTAATGCAAGAGCACATTCAACGTATTCAAATGAGTGAAATTCATTACCATTATTTTGGTCACAAAATCCAAAATGAATTGATACAGATATTAACGAGTGAGATCAAGAGTACGATTGTGGCAAGAATCAAAGAAGCGAAATATTTTTCAATTATTCTTAATTGTACTCCAGATGTTAGTCATGAAGAACAAATGTCTCTTGTGATAAGATGTGTAGATGTTTCAATTAGTCCGGTAAAGGTAGAAGAATTCCTTTTAGAATTTTTGAAAGTGGATGATACATCGGGGTTGGGACTTTTTAATGTACTTAGAGAGGCATTGCACACACTCCAACTTGATATTGGTGATATAAGAGGGCAAGGATATGATAATGGCTCTAATATGAAAGGGAGACACAAATGTGTACAAAAAAAGAGTACTTGAAATAAATCCAAGAGCATTCTACACGCCATGTGGGTGTCATAGTCTTAATCTTGCCTTTTGTGATATGGCTACCTCTTGTTCCAAAGCTATCTATTTCTTTAGAGTGGTACAACACATATATGTGTTGTTTTCATCTTCTACAAAGAGGTGGAAAATTTTCAAAGACAATGTGGAAGGTCTTACACTTAAGCCATTATCACAAACTCGTTGGGAAAGTCGCATTAAAAGTGTTAAAGCTATACGGTACCAAGCTCCACAAATAAGAGATGCTTTAATTCAGTTGGAAAAAGAATCTGATGAGCCCAATGCAAAGTGTGAAGCTCAATCCTTAGTTACATCTGAAATTGAGAACTTTGAGTTTTTGTTTGGCATGATTATCTGGCACAATTTATTGTTTGTTGTCAATTTTGTTAGCAAGACATTTCAAGTTGAAGACATGCATATTGATGTTGCTATACATCAATTAAAAAGACTCATTACATTGCTTGAAAAGTACAAAGAAACTGAATTTTTGGAGGCCATGATTGAAGCTAAAGAAGTTGCAATTGAAATGGAGATTGAACCTACATTTTGGGAAAAGCGTGTCATTCATAGAAAGAAACATTTTGATGAGAATGTTAGTGAAGAGGTTGCACAATCAGCTAAAGAATCCTTTAGAGTTAATTACTTCATATATATAATAGATCAAGCTCTTTCTTCACTTAAGAGTAGATTTAAACAATTTCAAATATATGAAGAAACTTTTGGATTTTTATTTGATTTGAAGAAATTAAATTCTACTAATGATGAGTGGTTAAAGACTTATTGTGCTAATCTTGAAGACTTTTTGAAACATGATGGATTTATGGATGTTGATGGGAGAGATTTATTTTCTGAGTTGAAAGTCTTCAAAGAAGTTTTGCCAAAAGAAATCAATAGGCCAATTGAGGTGATGAATTATTTGAAATTGATAGATGGTTGTTTTCCAAATGCCTGGATTGCGTATAGAAAATTGTTGACTATTCCAGTTATCGTTGCCTCTGAAGAAAGAAGTTTTTCAAAGTTAAAATTGATTAAATCCTACCTTCGATCAATAATGTCATAAGAAAGATTGAATGGATTAGCTATATTGTCTATTGAAAAGGATTTGGTAGAAAAATTAGATTATACAAACTTAATTAATTATTTACAGTTAAAAATGCAAGCAGAGTAGTATTTAAGTGATCATTGGGTTAATTGTAAACTGGATATTGCTAAATTATAAAGCAACAAAACCAGTTTTTAATGTTTTTGAGTCATTGTACTGATTTCTTCTTATTTTAATATATGAAAGTAAATTTTAATTTATAATTTTAATGATTATATGTGCAAGTATACTTAAATAAAAAATTTATGAATACTTATCATTTTATGCATAAATTTTTTATTAAAAAAATATATATTAGAGGAGCTCCATTTTCATAGTTCGCCTTAAGCTCCACAAATATCGGGCCTATATATATATATGTTCACTATGCATCTATATATATATATATATATGTTTGTGTTAATCCTTTGACTGGTGATGGTGATTTTTGCAGTTGGATTGATTACCCAACTTGTACTCAGAAAGATACTCAATTTTAACATCGATTGAACCATCTAGGCCTCTCTCAATATTAATGCTTTTAAGCATAACTATTCTGCAACCAATTAAATACCTCTCACTAACAACTGGATCATATAAACCTTCCAGGAACAACTTTGAAATATGTTTATAGGATTTCTCTGAAAATCTGAGAGGTGCTTCTGTGAACATGAGATGGCAAATTTCAATTGAAACAAACCAAAGCCATTAATAAATAACTAAGTTCCTATGTTTTATGGGTTGCCCAGAAGCAGAGTTGGCCTTGGGACAACCCTTTGCAGCGACGCAACTACTCCTCCTCTTACGCCGTCGTCCACCATCGTACCACCGCCAGCGCCTCAAACCCACCCAGCCGTGCCACCTCTCTTCCTCCTCATCCTTCTTATGTCGTCGAATCGCACCATTCGACCTCTCCTCTTCCTCTTCTTCTTGGTGATCTGAAAACCCCCATGTAGGAGAAGAGATCTGCGATAGAGATGGCGATCTGCGTCAGAAATCGCCGCCTTTCTCGCCCCTACTCCTCCTCAACCATCGTCGTCTTCGTTCTTGAGCTCATCTATGAAAACCGTGATCGGATACAAAGGCTCGTCGATCATAGGAAGGCGTAGAGGGTTGAATAAAAAATGGTAAAGAAGGGTTATATATAAGGGTAAAATAGTTTTTTTATTTCTGCTGTTAACGGTGTTAACTTTACACTTTAATTTATTAATCACATAAGATTATGTGATGATATTCGTACGTTAAGAAGGTAATTCACACCCAGCGTAAATCATAGGGGATAAAGTGAAGTTTGTCCTTATTTTTATACTTAGGTCAAGTTTGGCTACTACAAAATAATTTATCTTTTTATTTTTTTTTCATCACACTATCTCTCTATTTTTCTGCACATCTTTTCGTAAAAAGATAAAAAGTACACTTATTTAGATCATTCCAAACAATCTCTTAATTTTTAAAAATAAATTAATATTTTAATATAATAAAAAATAAAATAAGAGACTAATATTTTAAAACTAAAAAAAATAATTTTTAACTCTCATGCTTATCATATTATTAAAGCAGGTCTTATTTTAATTTTCAAAATGCCATTATTCCACAATAAATCAATTACTAATAAAAAAGTATAAAATTTATTAATTTATGTAATATTCTTTTTATTATATAAACTCGTTCAAAATTAATGGGGGGTGATTGGGAAGTTGACAGAAATAGACGGCCATTCCTACCTTTGACAAATCACACGCTAATGCGCATGGCATGAGTCCGACTACCCGCATTTGCGTCATCATAGTTTTTCGAGGCACTTTTCTCTGAATTCATTTTTATCTATTTTTGTTTTGGAGTAATATACAAACACATAAGTTTACTCATATTATAAATTATTCTTTATAATTTTAAAAATTACATCATATTTTTAAAAAATTTTAATTTCATAACAAATAAATCCGTTTATTAATAATTCATCAAGTTAATTAATAATTTTTAATAATATTAAAATTTTATTTCAATTAATAATTCAGATAATATTATTATTGTATAGGTCAACAATTAAAATTTTTACTTTTAAAATTAATTTTGTTAAATAAAAAATTTTGACAGAAAAGTATTTGTAATTTTTAAAATCATAGAGAACAATTCGTATTTTAAGTAAATCTGAGAGGGTGCATTTGTAATTTACCCTATATTTTATTTAGTTCACATTATTTTATTATATTTTAATAAATTTTATGAGTGACATAATTAGTAAAATATCCCCAATAATATTCATATTTACAATGTGAATGTTCACACCATCAATGTGAATGTTAATATGTCAATGTGAACATTCACATGTCAATGTGAATATTCACATTACCAAATTACTAGGTGCCGTTTGGTAATTAGGGTGTGTTTGGTAACGTTTACGTTTTCAGTTTATATTTACAAAAATTTTATACACTGGTTTTTGTTTATTTTTTGTTTATTTTTAGAAAAACATAAACTACAAATGCGTTTGGTAATTGACAAAATATTTTAAAAAATTTAAAAATATAAAAAAAAGTTAGAAATGGCAAGTGGTGGCAAGTGGTGGCAAGTGGCGGCGGAATACGGTGGTGGAAAGTGGTGACGGTGGGTGGTGGGTAGCTGGTGGTAGTGAGTGGTGGCGGGTGGGTGGTGGTGGTGGGTGGGTGGGTGACGGTGGCGGGTGGTGGGTGGTGGTGGTGGTGGTGGTGGTAATGGTGGCGGGTGGTGGGTGGGTGGTGGTGGCAAGTGGGTGGCGGGTGGGTGGTGGGTGGTGGTGGTGGTGGTAATGGTGGCGGGTGGTGGTAATGGTGGCGGGTGGTGGGTAGGTGGTGGTGGCAAGTGGGTGGTGGGTGGTGATGGTGGGTGGGTGGGTGACGGTGGCGGGTGGTAAGTGGTAGCGAGTGGGTGGTGGTGGTGGTGGCGGGTAGTGGGTGGTGGTGGCAGGTGGGTGGCGGATGGCGGGTGGTGGTGGTGGTAGTAGGTGGGTGGGTGACGGTGGCAGGTGGTAGGTGGTAACGAGTGGGTGGTGGTGGTGGTGGTGGTGGTGGGTGGTGGTGGCAGGTGGGTGGCGGGTGGGTGGGTGGTGATGGTGGTGGTGGTGGTGGTGGTTGGTGGCGGCGGGTGAGTAGCCAGTGGTGGCAGGTGGGTAGTGAGTGGTGGTGGCGGGCGGTGGATGGTAGTGGCGGGTGGTGGGTGGTGGCGAGTGGATGGCAGGTGGGTGGTGGTGGTGGTGGTGAGTGGGTGGCAGGTAGGTGGTGGCTGGTGGGGGTGGGTGGTGGTGGCGGAAGACAGTGGTGGAAAATGGTGGCGGGTGGTGGCTAGTGTTGGGTGGTAAAAAAAAAAAACTGAAAACTCAAAATGGAAACACATTTTTTGTGTTTTCATTTTTTGGCCAAATTTATAAACTGAGACCACTGATTTATAAATCAAAAATTTTACCAAACAAGTTTTTATTTGAGTTTTTTAAATTTTTGTAAATATAAACAGAAAATTGAAAACGTAAGTGTTACCAAACGGCACCTTACGTTTTCAGTTTTCTGTTTATATTTACAAAAATTTTAAAAACTCAAATAAAAACTTGTTTGGTAAATTTTTGATTTATAAATCAGTGGTCTTAGTTTATAAATTTGGCCAAAAAATGTAAACTCAAAAAATGTGTTTCCGTTTTGAGTATTGAGTTTTTTTTTTTTTTACCACCTAACACTAGCCACCATCCGTCACCATTTTCCACCACCGTCTTCTGCCACCACCACCCACCCCCTACCACCACTCACCACCCACCTGCCACCACCACCCACCACCCACCTGCCACCACCACCCACCTGCCACCCACTCGCCACCACCACCCATCCCTCGCCACTGCCGCCACCACCACCATCCACCACCCACCCGCCATCCACCCACCACCCGCCACTACCATCCACTGTCCACCACCACCACCACCCGCCACCACCACTCACCACCCACTTACCACCACTATCCACCACTCGCCACCACTAGCCACCCACCACCCACCCGCCACCACCACCACCCACCACCCACCCGTCACCCACTTGCCACCACCACCACCACCACCACCCACTCGGTACCACCCACCACTCGCTACCGTCACCCATCCACCCACCACCACCACTACCCACCACCACCCTCCATCCGCCACCCACCTGCCACCACCACCCGCCGCCACCACCACCACCACCACCCGCCACCTACCCACCACCACCGCCCACCCGCCACCACCCACCACTACCCATCATCCACCACCCACCTGCCACGACCACCCACCACCCGCCACCACCACCACCACCCACTCGCTGCCATCCACCACCCGCCACCGTCACCCACTCACCCACCCACTACCCGCCACCACCACCCGCCACCACCACCCGCCACCACCCACTCGTTACCACCTACCACCGGCCACCGTCACCCGCCACCACCCACCACCACCCGCTACCCACCACCCACCGTCACCACTTTCCACCACCGTCTTCCACCGTCACTTGCCACCACTTACCATTTCTTACTCTTTTTTATATTTTTAAATTTTTTTAAACATTTTGTCAATTACCAAACGCGTTTGTAGTTTATGTTTTTCTAAAAATAAACAAAAACCAGTTTATAAAATTTTTGTAAATATAAACTGAAAACGTAAACATTACCAAACAGATAACCGTTTAAAAAATATTTGTATGGGTAAAAATGTCTATAAAATAGTTTAAATATGAGAATTAGGATTTGGTAGATCAAATGTTCAACTAATAGGATTTATTGAAATACAACAATATCTTATGGACTAATTGAGATACAAACACTTGAAAAATGAGTTTCTAATAAATCTCCCTAATTTTATTCTTTCAAATAATATTACATAAATTTTATATAAAATAAAATAAAATAACTTATAAATGTGACACTTATCAATACGATTAATGTAAAATAAAATTAATCTAATAAAATTACTTTTAGGGAGCTTTTTTGATAATGCCATTTTTAAGAGTTTTATTTTATCAAATCCATATTCTTTTTGACTATTCCATTAGGTTCTATTTGAGGTAAGAAGGCCAAAACACCATAAATCTCTCATACCTCCATTAATATTGATATTTAATGTTAATTGTCATTATATCTTCACTCTAAAAAAATGTATTAACTACACACCACTATTTAATGTTGATATATATTACATACAAAAAACTAAACATGGTTCTTTATTGATGACGTAAATGTGAATGTTTACATCAGATGACGTAAATGTGCATATTCACATCAGATGACGTTGTAATAAAGGTGATATTAAGGTTCACATGAGTATTGCATCAAATTACACAATCACAAGCCTTAACTTGAAATGAATTTTTTATTATCTTGTCAATTACATGATGTGAATATTTATACTAAAACATACGAATGTGAACGTTCACATTACTACATGTTATGAATAAGAATATGTTGTCAATTAAAAATATAATGAATGTTATTTTTAATGTGCTGTCAGTTAAAATAAGAAGGTTTATATCACTACATTAGATGAGAAAGAATTTTTTGGAAAGGTGTTGTGAGCGTTTACATCAAATGAGAGATAATGTTCACATTATTTTTAATGTGCTGTCAATTAAAAATATATTCACATCAAATGAGAGAGAATGTTCATATTATTTTAATGTATTGTCAATTCAAAATATATTCACATTATATAATAATATAAAATAATAACATCAATATTATTTAATTTGTGTATGAAATTTCTTATGTCTTAGTCATTTCCCTTCTCTCTCCTCCCCCAATATTAAATATAAGGACATAACAATCTAACAAAATAGTATAAATCAAGAAAAAATACTTTATAGAATAAAACTATAAATACATGGGATTAAGTGGGTTAAAAAATTCATTCATGAACTTCTTGGGTTAAAACACTTCTAAATGAGATTTATTAATAAAAATCCCTAAATTTTATTTTAAATTTAAATTTTCATTTATTAATATTATTAATTTTTTTTATTTATATACTTTTTAAATATAATAAAAATTATATATTTGTAATTCTTCACATACCTAATTCTCATTAATTCGTTTCTTATATGTATATTGTCACTCACTTTCATTAGTATTGCCAATCTTTATGGGTGGAGAATCATCCATCTCCTATCTCATTCCGTCGCCCCACTATCCATTATCATTCTTCCCAACAAGGGTTATACGAAGATATATGATCAAATTAAGGATTATTTTGGAAAGATATTTATAATCAGTTTTTTGATTAAAAATTGATTATAATTAACTTTTTGTAAAAGAGAAAAGTCAGTTATAATCAGGAACCTATTTTCCAAAAGACCCCTAAATTTAAAAAATTTATCAAAAAAATGTAAAAATTTAATATATATACATTCAATGTACATATTAATTTTTTTTTTTTTAAATTGTTAATAATTTTTTTTTAAAAAAAACATTAACAAGACCTAAAATGTTACAGAGATTAAGTAATTTTTTTTATTTAAATGTGATGTGAATGTGATCCTTGACAACTACCACACTAGTGTAAGAAAAGTTAGTTGGATTTATTACTTTATATTTGATTTTTTTTATTTAAAAGAAATCTAGCCGACCACGTACCGGATATCATTCCAACGGTTCAGATCTCTCCTCTCCAGCTGATCGGATGGTAGCAAGCTCGTCCTTATAACCGCATACTTATCCGCAAACAACGGTCCAAAAGCGTCCACGTGTCGTAGTCGATCGCGTTCTTTATAGCCATGATCCGACGGACCACCTATCACTCTCACTCTCTCTCTCTCTCTCTCTCAAAACTCTCTTCTTCAACACGCTTCTCGCCGGCTCAGGCGACTCTCGCCGGCGATTCTAGAATCTTTCAAACCCTTGTTTCTCTGCAACTCGAAGCCCTTTCGAACCCTAATTCTCTGCAGTTTCAACAATTCACTTCACGTTCTCGCGGTTCTACTGAGTGAAAAGAGTATAATTTGTGCTCGTTCTTCAATCTCTGCAACTCGAAGACCTTTCAAACCCTAATTCTCTGCAGTTTCGTCGAATTCCTACCGTTCGCCTCACGTTCTTGCGGTTCTGCTGAGTGAAAAGAGTCTAATCTGTGCTTGTAAACAACTTCTTCGAATTCTTGAATCTCTGCAAGTCGAAACCCTTTCAAAACCCTAATTCTTTGCAGTTTCTTCGGAGTGAAGACTAATCTGTATCTTTAAACAACGTGTTCGTGTTTTTGAATCTCTGCAACTGATTTTATCTGCTGTTTGTTGGTGAATTATCACCCAAAAAAAAAATTCAACTCTCACCGGAAAATTCATCGGCTTCGATCCATTGAATTGAAATATTAATATCTTCACACTACCTGACTGATACGGTTTTCAATTCCATCGAAATCGAACCACTACGTTCTATTCTACTTCTTGAAGTTGCTTCGTAATTGATCTTACCTCACTGTCATGTCCAATTCGAATTCGAATTTGTTTGCATAACAATTTACAGTTTTTTTTTTCTTTCAGAAGAAGTTATACCTATATCCATGGCGGATTCAGATAACGAATCAGGAGGACACAACAACTCGAACAGCGAGCTATCACCGAGGGAGCAAGACAGGTTCCTTCCGATCGCGAACGTGAGTCGAATCATGAAAAAGGCTTTACCGGCGAACGCCAAGATCTCCAAGGACGCCAAGGAAACAGTTCAAGAGTGCGTCTCAGAGTTCATCAGCTTCATCACCGGCGAAGCCTCCGACAAATGTCAGAGAGAGAAGCGGAAGACGATCAACGGCGACGATTTGCTCTGGGCCATGACGACGCTAGGGTTTGAAGAATACGTCGAGCCATTGAAGGTGTACTTGCTGAGGTTCAGAGATATGGAAGGAGAGAAGACTGCCATGGCCGGACGTCAAGGCGGCGATAGTGGCGGAGACGGCGGCGGCGGTGTTAGTGGCAGTGTGGTAAATTACGGGAACAGTGGGGTTGGATTTGGTGAGGGAGGGTTGTATGGAGGGATGGCTTCAAATGCGATGATGATGGGTCATCAGCATCATCAAGGACACGTGTACGGAGGATCGGGTGGTTATCATCATCAAATGGGTAGTGGTGGTGGGCATAAGATCGGATCGGGTTATCCCGGATCCGGGTCTTCTGATGGAAGATCTAGGTAGCTTCTCAAAATACCACTTTTGGTATTTTTGAAAAGTTTTAAGAAAAAGAATGTTATATGATTTTTCATTTGCTTTTTATTTTTTTTTCTGGTGAAATTTTGGATTAGAAAGAGAAAATAGTGGGGTAGGTTTGTTTGTCTAGGAAAAGTTTAAAGATGTGTGGGGTAGGGTAGGTTGTGATTGATTTTTTGTGGGTTAAATATAGTGAAAAATGCATAGTTGGATTGTGTTTATTTTTAACATATATATATATTATAGTATACAACATGTTTTGCAGTGGCAAAATTAGAAATTTTGTTTAATAGAGTTAAGATATGTGCATAAAAAATAAAAAATAATTTTTATACCAATTGAAAATAAATTTGTTACATGTTGTGAAATAAGTAGTTCATGAGGAGATAAATAAATAAATTTAATAAATTTTGTTTTTCATTTCTAAAATGTATAAACTATTGGAATAATCGGTTAAAGAAAATATGCAGCCCTTTGATTTTTAAAAAGAAAAATAAGAAGTGATATTCACATGTTTGTATTAATAAAATTGACTCGATAAAATTGATATTATTAATTAACATTTAAAATACCTGAAAATCATCTCAGTGTATGTTGAGATATACAAATAAAATAGAGGTAATTTTTATAGAATTTTAGGACCATCCCCACTATGTGTTTTACAAATATTCATAGAAAATAGAGATATAATAAAAAATTTAAAGTCATGGTACATTTGATAACTACCAAATTAAGTTAGTTTTTTATGTCAGTGAAAATTTTCAACGGGTCTTTTGCTTCTCTTTTTTGGTCCGTTGTTGAAAATTTTAGCTGAAACAAGACCATTATAATATCATGGACTTTTCTTAAGTGTGCAACTCTCAAGGTTGCACACCATGTGTCACTTACACAAAAAGTATAAGTGGAAGGTGAAAACAAAAAGCAGGAGTGAACACAGAAAGACGTAAGTGTAAGGCGTAAGTTACACACCATAACAGTACCCTAATATCATATATGAATTAAAAAATTTTAAAATATTAAAAAGAGAGTTGAAATTCTTATCTACTTAACTATGTTGGATTTATAAAAGAACTAAACAAAGTGTTTTATAATATAATTTTTTTTAAAGAGGGTATTAAGCTCCTGATGATTAGGACTCATAAAAATTGTCCTAATAATAATTAGATTAGTGTGGTAAGGATGTTTCTATTTGCACCCAAAAAATTATTTAGTACAAACAATTTCTTATTATTTTTTATTTAATTATTTAATTTTATAATTTATTCTTAATACATTTTATATTTTTTTACTAAATCACACTTTAATATAAAATAATAATTTATAGTACACCCAAATAATAAACAAATCAATTAAAAAAAATACTTCCTCTTTCTCCTCTCTCCTCAACGTTGGGTATCTCTCTCCCATCTCCTCTCTCTCTATATATCATGTATGGATCTTGGTTAGGTCTCATAAACTTTGTGAAGGAAGGTCTATTTTTTATTAAGAACTGTGCGCTCCCTCTCTACAGTTGGGCACTTTTTTCTCTCTAGGGTTTTTGTGGTTTTTTTTTTTCTTAGTCTAATAATGATTCTAATGGTTTCATGGGTTCTAGAATAATGTTTTGGGAAATGGGTTTTATATTGAGAGATTGATACGATTTACTCTTTTCTAAAAATCTCATCACAAAAATCAAAGAATGATTGATAAAGTTGTTTTACTCCAAAACTTTACTACCTCCTCCTCCTCTTAGACTTTCCTGCAAGATCTAGGGTTCTTTTTTTGTTTAATAATAGTGGTAAATTTTAGTGAAATGAAGTAGAATTTTCATAAAAGAAAGAAGATAAAGTGAAAATAATAATAAAATTTTAAAAAATAAGACAAAGAAATTTAATATAAAAAATATGTATAAATGATTAAAGTTTATCATGAAAAAAAAATTTTATTTTAAAATTTAATGTGAATTATCTTTATTAATAAATTTATATTAGAGTATAATATTAATTAAAGTTTTAAAATTTTCATTGGCCGTACTAACTTATTATTTAAGTATCCCCCGTGTAGTGAGTGAGTGCTCCACTACACTAAGTGGGACAATTTGTCTTTAGCAATGGAAGATTTGGATCATAACATGACATTTCACATTTGTTGTCTTGTCTTGCCCATTAGCTTCATGTTATTAAAATCAATTTTTTAACTCATAAAAATTTAGTGATGTAAATAGAAAACAATTTTTTATTTTTTATTTTTGTAAAAAACAAAACCAAAAAACTTATTTGGGGCACAATTTTTTTAAAAAAAGAAAATAAAAACAAAACTGAAGAAATATGTTTAGTTGAGTTCTCAGAGATAGTAACCTACCGTGGAGTGGTGACCGACAAATGAGTAACTGGAACAAAACAAACATGTACTCCAAAACAAGTTTGTTTTGTTTTCAAAAGAATTCAACTTTTTTTTAAAACAAAAGACACACACCAAATCAAGTTCGCACTTTCAATTTCTAAAAAAAAAAATGTTTGCAACCCAGATCAGCAAACCTTGTGTGTATCATTTGCCCAGAAAGCAATATACCAGAATGACACTGCTTTTTCACAAAAAACCGGGCTATTAGTCAGCTAATCAACAAACCAAAACACAACTATTCCAAGTTAGAATTGACCAAATATAACATGAATCCGTAACAAAAACTAACTCCGACAAGATCACAATATCCATCTCTAATTGTCAACAAAAAAAGTCAGTTAAGTTAAAACATAGAAGAATTCCTACAAATTTTCGTTTGTGTACATAATAACTGCAATCGTGCAGCATAACTCGAGTAGTTCTAACCCTAGCAATTTCTGGAAAATCATAAGTTTTTGACTCAAAGTTAATAAACTAATAACAATAAATTACAGACTGCTATTTTCAGAGACAGACAAAACAACACATTGAGAAACGACAGATTGTTAAATTTGAAAAAAAGGGTTGTGAAGCTAAAGAAAAACTATTCCATTTTAATCTAATTTATGTTTTACCTTGGCATTCAAGCCTCAACACCTTGACCGGAAGGTTGGGTCTTATCTTTCTCGGCATCACCTTCATCTTCTTCATCATCTGCCTCATCAGCTAGTTTGGTAAGTTCTTCTTGGATCATGAGCTTTATCGAAGCCTTTCGGGGCGTAAGATCCATTTTAAAGCGCCCAGCTGTGCATTGGCAAGATTTTATCACAGGTGCAAATGAAAAAATCATGATCAAGAACGAAAATATATACAAGGCTCTATATTTCAACAAGATTTCACCATATTCACTAATTTTAAATGATTTGTATTTTGATGAAATTAAGCAGATAACTAGCAGTACACCCGAGCAATGCATTTGAGAAAGAAAGTAGTTAAATACCATATAAACCTAGAAGGAAAAAATATAATTGTAGGAATAATGATTGAATAGTAGCAGCTTACATTTAAAGAGTAATTGCGAATATTTAGTCTGCTTTCCCATTTGTTTTTCAATTAAAGATCTCTAGAAATTGAAAGGACAAAAATATTTTTAAATGACATAAAGTATGCTGTGACATATGTAATTTGAAGAGAAAAAAACATATGTATGATAATTTTATATGACATTAATTTATAACATAGAAAATAGAACACTTCAGTTTGGTTGTAAAAATCGATTACATAGGCGATAGTAGAAGCAACTTGAATGTCATCTGAACTTTCAAGGACAAACTTCTAAATCTAATGCTACAGAACACATTTTAATAAAAATATTATTAGATATGAAATCTCAACTCAACAAAGCATCATACTTTGATTTATGCAAACAATAAAAATGAAGAGGACATACCGAGTTGTTTCAGAATGTCAGTGAAGGTAGCCTGCACAACACAGCAAGGAAGATACAACTCGTGTTACCACATTACAAAATCATCAAACATTGAATAAAATAAGCTAATTTGTACTCGGTAAAAGCTGACTTTGCTCAGCTCAGCACAATAAGAAAAATAAGTAGATTTTGGCAAGCACAAAAACAAACAATTAACATGAAAATAGTTGACATTCTTCAAGAAGAAAATGTCATTTTGAAAGCAAAGGTTTTCTAGGAGGAAAAGAATCTATGAATCAACCACCACAACCACATCTGGAAGTTTCCAATCTTGAATTAGCTATTCTATTCCTTCATGCTAATCAAGTGTAACAAAAAGGGGTGGATGAGTTTATGGGGAAAAAATTTCCTGGCAATGTAGCTCATCCCCAGTATTGCACAAGGACGTGATTGTAGAAATGATGACACTTTTAGACTTCTTTAAAGAAGACTTCATCGTCCTATTATTCAGATGTCGTTTTCTGTTGTGTATAGACTAGCTCAACATTATGTGCATGTTTTATTATATGGTAGTCCAGCTACTCCAACAAACAATAAAGGCAGAGACTATTTGGTTTCTAAGAAATTATTTCACAACTATTATAGAGAGATCAAATTCTTACCGTGTTGAAGTCAACTTCCTTAAGAATTTCGCATATTGCCTTTCTGAGTTCATCATCACTGGGCCTTAATTTCACTTCTTTAGGTTTGTCTTTCCCTTTCGCGACCTTTTTACCTTCACAAAAACAGACAAAACCTTCAGAAAGTTAATTCAGATGAAAAAAAATCTTGCCCAGATCTCTATTTTTTGCACTTTTTCATAGAATGAAAAAATCAAGTATAAGATGATTTCTCAAGAATAATTGTCAACATTGAGGGAATCCCTATGAAAATCTTCAAAATGTAAACCACAACACTAGCACTGGAAATTCTTACAAGCAGAACAAATGTACACAGCGTGTGCAAGGAAAGAAGAAAGATAAAATAATGATACTGACCAGTTTTCTCCATGGAAGCAGGTTTCTTTGGAGCTGAGGACTTTTCCTTAACAACCTCAGTTCTTTTCTTCCTTGAGAATGTCTTTGGACTATCACTGCTATCATCAACCTTAGAACGATTTGATGATGATTTCAAAGGTGTTCTTTTTGTGGGCGGAGTAGATTTTAAAGGTGTTTTTTTGGTGGGCGGAGTAGATTTCTTCAGAGTAGCAACTTTCTTGGTTTTTGTCTTTCCTGAAGATTTCTTCTTTGCAGATGAATTTTTTGAACCTCGTTTGTATTTACCTGTGTCTTCTTCGGACTCTTCTTCAGACTCATCTTTATTCTCTTCAGGTACATCACTTTCGGAGCTTTCAGGAACACCATTCACAGTTTCCTCTTCTTCATGTTCCTCCTCTTCCTCTTCTTCTTTATCTAACTCGTCTTCTGTTTCCAGTGTATTCTCCATCTCTTTAGATGCATTCTCAATCCTTTTTCGACTCTGCAAAATACACCAAAGATAGAGGAATGACAACAAAAGAGACGAAGCAAGTTGCACCCAAAAAAAAAAAAAAAAAAGGATCAAACTATGATACAAAATTGCATACCTCAATCTTTTTTTCATGAGTTTGTTTTGTTTTATTTTGCCTTTCTCAATTTTCAAGGAGAAAGATTCCTAAAAAATATATATGATTTGCTTCTGGAAAGATCCATAAATGCTGCTAAAAGGTGTGGCACACAAAAAGAAACCAGAAAAGCAGAAGATGCAAGTCGTCATCATCAATTTCATGATTACGTAGCCCCCAGATAATAGCAGCACCCAGCTTGCTCTATTGTTTCAAACAGTCCAACATGGACAGAAAATTAGAGAACCAAAATAATGCAATGACATAAATTTTCAGGGAAACCATACAACAATTGCGAATCTTTTAATGGGCATTTTCCATGACTGCAATTCACCAAATTCATAGACCATCAGATAACAAACCAAACCCCATGTCCTTCTTGATACCCTACTTTAACAAGAGGAGAACATGTAAAACAAGAACCCACATCCTTCAACTATTATAACACTAATTATACAGATCTACTGGTATTGTTAGCAAGAAAACAATGGTACCTTAGCTGACCGTTTTGATGGCGTGCTGCCAGACGTTGATGCGCTTCGTTTGACTTCTCTCTTACGTTTTTTTCCCTTACTTGACTGGTGTACAGACAAGCATACATAATATAAGAATCGAAGGAAAAATAGCAGTTATCTTAGTGACGAGGAGCATTTGATGAACTTTGTTGCACAACGTAAACCAACCTGCTCTTTTTCAGCAAGTAACTCGGTAGTCAATGCATGAGGGGCCACCAAGAAGTCTATCAACTTTGCAACAATATCTTCCTGTGTGCACAATTAAATTCATCATAATGACAACAAAAGACATACTCACCTTTAAGCAAATCTAGTTTACATTATGACTCAGACTACAACCAATCAGTCTACTACTAAAAGAATTAGATTTAAGTTTTTCTACTTGATGATGTACCATGCAGAGTGAGTCAAACTATTAAATTAGCAGGTTCTTTCATTGAATATGCCTAGTCTGAGCATGCAGTGCTTGTGAATGGTGGGTGTCTGTTGACAATCTACCCTGCCAATATGCATTAATTTCGGAATGTTAAGCATCCAACAACATGTGACCAATAATTTAATGATATTTTCCTGTTGGAGAGCAATTCAAAAAAACTATCCATGCAGTACATGCAGCAGTAAGATATCAACTAACCTTCCTCGTATTAGCTTTGGTAACTGGCATGTCAAGCACATCACAGAATTCCAACAACTTCTCTTTAATGCATTTGTCAAGTTTTTCTTTTACTTTTATCTTTTGTTTTTCCTGCAATGATTGCAAGAGTCAAAAACCAAGAGCTCAATGGTTTATTTATTTTAGTAATAAAATGAGGTTTCCAAACATCTAAGTGGTGAAAAAATAAGATAAATGTCCTGGATAAGAAAGAAAAAAAACACATTTTATTATGGACAAAGCACTTGAATCTCTCTCTAAGATGGACTCTTTACCTCATTGTCATTCCACACAAAACCAGAAAACCGAGAAATATTACTTTTGACCTGAGCTGCCTGCATAAGGTCAAGAGACACAGTAAGATTGGAGCACATTTTATTCTTCGCTAAATGGAAAACACACAGAAGCCAACTCAACAAAAGAAGATAACTGGACCAAGACCAACTACTGCATCGCATATGGTTGGCAAAAGTAGATGAAAGCAACCTAAGAAAAAACTTGTAGTTGTAGGGAATTAGCAAAAGATGCCAAGAGTCTCTATGCTTTCTTTCTATCTTTCTTTCTTCTTTTTTTTGTTTGTTGTGGCTGGGTTCTACATTAATGTCAAGTTCCAGCTAACTTCACTTTAAACGAATCCCTTAATTAATTTAAAAAAATGAAGCTATCAGGGTTGATATTCCAACTGATAAATTCCAAAATTTATACATCCAGTAATGAAGGGTGATTGAGCAAAGAGTTGGGATTCATAAGAATTAATGCTGATTTATGTTTTTATATGGCAGGAATACCATGAGCCCATGACTTCAACTAGCGACGATATGATGCTCTACCAACTACAGGTAAATCCATAGAATGGACAAAGCAAGAAGGCCACTCCATGAGAAAAGATATGACACTATGAATACACCTATTTTGGTCATGTCAAACAATGCTTCAATAAATAAATATTGGTTACAATACTTACAGAGGAAGGCAAGGTTCAGAACTTCATCAAGGGACCTTGTATTATTGAGAAATGCTATTTATCACTGGTTTTGTTTCACTACTGTGTTTCTCTTCTTAGGTGTATTGAATATTGATTCATTAAAAGCCATGTGTATATATCATGCTACATTGGGAACCACATAGGAAGTGAAAAGTTCTGATAAACTATTTTGGTGATATATAGCAACCCTCTTCCATAAGAGTTATTAAAGGTGCAAGATTCATTGAAAGCCAGTCACACAATTTAAGCTCCTAGAACTACTCCAAGCAGAAGGTGAATATTCTATAAGGCAATGGAGTCCAGTTGCACAAGAGAAGCTTGCCTCCAGAATGAGAGAGAATCTGAATGGCTTTAAGGCAATGTTTACATGTGTGGCTACAACCAACCAGAGGGTTGGCAATAGGGGGAGAGAGAGTAAATTACAATTTTAGAATGAAAGATTAACATACAAATTACCTTTCCTCTCCTTCCAAAGAGAATCGTATGAAGCAATTTTAAAGTGTCATCAGTCTTCCTTTTTGATAATTTGTATGACACTGAAACAGAAACCATGGTTCAGAAAATAACACAGTTCATTTTTGAGTTGCAATAAACAGATATCACATACAATATGAAAATGTAAAATAAGCAATAACAATATGATTCTAACAACTTGTCCAGTATACACATAGCATATAAAAATATGATAAGAAACAAATTTCCAGACACAGTTTGTGAGACACAAAGATAATACACTGAACTTAAAATATATGAAAATAATATATAATAAAAAAAAAACTTGAACATACCTCGTCTCAAGACAAAACGACTGTTGTCAAGAAACTTCAAGCAACAAGTATACATCATTATAACGAGTTTTGCTATATGACAATCACAACAACAATCATGAAAACAGTAACTATGAACAAGTCATGGTAATGTAATGTCCTAGTCTTGCCTTTTCAAGCAAATTTTTTCGTTAGATAATACATTTTATTCGCCTATCAAAAAAATAAATGAAGGAAAGTAGAGAGAATAAAAAAGTTAGGTAACATACCATTAGGTATGTCTTTCAGTGCGATACCGCTGCCCTGCGATACCAAGGTAAACTGTGAACTAAATATTGACCAAAACTGTCACAACTGAACTTTATTCTAAAAACATCAAACTGCAAACCGAAAGATAGAAGGAAACCTTTTCAATATGGAATTCCTTGACAGTTTCTATTTCGAAAGATGCAACCAGCCTTTCTACAGATTTCCGCTCCCGTATGGGGCGATCAAGTGCAGAACTAATGGGGGTTTTCTGCTCCTTTTTCCCTTCCACTTCCTTTTTATTGCTGTTGATTTTTACTGCAGAGGTCTTCCCTTTTCCACGCCTCTTTGACGCTTTCTGTGGTGTACTTTCTTCATCCTTTTCTTCTTCCTCTATTAATTCATCCTTCTTCTCTGGTTTACTCATTTCATCCTTTTCTTCTTCCTCCTTTAATTCATCCACCTTCTCTGGTTTACAGTCTTCATCGTTTTCTTCTTCCTCCTTTAATTCATCCACCTTCCCCACAACCTTTTCCTCACCCTCCTCAGTTTCTTTTGCCTCCATTTCATCATCCATTGCCTCACTTCTGGTTTCTACCTTTTTTTCCTCTTCCTCTTCTTTACTTCCCTTTTTGGCAATTTTCTCTTCTTCTTTGGTTTTCTTGGCCTCTTGGTCGACATCCATTTCCTCTGTCTCAACTTTCTCATCATCTTTACCATCTTCGTCCATTTCTTTTACTCCATCCTTTTCCAGCTCTTTCTTCTGAGGTACATCTTCACCCTTATTCTCAGGTGTGGTAGTCCCATTTTCCACTGCCTCTTCTTCACCCATAGTTGATCAAATTCAAAATAACACCCAACCCAAATTACTCTCTTTGCTGACCCAACAAGCCTGTCAAGCTTAGGCCATCAACAAACTCTGTAAAAAAGTTCTCATCTTTTAGGTTTTAAAATAAAAATTAAAATCTCAGACAAAAAGAATATCAAAACAAAAATCAAATAAAAAATGGATTTCCAATAGCAGGAACAAGCATGTGTGCGCTTATATGCATGGGAGCAGCTCCCTCAAGACTCCATCATTTTCATATCCCTTGAGACTCCACTTAGTGAGCCCCACGGGACCCATGACAGTAATCCGAAACCACTCATTTCATAGGCCTCGAAGAGAACAATATATATATATATGCAAAAAATAGTTTGATCGGATAACAATAGATACATTAACTAATCATGTTTTGTTTAATTAGGTTTTGTTTTATGAAATCAATGATAAATATGATTTTAAACTAAAACCCCATTTTATAAAACAATAAATTAGTATATCTATCAATGTCTAATCAAAACTATTTTTTTGCATATATGTTTTTATTTTCAAGGTCTACTAGATGAACTGTTCGGATCAGCATCTTGGGCCCATAAGACCCCCACTTTGTGGTATGGAGATGATGGAGTCTTGAGAGGAGTTACTCCCTATATGCATTGTACATTAAAAAAAATAACAATCTTAAATCTTTTGAAATGGAATTTTTTTTACATAAAATAAAATTTTAAGAATTCAAAACTTTTGTTTACAGGACAGAACATAAACAGAAAAATCGGCAAGCCCTAACAAGATCGGAACTATCCTGACATAATCAGAAACTACAAAATTTACAGAAATTCATAAATAAAACAAGCAGAAAGTAACAAGATAGTCGAAGAACATGGAATATTTGAGGAAACTACAAAAACCCTAGGCTGCAAAAAAATGTAATCTTTACCTCAAAATCAAATGAACAAAGAAACCAAATCACAGATTAAAATAACAAACAGAAATTGCGAGGTGAATGGGATATACGAGTTGAATATTTGAGACTTACAGAGATTTCCAGCCACGCTGTTCGCTGATTCGAAGCTCTCGCAATTGAACTCTCACTAGGTCTCTATCTCTCTCTCTCTCTCTCGTTTCAACGATTTCACAATTCGAACCTCTGAGTGGGGACATTTTTCTGAGCGGAGTATTTATAGTCCGGACTTCAAATCCGGATTTTAAAACCAGTTAAATGCCAGGTAGGACGAGAGTGTCAGAAATCAGGTAACAAAGAACTGAAGCAAACGGCTCAGATCTGTTCATTCACGGAATCTGGAAATTGACGGTGGAGATGTGATATTCGTTCGGATTTGAGCGTTACGCTATAGACAACTTCTCTGGATTTGGTAACACGAATAAAAGTTAATTTTTAAAAATTTTTTAAGTCACATTATTTATTTAGTTTTTTTATATATTTTTTAAAAAAATTAATAGGATTGGGAGAAAGAGAAGGTTGTGTTTGGAAATTTATTTTTAAATATTTTAGTAAATCTTAATTTTTTAATTTTTTTAAAAAAAAATAGAAAGAAAATTTGACTTTTAGGATAGTACTCGGGTTTTTTTTATTTGTTTCGAAACAAATTAGTTATATGATTTCTTGAATAGGATTATATATGCAAAGGTTTATTTGTTTGTCCTGAAATAAAATATGAGATAATTTGGATGATTACTATTTATTATTAAGTGGAAATGGATAGTAATAATCATATAAGGATAAGAAGTTTGGCTCTAGACTACTTAGCTTGGCATAATTTATAAAAGTTAAAAAATTATTAAAGAAAAGTCAAAAATTTCATACTATTTAGAAAAGTTTATGGGAGAAGCGTAGAGGGCAAAATTATTATTTTGCCATTTGAATTCAACTACTTAAAAATCAAAAAGTTAAAAGTCAAAATGTCAATAAGGGCAGAATGATCATTTTGATTTTATTATAATATTTTATTACACATATTTTCATAAATAATTAAAAAGTAATCACAAACATACAAATTTTTTTCTCTACTTTTTTAGTTAAAACCTCAAAAAATACACTTATATAACACATTTCAAATTGAACGATTTTAAACCATGAGCCATGCATGTTTTAATGCAACTCCTCACCCATTCGTCCAAACAAGCCGTATTATTGTGTTTGATCAGTGGACAGAGGATATTATAGCAAAATTAGCATAGGATAAATAATTTCATACAAACTATTTTTGATTGTGCATATAAAAAAAAGATATGAGCGAAATAAAATATGGAAAATAATAGGCTTTTATTTTCTACAATGTAACTAATGCCATAGAAATCTGATTAACAATGCTATTGTATTGTTAATTTATTAATTTCACCATTTTGTATAAAGAATAACCAGCAATATGCCAACACTTAGCCATATAAATCCAACCCCTTATAAAATTTGTTTGGTTGTATGGATATTATTTTGTTCAAATCGAAATAATTTTCATAGTTGAGAAGTTTAAATATAGAACATAAAAGTGAAAAAAAAAAAGAAAAAAAAAAGTAAATGAATATTCAGTATAATAGAAGGCAATAAAAATATAAGAACAATTCTAACGCCAATAAGCATTCTAACCATTTTACTTCTTGAAATTGATTTTTTTTTTTTAAATTTCTCCAAATATAACTAGTTGAAAAAATGATCATGCAAGATGCATGACTTATTGCCTATCTCATTAAAGTTCCCATTAAAGTTCCGTTGTGTGATAAAACAAAACAAAACAAAACAAAAGAACATGCTAAAAATAAAAAATTAAAGAAATTATAAAAAATATTTAAAGCTTGACCTTGTTAACAAATCGAATCATATATTTTTTATTAAAAGATATAAGTTTTAACCATTCGTTTGTGTTCTTTTTTTATAACTAATTGTGGGGACGTATTTTGTGAGGGACAGCACGTGGCCAAGGTGACGTCAGAGTGTTAACCGAGGTGCCACGTGACCTGGTCTTGATGCCAAGGTTATCTCAACTAGGCCAAGGTTATCTGCGGAAATACCGAAATCCGAGATGAGCGAATAAGGGACAATAGTCCTAGAACAGGGAAGGATCTCAGTCTGAATAAAGATAGAGCTCTTAGGGAGTTTATCCCTATTTAGCTGAGAGTCCAAGATAAGCATTGAGCTTGAGTCCATTGAAATTAGGCTTCTACAAGGATCAGGTCAGTGCTGGCTATATAAACAGGGCACCCTCGTGGGTCTAAGGTACGTCTTTTGATGTGTGATATACTGTGCGCAATAAGTTCTTTCTTGTGAGTTTAAGCACTATTTGCTATCTGTAAGAGATATAGATCACTAACTTGATCGTCGGAGTGCCCCCGGGTGGATGAACCACCGCTAGACTCTTATCTTTCTGTGACAGGTTATTCGGACTTAATATATTCTGTTAGTGCTCTCTAGCTGAGTTTCGCGTTTGGTTGTGTAGTCGGAAATCAACACCCACAATTTGGTGCCATCTATGGAAACGTAAGGAGAATAGATGGCTGACGACGGATAGAAAAAAAAGATCGAGGACGACATCCCTAGTGGGAGTGGTAAGCATGTCGACCCAAACATAGAGGAATAAAACCATAATGAAGGACCACGGGATCAGAATCCTAAGGAGAAAGACGTCGGCCAAGAAAGAGACACACCGAAAAAAGCAGGCCAAGACGAGTATTACAACGAAAGCAACCTCCAGGTATGGAAAGATAAATGCCTGAAGAGGGACGGCGAGATGAAGGGAATGGCAAACAAGTTGGCAGACCTGCAGTTGGTTGTCAACTTCATGATGCAGAACAACGTCATGCAGCCACCGTTTCCATTGAATGACACACCGATTCCAGCGGCCAAGAACGACGCCTAGAGAGAGGGCAAAAAGCAATCCCAGCAGTCCCTTAGCATGAAAAAGTGAAGGAACACTCACATTGGCTTTCACGGGATACCGGGCGAGCAGAATCAATGAGAGGAGAGTCTCAAAGAACACCTCATACCAAGGGAACTTATGTCAAAAAACATCGGCACGTTCGGAGGAAGAAACTTTGTTTTGATACGGTGAATGAAGAGAAGTCCAAGAGAACTCATAACGACACCGGGAGCAGCGCACCAAAAAGCTGAAATCCGTTGACAGCCGAGCTCCTAGCTAGACTAAGGAGGATTTGAGGGACTACCTCCAGAGGAAGCAGCAGAATGTCGAGGTCAACATCCCCGGTCAAGCCGAGAACGTCGTTCTCAGTAGAGCTAGATAAGTTTGAGGCCCCAAAAAGGTTCCATATTCCGAGGTTCCAAATATATGACGGTAAGTCCGATCCGAACTTTCACATCGGCTTATATTTGAATTCAATGGCACTGTATACCGGGAACAAACCATTACTCTGCAAGGTGTTCCCCTCATCCTTTGGGAGAATCGCATCAGATTGGTTTCACAAGTTGCCGAAAAAAACTGTGAAAAGTTGGGAAGACCTGGCCTAGATGTTTGGGGCCAAGTTTGTTACAAACAAATTGCAGCCGTTGAGGGTAGACTCCCTGATGGCTCTGAAAATTGGTGAGGGTGAAAGCCTCAGGGCTTATGCTAAAAAATACTAAGAGGTGTTCAATCGAATACCAGAATATGACTAGGAGTTGGCGGTTGTGTCTTTTAAGAACGGCCTAGAGGATGACTGCATGCTTCGAAAGTCACTAGCAAAGACGTTGCCAAAGAGTATAGAGGAGCTCATGGCAAGGATCGAGAAATATGCCAGAGTAGAAGAGGATACACCGAGAGCAAAGGCACCGAAACAGGAAAAAAGAAACGGCTCGCCGAAGCGAGGCTGAGGTAATACTAGATTTAATAGACAAGAAACAGGACCGAGGGCTGCACAGGCAGTCACCACTGTGTTCTGGATCCCAGTTTATAAAGTTCTAGAAAGGATTAGGAACCAGCCATATTACAGAGCGCCGGAGAGGATCCCTAGCAAATTTATGGAGAGAAGTCTAGGGAAGCACTGTGTCTACCACAATGAAAATGGACACCTAACGCAAGGTAATAGAGCCCTAAAAGCGCATTTGGAAGATTTGGTCAGACAATGTCACTTAAGGGACCTGGAAGATGAGGTCAGAACGAGGGAAGAGCAGGCAAGACTGCCCCAGGCACCGACGGCACCACCTCTACCACAACCACGACAAGCAGAACCTCGGGTGATCAATGTGATCCACTCAAGGGTTAATGAGAATAATATGTGATGAGAGACCCAGAAGGTGAAACACTTACAGCATGTGTGTCAGGTCCAGCAAAAGAGGCCTAAGACAAATGAGTACTAGGGACCAATGGTGTCTTTTACTGAAGAAGACCTTGACATGGTACAACATCCACACAACGATGCTCTGGTAGTAACCCTCAAGGTTGAGGAATGCTAGGTAAGGCACATTTTGATCGACCAAGGCAGCTCTTGTGACATAATGTATGTCAGATGTTACAAAGAGCTCGACCTACACCGAGATGATTTGGAACAGTCCAACAACCCAATGGTCGGGTCCAATGGAACGCCGACATGGCCCCTAAGAGCAATGAATTTGGAGGTGCAGGCAAGCACCAAGAAGGTAAGTACAAAGTTCACAGTAATTGGCACCCCTTCCCCTTACAATGTTATCTTGGGGAGGCCATGGTTGCATGCAATGAGGGTTGTTCCCTTAACACTACACCAGCTATTGCAATTCCCAACGGAGCTTGGAATTTGGAATTGAGGAGGTCAGAGAGGATCAGGTGCAGGCAAAGAATTGCTTAATGGCAGCAATGAAATCCACCTGCAACGTACGAGAGACAGAAACAGTAGAAATTGATGACGAGGAGATGGAGGTTTTGGATGACATCGGTAAAAAGCTGGCCGACAAAAACGAGGAAGCCTTGAAGAAAATTCTGGTCCAACAAGGGGATTAAGAGAGCTTTTTCCTTCTCGGTTCAGGCTTAGTCGAGGAGGAGAAGAAGGAGTTATAGTCATTCTTGTGAGCAAACATAGAAGTGCTTGCCTGGACACCATACGAGATGCCTAGCATTGATCCCGAGGTCACTTGTCATAGACTAAATATAGACAGGTCGGCTAAACCTGTCATTCAGTGAGCAAGGAGGCCGACGTTGGTTCATATGGAGGCAGTAAAGGAGGAAGTGGACAAATTACTAGAAGCCAGAGCCATTCGGGAGGTAAGCTACCTAACTTGGTTATCAAACACAGTTGTCGTAAAAAAGAAGAATAGAAAGTGGAGGGTCTGCGTAAACTTCACCAGCCTAAATAAGGCTTATCCCAAAGACAATTTCCCACTGCCCAAGATTGATCAATTAGTAGATGCCACTTCAGGGCATAGAAAGATGAGCTTCCTGGATGCTTACAGAGAGTACCACCAGATAGCAATGTATCCCCTTGATAAGGAGGATACTGCATTTATCACCCCAAAAGGACTGTATTGCTACAAGGTGATATCTTTCAGGTTGAAAAATGCATAAGCAACCTACTAGAGGTAGTAGGTTGGTGACCAAGATGTTCAAACATCTGATTAGCAAAACAGTGGAAGTATACATTGATGACATGGTCGTGAAGACCAAAGAACCTGACAATCACCTAGCCGACTTAAAGGCAGTTTTTGACATCCTGAGGACATATCGACTCCGACTCAATGCTTCGAAATGCGCATTTGGAGTTGAGTCTGGTAAGTTCCTGGGATACTTGGTTACTAGAAAGGATATCAAAGCAAACCCGGATCAAATCAAGGCCATCATTGACTTAAAGAGCCCGACGTTGGCAAAACAAGTATAGATGTTAACTGGAAGGGCTGCAGCCCTGAACAGGTTTATAAGCAAAAGTTTGGATAAGTGTAAACCATTTTTTAGTTTGTTAAAGAAGGCCACAGATTTTTTGTGGACGGAAGAGGGCGAAGTTGCCTTGGTCGACTTGAAGAAGTACCTGACTACAACCCCAGTTCTGTCAAATCCAGTACCTAAAGAAAAGTTACTCCTATACTAGACGGTTTTAGAACATGCAGCGAGTGCAGTGGTAATCAGAGAAGAGAAGGAAGGACAAAGGGCAGTATACTATGTAAGTGAAACCCTAGTAGGCGCAGAGACCAGGTACTTACCCCTGGAGAAATTGACACTGGCCTTAGTAATGGCTTCCAAAAAGTTGAATTATTATTTCTAGGCCTACAAGATTGTGGTGTTGATTGAGTATCCCTTGAAGTCCCTATTGCAGCAAGGAGATCTGATAGGCAAAGTAGCCAAATGGGCAATGGTATTGGGCCAATATGACTTAGAGTTTAGGCCCAGAACGGCAATCAAAGGCCAGGTTCTGGCCGATTTTGTGGCCTAGTTCACACCTGGTGCCATTCCACGTCAAGCTCCTGTGAGCCGCGGTTTAAGGTGTCCAGGGGAACAAGAAGAGACCTAGCTGGAAATGAAAAACCCCACAGCAGAGCAGAAGAAAGAAGAAAAACCCAAGCCTTGCGATATCTACATCGGCGACTCCTTCCGTTTGTTTGTTGATAGGAGTTCAAACCGTCAAGGAGCAAGGGCAGAAGTGGTGTTGGTATCACCAGATGGGAGAATGTTAGAACAGTCTATCCGTTTGGGGTTCAAAGCCTCAAACAATGCAGCAGAATATGAGGCACTAATTACAAGGTTAAAGTTAGCAGTAGCAATGGAAGCTGACAAGGTAGTAGTCTTCTGTGACTTCCAACTTATTATGAACCAGGCAACAGGCGAGTATGCAGCCCGAGATGAAAGAATGATAGCCTACGTCAAAGAAGTTGTTAGACTGCTAGCCTTGTTTCAGGATTGCCGACTACAACAGGTTAGCCGAGATGACAATAGCCATGTTGATGCCTTGGCTAACCTGGCTAATGCAATGAAATCAGGGGAGGCAAGGACAATAATGGTTGATTATTTGTCAAGCCCAAGTGTGGAACCACCAATCACAGAGTATGAAACAATGTGTGTGGAGATGGGTCCAAGTTGGATGGATGCAATAGTGATGTTTCTTAGGGATGACAAGCTATCAGATGATCGCAAAAAGGCACATAAAACTAGACTGAAGTCGGCAAGGTTTAGCCTAACAGCAGAAGGACATCTCTACAGAAAGTCTTTTACTGATCCCCTTTTGAGGTATGTGCATCCCTCCCAAGTTAAAGACTTCTTGTATGAAATACATAAAGGGGTGTGTGGAGGCCATGCTGAGGGTAGATCAATTGCTCATAGGGCCATTACTCAAGGGTACTGGTGGCCCTATAAGCAGAAGGATACAGAAGCCTACGTCAGAAAGTGCGAGAAGTGTCAGAGGTTTACACCTTTGATACATCAACCAGCCACAGATTTGAACCCGGTAACCAGCCCTTGGCCATTTACCCAATGGGGCATGGACCTAGTTGGACAACTGCCCCAAGCAACTGGGTAAAGGAAGTTTCTACTGGTAGCAACTGATTACTTCACAAAGTGGGTAGAAACTGAACCCCTTGCGAAGATTCGAGATATTTATGTGAAGAACTTCATATGGAAGAACATCATCACTAGGTTTGGGATCCCAAGGGCAACAATAGTAGACAATGGTACACTATTTGACAGTAAACTAATCAAAAACTTATGTGCAAAGTACAAAATCAAGAACTACTACTCCATTCCAAGTTTCCCTCAGAGTAATGGTCAATCAGAAGCATCTAACAAGACTATCTTGGATGGGATCAAAAAGAGGCTGGAAGCAGCAAAGGAAAAATGGGTGGAGGAGTTGCCCAATGTACTATGGACATATCGGACTACGCCAAGAAGATCAATTGGGGAGTCTCCATTTGCCATGACTTATGGCACTGAAGCAGTTATCCTACTAGAGGTCGGCATTCTAGGGATCAGAACCCAATGAGTGGAAAATGGTACTAATAAGGCATTTCTAGCCTGAGATCTAGACCTACTGGAGGAGAAAAAAGAGAGAGCAGGAATTCGACTGCAGACATACTAGCAACAACTTGCTAAGGCTTACAAGAAGAAGGTCAACCCAAGAGAGTTCAAAGTGGGGGACCTTATGCTGGGGAAAGTGGTTGGCAACAAGAAGAATCCTAGAGAGGGCAAGCTAGGCCCAAATTGGGAGGGGCCTTATAGAATCATCTTGGTCGCCGGCAATGGGGCATATCGGCTTGAGGACAATGATGGTAAAGAGTTACCAAGACCCTGGAACACTTGCAACTTGAAGTTTTTCTATCATTAGATTTTTGCTTTCCGAAGTTTATGTCATAATTTCATTAGCCGAAGTAATAATAAAATTTTAGTTTGATAAATTTAAATTTGTGTGATAGGACTGACCAGTCCTATGGCGATGTTTCTGAATGAAACATGACGAATAACTTAAACTTATTATATGGTAGAGTTGAATTATACTTGCATATAACAGAGTTGAACTAAGTTGGCGATGTTTCTGAATGAAACATGACGAATAATTTAAACTTATTATATGACAGAGTTGAATTATATTTGCATATAATAAAATTGAACTAAGTTAGCGATATTTCTGAGTGAAACATGACGAATAACTTAGAGTCATTATATGGCAGAGATGACTTATACTTGTATATAATGGAGTTGAACTAAGTTGAATTAACCTGGACTTGCCATATCGGCGGAGTCAAACTCAGAATGGAACTAAGTTCATTGATAGAGAAACCAATGTTGAAACACCTCAGGAAGTCTTTGTTTGAATCTGACTTTGGCGAAAGACCATAGACACATGCTTAATGTGAACTTAAGTGGAACTTAGGTTCATATTAGGGGGCAGGGAGTAGGAATGATAAATAAACTTAAGAGTTTGGGACTTGCTGAAATTTTCATAAAAAATTACAAGTTACAATGGGCTTAACACTTGTTGAAATTGAGAAATTTACAAGTTGGAGTTAGCCGAGGTAATTATGTCCGAGATACATATTATCCGAGGTGACCAACCAGGTTGTCAAAACTTGAAAAGGGTGAAGTCTTAATAGAAGATAGTATATGGAGGTAAAAAAGCAATACTGAATAACACTTGTAAAAATATTTTGATATTTTTTGCCGAGGTATGAAAATGGTTGGCCGAGGCAAACAGCCAAGGTTTATATCCGAAGTATCATATCCTGGAATTATTATACAGTTAAGGTATACTTTGAAGAAATGCAAAAATATTATAAGTATGGAAGCATGAAAGAAAGCAGTAAACATGCAGAGAAGAAAAGAAGGCATACATTCAACACTTGGAAGAAAATATAAAACTTGCATTCAAAAAAGAAACTTGTTCAGATACAAAAAGGCACTTCGGCCTGGCATAAGAGATTACTTGTTCATTTACAAAGACAAAAGGGGCACATCGGCCAAATATAAAGCTAACATTGTTCAAACAAACTATTACAGCTGTTCAAAAGTAAGAAGAAAAAGTACAAAAATGAGGAAAAACCTAAGTTCATGCATTTTCCACAGTCTGCCCTACCTTGGCAATTGGCGCTGTGTCAGCCTCAGCAGACAGCTAGACAAACCTTTTAGCTTGGACCTCAGCGTCAATCTCACGCAGTGTGTCATCTAGGCTCTTGTTGGTAGTCTCGACCTCGGCCTCAGAAGTGGTCTTTTGAACCTCATCATCTTCATTTTGAGTCAAGTCAAGGACTTGCTCATTCAAAGTTGGGGATTTGGCCCCAGCAGAACCTTTGTCACCGATCTCAACCTCGGCTTCTTCGTCCCCCTCAGCCTCATCCTCATCCTCAGACTGGCTTGGAGCGGGAAGAAATGGCATAACAAGTCGGCTTTCATCCCTGAAGGGCAAGTCATCGGGAATAGCAAGCTCCTTCAAAGCAGCTATCCAACCAAGGGTGTAACCCCTGTTGCATGTCTGTTTGACTTGTTTCTTGTATTCATCACGGACATCGGCTGCCTCCTCGGCGTACACCTTCTCATCGCCCGCTTTTGTAGCCAGTGTTGTTTGGAGCTTGGTTTGGGCCTGGGCCTCTTTTTCCTTGGCCTCTTTTGCCTTGGGCTGAGCAACCTCGGCAACATTTTCTGCAGCCTCGGTGCGATTTTTGGCTTTCTTCAAGGCCAACTCAGCAGCCTTGGCCTGATCGAGAAAACCTCGGATACGAGCCTCGGCTTTATTCAGTGAAGACAGGAGCTTGGCTGCCTCCTTTGTTTTTTGGGTCAGTTATTTCTTGAAAACATCGGTCTTGACTGCAAAGGAGTGACCCTGCTGGATAGCCTGTTATCACGACCCAAACCCGCCCCTATAGGTTTAGCATCGTAACCTGCCAGTAATCCTTGGATTACCGAAGGCCTCTGAACAGATTAACAAGATTAAGGGGCTAGCGGAAGCAAAAACATAAATATAGCTGTCCAATGAGCTGTGCTGACTTACATGAAACAGAATATTTAAAACTTTATATACATAACCAGTAGTCAACCATACATTATACCCACACACATTACAGTATTTTAAGTACAGCCAACGACATCAAATCAAGTCTTATATAAACAGAAACCACAGAACTTAAACACAGGACGCTTCAGGAACCTCCACGTGAGGCACAATGGTTGGCTGACAACGGAACACAGATCCAGGCAAAAGCCTTTAGACTCGAACTCCAGAATGCTCACCTATACATATATATATACAAACAGTGAGCTAAAGCCCAGCGAATAACATTAAGGTAAAGGGGTTAGTGAACGAAATCCGAACATATCATAAGCAGAAAACAGATCATAGCATAATCATCCTCATATCAGAACATAATAATGGTACATCCCATAGAACACATCACAGAACGTCTTCCGACTAGAGTAATCGGTTCCGGATACCGATTAAACACATATCACCACAGTGAAGTGGCTAACGAGATCTCGTAAACTTGTATGTCATGGACCCGCATTTTCATGCCGTCCCCCATGACTTGGGACTATCTATGGATGCCATAATAGATTTCAAACATGGAATATTCATTCACGAAAACAGATATCATTTCAGAAATTAGAACTTATCGTATTTCATTTAGAGCGTAATTCATATGAACGTATCTTTACGATAACGTTACTCACAGTGGTTCCAGTAAGCGGTCAATCAATCCTCGAGTCTTAACCTACAACCACAAAATACATAACACAAGCACGTCTTATCATTACACATTCATGTGGCCAACACGGGTGAGCTTTCATTATGTTGGTTCTTATTTTTTCTTATCACAATGCTGAAACACACACACACTTGCAATTCCTTGACCTAGTACCTTCTTTTCTTAGTGTGTTTCTAATCCAAACCTCATTACTATGGCTTAATTAAGGCTTAGGAATGCTTAAGATGCAATGAGGATACCAAAACATGCCTTGGAACACTTAGGCAAAATTTCTGAAAATAAGGTCCATGCTCGAGCGTAGCTTTCCTCGCTTGAGCGGACATGCAAAATGTGAATGGTCGCTCGAGCGCACATTCATACACTCGAGCGATCTGTAAAAGACATGAAACTTCTGGGAGCTTGCAATTCACGCTCGAGCGGACTTTTGGTCGCTCGAGCGGAGTGCACGCACTCAGATTGGTCGCTCAAGCGTGAACTCCCACGCTCGAGCGTAGATGCAAATTCTGGAATTTCCAGATTGCACCTACGAGCTCAAAACTCGAATTCCAACCTTCAAAACACATCTCTTGGGCCCCAAAACTTGAGATAACATAGTAAACTTGTAAAACATGAAAAATTATGGATTATTTCATAAAATCATGGCCCAAGAGTTTGTTAAAAACTCACAATTTCAACTTAAAACATGATGAATGTTTATGAATACAACATGCATGAATTTTTCTTGCATCAAACTTCTCAAAACATGATCAAATACCACAAAACAACTTGAAACTCGATGATTTCCCCAAATGAAGATGAAATTCAAACATGCAAGAGAGGATTCTTGGAGTTCATGCTCAATTTGTGAGAAAATGTACATACATGCATAAATTGCAACTCAAATCTTTATTCTAAGCTCAATATGCACATCAAACTCATAATCTTGAAGAAATTTCATGCTAAATGACTTAGTTACACAATCTAGAGGTTGTAATCTTACCTAGAGTCTTAAATTACTCTTGTTCTAGCACAATCTTTGATCAATTCAAGCTATAGCCTTCAATTCTTCTACAATCTCTTCCTTTCTCTCACTAGAATTGTGCTATCTCTCTCTCTCTAAGATGAATTCTCAGATTTGTGCACTAAGGGAGATGAAAGAAAATGAGCTCAAAATGAGCTTATACCTCATATATATGCTTATGGTGCTAAAATACATTAATTAGAATATTAGGCTAACCAAACATGACTTAATTAATCGTTCTAAATCAATTTTTAATAAAACTTGCCATACGGTTCTAAAAATTCTAAATAACATATCGGTATAGTCAATTTCGGTTTCGGATGCCGATAAGGCTTTCAATTTATATATTAAAGTGGAATTCCAAACAGATATTCTATAAGTAACAGATAAAAGGCCAAATATCATGCAAATTACATAATAAACCATAATTTATTTTAATCCTCTCATTAGCATCTTTAATTACCGATTAGTGGCTAATTGTGGATCGGGGTTATTACACCTGCAAAAATGCGAAGAAAATTCGTTAAGTATGAAAACCAAAGTTGAAATTAAACCAAAAAATTACAAGTGTTGAGACATACCAAGACACAATGCTGCACAATCATCACATAATTTTCGTACTCGGAAAGCTTGGCCATCCAATTGATGTCAGCTGGGAGTAGAATGGCGGTGGAAATGGCTGCACTAACTTCTAGACTGTCGAGCGCGCTGTCCTCGGCTAGAAGAGGTCGGTCTTCGACCGTGACAGATAGAGTCCATGGAGCGTCGGCGCGGAAACCAGAAGGCTCAGAAGACCCGCCGGACCTCGACTTTTTGGATTGCGGTGGGTCAGACGCCTCGGCCTCGGCAGGCCTCTTCTTAGCAGACTTCTCTACTTCAGCCAATTTTGAAATTGGCACTGTGTCTTCTGACTTCACCTCGGTGGCGCTGGGTTTCACCTTGGCCTTTTTTAACCTTTTTGCCTTGGGTTTTGGGTGCGATTGGGAAGGAGAAAAGGAATGGACCGACACCACGCTGGGAATGTCAGCAAGCAAGTCGTCTGAGATTATTTTTGCGCGGCTCATTTCGTCAGCAGTGGAAGTGTTTATTACTCTAGTGCTGAAATGTATTGCTAAAAGAATGATTGAGGGATTGGCTAGATAGTAAGCCGATGTCACAAAATCTCGGTGTTTGCGATTGCGAGTTCTGCCGGCAGGAGCAGAAATTAGAGTTCGGCATCGGCGTTGGGATGGAAGAATTAGTTGAGGGGCAGAAGTGGATGGTTGCTCAACTAGGTCAAAAGTGGAGGCCTAATCTGGCCTTGGAGATGAAGCTGTTAAAGGAGTTGTGGCAGAAAGGGGGAGTCTTGCTTTAGCGCGGAACGTCGGGAAGGGCTGACTTGTATGTAGGGATGTAATTGAGTAGAAGAGGGGCTTTGCGCTGGTCGACAGGCAGGCCCAGCAGCTTTTTTAGGTCTTTGCTGGGAATGAAATTTTGTCGGAAATCTTTTGCTAGCTGGGGAAGAGCTAGAAGAAAGGGAATAAAAAGAGAAACACTCAAAAAACAGATATGTAAATTGGCAAGTCTTAGATTAGGTTGTGGGATGACTTAGTTCTTACCATCACCCTCTTTAAAAATTGATCGGCGCAAAGGATAGAGGTGAAGGTCGTCATTAGGCCCGAATTCCTAGTTGCCTGAGATGGTGAAGTAATCATCTCCAATACCCTTGTTGGAGTCTGGAAGGTCGGCTATTAGTTTGAAAGCGGTGGATCTGGGTTTAAGGTAGTATATGTAGCCTTTTTCAGAATTCAAGCTACACATGGTATAGCAGAATTGAATGTCAGCTAGTGTGATCCTAGCTTTTTCTCGGTGTGCTAGTTTGATTATGCCATTGATAACCCTATATGAATTTATGGCCAATTGCATGGGGTTGAGCTTGACATAGTGAAGGATTTCTCGAAAGAGAGTGTCTAGAGGGAACCTAAGTCCACACTCTATGAAAGCAACTATTGAGAAGGGCATGGAGTCTTCACTAAGCATAATAGAGTCCTCCTCCTCAACCAACCTGAGTTGGACGTTGGCGGGGATAGAGAACTCTTTCCTAAAATATTCAAATTTTTCTGGGGTGTCTACCCTCCAGCTGAACATCCCCATGATGTCGGCTTAGTAAAGTTAGAGCAAGATTTCGGGAAAAAGTAAATGGTATGGGAGTGAAGAAACCTCGGCTAAAACCCAAACAAGGACTGGAGCTAGAGTTTTTGAAAATCTAAGGAGAGTTTGTTTCAGTTTTACCTAGGTATTTGGTTTCTAAGCCAAATCCTAATCATAGAAATTACAAAAACAAGTTGCAAGGGCAAGATCTGGAAATAAGCAAGAAAAACAAAAAAGATGAACATGATTCAGAACCAAGAAGGATTTGGAGTCAAAACAACAATCAAGACTCAGACCAAACAGAAGTATGGCAAGAACAGTGCTAAAACATTCTAGTAACACAGTAATAAAGCTTCATTTCATGGTATCCAGAAGTGTGAGAAAAACGCAGAAAAACATAGTACAACTATTCAGTGGCAACATAGGCAATATGAAGGCAGCACAGGGAATAAAAGTGAAGTAGCTTAAAACACAACAACTGATTTATGAATGACTAAATATGGTAGTCGAAATAAGGAATTTAAGCAGCAAGATGTGTACAAACGGATTCATGAAAGTATTACGCATACAAATAGTGAAAGATTGAACCAAAAGAAAGAGGAAATTAGAAATTTACTAGATGGGGCCGATAACGAGAACGCCAGAGTCAAAGAACTTGAACGGAACGGGACAGTTGAAAGCTCGCTGGAGAAGACGAATGAAACGGTTACAGAGCTTTGAAGAAACAGTAATAGTGGTTCGAGAGTGAAAGTTTAGAGAGAGAAAATTTGTGAAACAAGGGAAATTATTTTTTGCAAAAGTGAGAAGACGAAGAGAGAGAGAGAGAGAGAGAGAGAGTTGTTGAAACTCAAAAAGGCGACAAAAGGAAATGAATACGCCTTGGGTGACGTGTCTGTCAGGCGGCATGTGCGGATACGACGCGACCTAATGGCGTGTGACAGGTACAAACTAATGAGAGAAGGACGCATGACAGAAACGGTTGAGAAAACCATGCATGACAGCTCGTGAGCAGATAAAACTCTTGGAGTTCTTGATTTAATGAAGCAAAAACCTCGACTAGAGGAACGATCTCAGTTAAAGAACTTGGTTCTTGGTTCTTAATCCCTGATAAAAATGGACAGTTAAATGCTGGGTACTTGAAGCCGACGAGTAATAATCTCGGTTGATGAGAAGAAATGAATTTTTAGCCAATATAGTATTTGAACAAATGGTGTAGGTTCCATCACCTCAAGATGCTGAGGTAATAGAACCTAGGGGGCAGTTATAGGGACGTATTTTGTGAGGGACAACACGTGGCCAAGGTGACGTCAAAGTGTCAACCGAGGTGCCACGTGCCCTGGTTTTAATGCCGAGGTTATCTCGGCTAGGCCAAGGTTATCTGTGGAGATACCAAAATCCAATATGAGTGGATAAGGGACAAGAGTCCTAAAACATGAGAGGATCTCAGTCTGGATAAAGATAGAGCATTGAGCTTGAGTCCATTGAAGTTAGGCTTCTACAGGGATCAGGTTAGTGCTGGCTATATAAACAGGGCACCCTCGTGGGTCTAAGGTACGCCTTTTGATGTGAGATATACTGTGAGCAATAAGTTCTTTCTTGTGAGTTTAAGCACTATTTGCTATTTGTAAGAGATATAAATCATTGACTTGATTGTCGGAATGCCCCCGGGTGGACGAACCGCCGCCAGACTCTTATCTTTCTGTGACAGGTTGTTCAGGCTTAATTTATTCTGCCGGTGCTCTCTAGCCGAGTTCCCCGTTTGGTTGTGTGGTTGAAAATCAACACCCACACTAATAGATAATGGGTAATTTACACAATTTAATATTTTTATTTTTCCTTCATTACTATTTTTTTTTTCGGTACATCATAAACAAAAAACAAACAAAAGGGGCTACACCCTCTCCCTAGATAAACCTAACATATCAGCCACCAAGAGGCTCCGCACTTTTGCTGGGGGATCGTTCACCACTAGGAGCTCCACAGGTTGCTCTGCACCAAGCTTGGCCATAATATCAGCACAAGAATTCCCCTCGTGTAGGACATGTTGGATTGTGCATTCACATCCTCTCAAGATGATCCTTGTGTCTTCTTTCAAGCCTTGAAAAGAGCAATCTCCACTCGAGCCATCTTTCAGCAGCTTAACGACTTGTGTAGCATCCATCTCCACAATCACCTTAGTCATACCCCTCTGGAGAAGAATGGTCAACCCTTTGTACACCGCCCAAAGCTTTGCTTCCAAACTTGAGCAATTTTCTAATCTGCCATAATACCCGCTTATCCAGCTTCCTACTTCATCTCGAAACAGCCCACTAAACCCAGCATATCCTGACCTTTCTCTTGTGCATCCATCTGTATTCAACTTAATAGTACCTGTAAAAGGGGGAAACAATCTAATTAGTGGGGGTGACAACTTGGGATAAATACTAGAAATAGTAAATGCCAAGTGAATATCTCTAGAAAAATCAAATATAAATTTCAAGCTCTCCTGTGTAGTGATATTTCTGTGTTCAAACCATTTGGTGTTGCGGTTTTTCCAAATCTTCCAAACAGAAATAGCAAACAAGGTACTTCAAGAGATATGTTCATAAGCAGTGGCCCTTTTTAAGTTAAATTTGATCCATTCCATCAGAGGTTTGTTCCAGGTATCTCTATATCACTCCCTTCCAAAAAGAGAGGACCAAATAACAACCACTTTCGGACAAACCCTGAAAATATGATTCATATCTTCTATTTCCAAATAACTAAAACAAAAAGAAATATTAGTTAAACCCCTTTTCAAACGCAAGCTATTAGTGAGGAGTTTCCCGTGGAGAACAATCCATAAGAAACTCTTAACTTTTTGAGGGATTTTCAATTTCCACATCCAATGCCAATCCACGTCATGACCAGGTTGATCATTGATAAGGTCATAAGCATTAGCTGAAGAGAACTCCCTATCCAAGCTTCCTTTCCAGATAGGGACATTAGGAACAGGGTTTGCTCTTGAAGGGGAAATGGTTAGAATACCCGAAGGACTAAACAGAGGCAAATTATTCAACAAAGTCAAGTCTCAATCTCCTTCATTCGTGAAGAGAGAGTTCACCTTGTCATTATTGGTAGGCTGGTGGATGGGATTTTCTACCTGGAGTGGTTTATCCCCGCACCACCAATCTTCCTAAATTCTCATTTTAGCACCATCACCAATTTTTCACTTAACCCCTTTAGCCAGAACCTTTTTTTGCACTCATTATACTCCTCCATACATGAGAAGCTTTCCACTTATTCTTCCAGGTATAGAACCTCTCTTTCTTAAGATATTTGGCTCTCAAAACCTTAGTCTAGAAGCCATCATTCTCACACAAAATTTTCCAACCCAACTTGGTAAGGAGGGCTAGGTTTTGATCTTTTGCTTTTTTGATTCCCAACCCTCCAAACCTTTTCCTTCTACACACGTCATCTCATTTAATAAGATGAACTTTTTCCCCTCAAGGGTAGAACCTCAAAGGAAATTTTTGTTCATTCTATCAATCTTAGTGCACACTTTCTTAGGAAGAGCTAATGTTTGCATAGAGTATGCCGGTATAGCTGAGGTGACCGACTGGATAAGTGTAGCCCTTCCAGCAAGAGAAAGTGTATTAACTTTCCAACTAGCAAGTCTATCATGCATTTTCTCAAGAATGTTTCTAAAGTGGCTTATGTTCACTCTATTGTGGAGGAGAGAAACCCCCAGATATTTTCCTAAATCCTGAGTTAGTGGAATACCATACATAAAGCTAATATCATTAGCCATGTCATGGCTAATATTAGCAGAAACAAAGAGCTTGGATTTAAGGACGTTGATTTTTAGTCCAGAGATCTCACTAAATTCCCTCATGACATCATTGATAATACCATAACTAGAATGGTCAACAGCAGCGAACAATAATAAATCATCAGCAAAAAATAAATGGGTGAAGCAAGGGCCACCCTTAGAAATTTTAATGCCTTTCTACTTGTCACGACCCAAACCCGCCCCTATAGGTTTAGCGTCGTAACCGACCAGTAAACCTTGGATTACCGAAGGCCTCTGAACAGAAAAACATACAAATAGGGGCTGCAGAAGCAAATATACAAAATATAAGGTCCATAGAGCTGTGTAGAGATACATGTGACAAAAAAATTTTAAACTTATATAATGTCAAACTTCCATAAGACTTGTATCACCATACACATAATGTTACGAGGGGCCTAGCCCAGCGTACAGATAAGCAAAACAACCAACAAAACATCTTCAATAGGTTAGCAAAACTTGACTTCTCAAAAGGGACCTCCCCGGGAGACATGGTGGCTGGCTGACCCAAAAACACTCCACGCAGTAACTTAGACCTGGTCACACGCCTGCTCACCTACATATATAACATAAATAGTGAGCGAAAGCCCAATGAATAATAACAGAGTAAAGGGTTTGAATGAATGACGTCTCTTGTCAGGTTCAGGAAAACGGAAACATATTCATATTCATATTCTTGTTCAAGTCATATATAGAAATCAGAGTTCACGTGTAATCATACATGGTACATCCATTAGCATTATCATGCTTGTCAGTTCCATAAGGAACCTTCGGTACTAGGAACTTGTAATATACTTAAGTCACGGTATTGTTATCCTCGGGCAAGGGCCATGAGACCATAGTATTGTTACCCCCGAGCAAGGGCCTTGTACTTATAAACCATAATATTATTACCTCCGGGTAAGGGCCTTGTGCTAAGGATACCACGAATACATTTCAGAAATTTGGACAATCATTCATTCATACAAAACATCACATTTCAGGAAACAGATCATGTTAAATCTTTTAGAAAATACTTAAAGTTGAACATTGCTTTACAGAGTTATTGCTCACAGATGGCTTCAGAGATAGACAGACAGAGCAGACAGACCAAAGAGCTTACGATGCGTGACCTACACAAGCATAAAAGGTACATACTTAAAACACACACCCGGATAAAACTGAATCCATTTTATTCATTCCTAGTGTGTTTCTGGCCCTTAACCTTATTATTGTGTCTTGATCTTGGCCTAGGAATGCCTATGATGCAATGAGGATGCTAAAATGCACTTAGAAACACTTAACAAAACTTGCTGAAAATAGGGGTCTCGCTCGAGCGGACATGCAAAAATGTAGTGGTCGCTCAAGAACAACTTTTGTTGCTCGGCAGTCTGTAAACTCTACAAAAGTACTGGTTGCTAGATTTTTCCGCTCGACGCTCGCTTGAGTGTGAGACTCAGGTCATCGCTCGAGCGCAACTTTTGTCGCTCAAGCGGTCTGCAAAACATGTGATCTTCTGGGAGCTTGCATTTCACGCTCAAGCGAACTTCTGGTCGGTCGAGCGAAAATGCAAGATCATAGAGTGGTCGCTCGAGTACAAATTTTGTCGCTCGAGCGGAGAGGTCAAATTTTGGAATTTCCAGATTCACATCCAAGCTGTAAAACTCGAATTTGATGCCTTCAAACTCAACCTTTGGGCCCCAAAACTTGAGAAAACATGTCTAAACTTGGAAAACATAGAGAATTAAAGATCATTTCATAAAATCAAGGCCCAAAAGCTTGCCAATAACCCAAAATAAAACTTGAAATTTGAAAATATGACTTGCATGTAATGATATAAGTTTTAACCTTCCAAAACATAATCAAATGAGGTAAAAACATGAGAAATGTGATGAACTTCCAAAAACAAGCCATGATCAATGCATGCATGTGTGACTTCCTCAAAATCAAGCTCTAAATGCAAGAGAATTTGCATGCATATATGATCATCTTCTTAATTCTTCTTCCTAAGCTCTATTCTTGGCTTAATTAGCTAACTCTCTTAAATCCATGCATTAAGGACTACAACTATACAATTAAAAGAGTAAATTTCTACCTCAAGCTTTGAATTCTCAAATGTGGGAGCTTAGTTTTCCAAGTTCGCTCCAAATCTTTCACATTTCTAGCAATTCCCTTTAATTAAGCTCAAGTCACCTCTTTACTCTCTCTCTCTCTCTCTCTCTCTCTCTCTCTCTCACACTTTTTGTTGAAAAATATGAGGATAATGAAGGTGTATGCAATATTCTAAAGTCAATTTGGCCTTATATAGGCTTGATTAGGAAATTTTAATTAAGTTTTGATTAAGCTAAGTAATGACAACTATTATATTTTAATTGTTGGGTTCTGAATCGAATTTCGATCAAACCTACCATAAAACTCCAAAAATTCCAAATAATACATAAACCAAGTCAATTTTATAATCAGATGCCGATAAGGCCTTCAATTCGCAAAACGAAACAGAAATGCAAACAGATATTTCTATGATAAACAGATATAAACACAAATGATGCTATATGTATGCAATTAATTCATAATTTAATTTTAATCACTCATTAGGCATAATTAATCATGGCTTAGCAGGTAATCATGGATCGGGTTTGTTACACCACTCATTCCTATCAGCTTTAGAACTAATCATATTTGAAAGCCTTTCTATAGACAAAACAAACAAATAGGGGGATAAAAGATCCCCCTGTCTCAGACCCTTATGAGGCTTAAAATCATCCAATTTCTCCACATTCCAAAGAATGGCAGTTTGGACCGAAGTAACATAAGCCATAATAAGATTAATCAATTTTTTATTAAATTTGAACTCTTGCAGAGTTTGTTTCAGAAAGCCCCAAGAAATATTGTCATAGGCCTTTTCAAGATCAATCTTAAGAATCATACTCCCCTTTTTTCCTTTCATGTATCTAAGAGAGTGAATAACTTCTTCAGTGAAAATAATATTGTCACTAGTGGTTCTTCTTGGCACAAAACTACTCTGATTGGGCCGAATGATATTACTCAAGAGAGATCTGATTCCGTTCACAAGGATTTTGGTAATAAGTTTATACGAAACATTGCAAAGGCTAATGGGCCGAAATTGTTTGATGGTTTCAGGTTTAGTAACTTTGGGGATTAAGGCAATGAGGGTTTTATTAATCTCCTCTGGAATATCACAATTGAGGAAGTAATCTCTCACAAAGTTACAAACAGTAGGACCAACAATGTCCTAATAGGTATGGTGGAAGATGGCTTGGAACCTATCTATGTTAAGGGCTTTAAAAGCTTTGATGTTTTTCATAGCTTTCCACACTTCCTCCTTAGTGACATTCTGGGGGAGCTCAATGTTGTCCTCAGGGGAAATAGTACAATTAGCCAAACCCTTCCAGTATTGAAGTTCGGTAGTGTTAAAAGGGCTAAAGAGGTTGACAAAATAATTATGGATCAAGCATTTATGTGACAACCACCTCCTTAGTTAAAATTAATTTAATTAATTGATTATATATTTATTGTTAATTGAGTGCTTATGTGCTTAACTGTGATTGATTGTCTTAATAATTATTGACTTTCTTGATTGCTAGATGAACAGATAGGTTAGAATAAGAATTAAACCTGTTTGATTCGTTAACTTTAACAAGTTAGAAATCAACAAGCGGATAGGAATCAGAGCCTAATTCGCATTAGTATAATTGAGATTATTTAATGTAGAGGATTAATTTATTTGGGTAGAAATGAGTGTTTTTTATTTATTTAATTTAACTGGAATCTCAATTTAACGAACTAATTGAAAAAATAAATAATAAAGTGTATTTCTACTCATCTAGAATCCATAAATATAGACTAAGAGAGAGAGTGCTTGGTTGCCTAAGTTTAGTCATCTTTTTCACATACCAAACAGACCCACGTAGAGAGAGAGAATAAGGGGAAGAGTGAGTTTAAGCTCATAGAAGAGAAATTGAAAAAGAAGAAGAGGAACCTTAAGAAAAACTGAAATTTTGATCTTGGAGCATCAATTAAGGTAAGAAATCATTCCAAATTCTTGACATTGAAGCTCTGTTACACATCATCTTCCGAGATATAAGCTTAAATGAATTGAATTTGTCCTAAAATAGGAGATTTGCTCATGTAATTGAGAACTTAGGGCATGCATGTTAAAAAATTGAAGAATTGATCAATTTAACTCATAATCGTTACATGCATGACATATTTTCAAGAGAACAGTGATTCTAAACATATTTTCAAACATGATTCATGGAGTTTGAGAAGAGATTAAACATGAATTAAGCTTGGGTTCATCAAAATGGAGATTTTATGTAACTAAGTTTTAAATAGAGGATTTGAAATCAAGAATGTAAAGTTATGGGATTATATTTGAATTCAAGAGTTTGATTTATTTTGCATGGAAATTGAGTTTACATTGAAGGTTTGATCTTTATTTCAAGTTAAATATTGAACTTCAACAAGGTCTTAATCAAAGCCTTAACCAGTACATACAGGAAAAATCAAAGCAACGTAGCAAATAATGGTCCTCATCATTTATTATGTGCAACTTCGCCTTAATGTAGTTGCATGCTTCGTGACTATTTAAATTTAAATCTTAACCGTTAAATTCAAAATGTTTTTAAGAGTTTTGGGCCTTGATTTGGAGTTGAAATTGCAAAATATACATATTTATGAGTATCTGATACAGTAATTTAAACATGACTAAATAATTGTAATTTAATGTGTATGAGCCTAATTTAAGTTTGATTGTATAATTAGTAAACTTAATAAGGGTTGGTATATGATTAGATTATTTATATTTAATTAGTTTGGTTAATACATAGCTAAACATATTTTAATTGGAGGTTAATAATTTAATTTATTCCTAATATGAGTCATCCATATTTGAGAGGAATGGAAGAAAAAATAAATAGAAATAACCAAATGAAAAATTATAATCAAATGAGAGAAACCGAATGACAAACAAGTAACTGAATTAAATAGATTGTAAGAGTGTGATTGTAATCGTGTTGTGCTTGACTTATTTGTTTAGGTCAGACGCCGAACAATTAGCATGTGTTTTTTTTTTTTCAAGAGCCTATTGTGAGTAACACTATTGTAAAGATATGTTTAATCATATTTATTTTTTGAATGATAAATCATATTGTTTTCTGAAATGATACTTTTTTATCAATTGAATGATGATCCTATTTTGAACTGTATTCGTGGCATCCATAGCATATTGATATTGTTATCGCTATTGTTACAGAGATCTCTGTCAATTCTAATTTTTGGAACTATTGTCTATTGTTTGATAGCCATCAATTGATTGTTCGGTCTTTAAGACCTATTATATTGTTGTTATTGGATGTACCACGTATGACTTATATGAACATGATTGATTGAATTGAACGATTAATTGACAAAAAAGATATTGATTGAAAATGTTCTATCGATAATCGATTATTTCAAATACTGTAAGGACATTCTTAACCTTTTTACACAGCTATTATTTACTGGGCTTTAGCTCACTGTTTACTATATATATGTAGGTGATCGAGCACGGATCAAAGCTAGTGGCGTCGACCTGAACCTAGATTTTGTCAAGCCAACCATTGTGCTTTACCGCGAGGTTCCGACGTAAAACGTGTCATGGCATGCGTGTCTTGAATTCACCCTTTTGTAATTGTTATTTTGGATGCAGTGTTTTTTTATGACTTTTGTTACTCCTACTTTTACTAAGGGTTTTAATTCCCTAAATTGTGTTTTGCTATTTTATATAGATGTATTGTGGGCTTAAGTGTTGTGAATATGTGATTATGTATATGAATGTTTGTTTCCATTTAGGTTCTTACAGCTCATTGAACGATGTATTTTATTATTGATTGGCTTCCATTAGCCCTTATTTGTCGTAATTATTGTTTTATTGATAAGCAGGCCTTCGGTAATCACAAATTATTAGCCGGTTACGATGCTAAACCCATAGGGGCGGGTTTGGGTCGTGACAATTTAAGCTCACGAGGTTGGTCAATCCAATTTCCTTGCTCATCTTTTAAGATCTCAGTTCTAATTCTTTTCTTTTTAATCAGAGTGGTGACATGGAAAAACTTAGTGTTTCTATTACCTTGGAAGATCCAGTCGGTTCTAGATTTCTGGAACCAAAGAATCTCCTCTTGAGGGAGAATACGGTTATACTGAGAAATGAGGTCTAACTCCAGCATATGTAAATTATGAGAGTAATTGGGCCTGGGATTTCTGAATCCCTTCAATTCTACCAAAAACCATCTTTTACGTCTAAAAATATTTCCAAAACCATGTTTATTCCAATCAATAGCTTTATCAGCCATCGATTTAAGCCCATCAGAAAAGGATATATGGGGAACATTCCAATTATTTTCCATAACAGAACGAAATCCCTCATGGGATATCCAAGCGGCCTCAAACTTAAAAGATTTAAGGGATAGATTAGGAACATGCATACCTTGCGTAAGAACCATAAGTGAAGAGTGGTCAAAGTAGGTACAAGGGAGGTTACGTACAGTTCCATTTGGAAATAAAGTACGCCATTTTGTGTTGCAAAGAGCCCTGTCTAACCTCACCATTATGTTAGCCCATCCTTGTTGATTATTCATCTAGGTCAGCCTTGGTCCGACACACCTAATATCCATTAAGCTACAATTGTCGATTTGTTGAAAAAACTTCATACATCTCTTTTGACTAAGATTCTGGTTTCTGGCCTGATTGATGGAGAAGTTTCTTTTCTCCTCTTGATTACTAAAATCATTAAAGTCACCCGCTATTAGCCAAGGGTCCCTAATTGTGTGAGACATCTCTTCCATATTTGTCCAGAGTTCATCTCTCTTACTAGCAATAAGACTCGCATAGACGGCTTATAAGATCCAATTTGGGTAACCTTGGTGAGAAATAGTTGTCGTAATCACTTGTGAGTTAGCTTGTGAAACTCTAACATTGGCTTGGTTAGGATTCCAGAGCAACCAGATACCACCACTCCTACAATAGGATCAACATGTGTAGATAAAGTAAGCCCTAGCCGATTGAAAAACATACCCATTGTACGCAGTTCGACTTTGGTTTCCATGAGAACTACAATATCAGGTTTCTGATTCTTCATAAGGTCTTTAAAATTTCTCTTAAACACTCTATTACCGGTACCTCTACAGTTCTAGAACAGCAAATCTATAGATGATGCTTGATTGGGATTGGGTAGGGGGAGTTACTTCCAACAATAGCTTTGATCCTACTATGGCTTTCTTCCATAGATTTAAGTGAAGTTACCATTATGAAGTGGCTCCCTTGGCTGGCTTCTGTCTTCCACCATGGCTTGAGGACTAGCTCCGCCTCTTGTATCCACCATATTAAATCGATGTGGTGACAGGCTTCTCTCTTTGGTGCTAGTAGGATCATAGCTCTGTGGTGAGCCACTTGGTGGTGCTCTATCTCCACTAAGTTGTTAGCCTCTATCTTCTCCATCCTTATCAGGTGGTTCACGAGTGACAGTCTTGTTTTGAGATGCTGGAGTAGGAATAACTTCAGGGCCAGGGTTAATACTGGTGTGGGTGATGGAGGTAGAGTTAGGTTTAAATGTAAGGGTATGAATAGGGTAATTGAGGGATGTAAGGAGATGGGATGTTTCTGGCTCTGGCATCTAAGAACTCACAACTTTCTTTTCAAACTTTCTGATGACACTCTCAGTCTTTGAAAAACTTTCATTCACTAGTTTCTTTCCTCTCCAGATTTTCTCTTTGGTTTTATCCTTTGTTGAAGCGTTACCTGCTCCATTTTGGAGCCTTCTTTCTTTTGGATCTTAAGCCCTTGCCTTATATCTAAAGTTATTTTCATTTCGACTTGGGCTTAGGCCTTGTATCTCCTACCTTAACTGAGCTGCTTGGCTTTCAGGCTGACTTTGTTCTTCCTAAAGAACTTCAAATTTATTAGATTGTTGGCCAATGATAGCCTTTTGGGCCTTACCATTATTAACACTTCGCCTTCTGCTGGGAGCTTTTGTCCATGGGCCGAATCCTGGGCTTTCTTCCTCTATTTTGTTAGTTTCTTCCCTAGGCCTGTTATGTTTGATGGGCCTGGTCCTATCTGGTTTTCTTCTGTCACAACAATCTCATTTAATGTTGTCTTCTCCGGCACCGGTGCTGGTTTATCGACGCAATTTTCCTTCCGGTACCAATCCTGCCACACAAAAAATAGAATGAGTGAATATGTTCATATTCTATTCTATATTTATACTTACCAATGGAGAAGTGGGAGATCAGTGATTTTCGTAGGTCCATTTCCACACAAACTCTCGCGTACTTTCCCCTCACTGCCATTGTTGTGTTGATATTTACCTTCAGTGGAACATCAAGAACTTTTGCTATGTGGAATAGTACCCTCTGATTATAATACTCTATAGGAAGATTAGGAAATCTCACCCAAATTGTAGTTGTATCTTCCTTAGCTTTATCTGGTTTAAAATATGGCTGCCATTTCCTTACTATTACGTAATGGTCCATAACAATCCAAGGTCCACCTGCAAAAACTTTAGTGTAGTCTTCTAGCATGTCAAATTTAAAAATAAAAAATCCATGGTCTATATCCAAGGCTCCAAAATCACCCTGCAAACCCCACAATTTTTCACCTTAAGAGTGAACAGTTTGTATCCTATATTTTTCCCCAGTAGCCTCACGATGAGGCGTTTTCCCCATGGTTTCCTTACTTTTCAAAGTAACCCCAAGGGTAACCTAACTCTTGGGACACCCTTAAACTCTTTGTTAGAGTTCGATTCTTCCACTCCCAACTCATCCATTTCTTCCTCCTCATCTTCAGATATGGGATTGTCCATTTCACATTCGAAGTTCTTTTCGTTCATATTTTCATTGAATCGCGAGTGAAGCAAAGCTTGTTTGAAGGATCTTGCGTTTACCTCTACCGCTGTCGCAGATGGATTACTAGTAGTTTGTCCTTGTGCGATTCCCTCGGATGGCCCTAATTGCACATTTACAAAAGCTAGGGTTTCAGAAGATTTAGCCATTTATGGCTTTTTTTCGTGCTCCTTTCGAATATGATTAGCCCCACAGTTCGAACTCCCATGGTTCTGAATCTGATTTCAAAAGTGCAATGTGAAACAGTGAAAACATAAAAAGAGTCTAAATCCGGCAATTCTTTTTGGAAAATCGATGTTTGAATCAAAGCCAAAAATTGGACTGCTTTGTCAAATTACAGAGTCGCCACGTAAATATTTTTGGAAAGATTAGGAAACCCGAGACTCATGCCAAAGGCCACTTATCTGTCATCACCAAAGTGTCTCGGCTCAGGAACTTAGATACGAGAAAGGAAGGTCATGAATTGAACACCCCACTCGCCCGATCAAAGATCGGCCTTTACTAATCATGATGTGATTTTTATTTACATTATATGCTCTTGTTCCGATTTGTTAAGCTATTTTACTATGTGACGTACACAAGTATATACTAATTTGCAAAAATTAGAACATTTGATTTTTGTGTTTGTTTGAAAAATTGTTTTCCAATACTTGTCACTTGAAAAGGTGAGTTTGTATGTATGTTAATTAACTTATCCCAATTTAAACAATTAGCCATCATCCACAGGCATTCAAAGAGTTATATCACTTAAGCAATTAGCTTCATAGAAAACATGCTCGACATGGTAACATAAACACACTTATGTTGTATGCTAAAACAATAAGTGCTCACTTAGTACTCCAACGGCAAGCCAAATAAAGCAAAATAATGCATGTTTCTAAACGATGCAATATAACTAATGCAACGCACACATTTACGCAATTTTATAGGCTCAGCTATGAGCATGGTATGTGATCTAATTCAAAACATGTGATAAATCATGTATTCAAGCAATGAAATTGACATTTTGACACTGGTTAGTATGATGAGCAGAACTTGAATGTTTCATAAAACAAGTGTATATGAGCATGAGAGTGCTAATTAAACATGATGCTCTATTCTATCATCATAAGCGGGTAAATAAAAGGGAGAAAGAAATGAGAGTTGGAAGACATACAACATTATTACATATTTTGCCCTCATGTAAGAGGGTTTAAAAGAATGTCCAAGTGTTCGAATTAAACTAGCTATTACAAAACCGCATTAATGAATAAATAACAAATTTAGCTAAGCTACTACAACAAAGACTGATAATAAGTAATAAGCTAGCTACCTAATTTATTACAACAAAGATGAACAATAAAACTAACTATCTAAGTTAATTAACAATGAACATTCATAATCATTACAGTAATGATAATTATATTTAATTACAACGATAATAAGAGCATTAATTTACAACATCTGATAGAACCAAGAAGCACAAGGATGGCATGCATGTGACAGTTTTCAAAAGCAACTTTGTCTGTCTTCCTTGGAATTTGCCCTGTTTCACTTTCAGCCACTGCCTTCTGTTTCTGTAAAACACTCTGTTTGCCAAACATTGGGGGCCGGTCGGACCCCAATAAAGCCCAGCCGGTCCCAAATAGGGCCGGTCGTGCCCTAATTTCATACAAAACTATATTTTTGTGCTCTGAGGTGAAAACAATGTAGACAGAATTTTCTGAGCCCTATTTGTCCCTCTCACACTTCTCTATCTTGGAAAGCCTCAAGAGAAGGACAAAATCATTTCCAAAACCATCAATGAGCAAGTTGCTTGCTTGATGATTTCGGCCATGATTTGGACAAAAATCAATAAATGCAATGAACAACACCAACCCCTTCCCTTTATCATAGAGTGAGCTCAAAAGGGGAAGTAAAGACGCTTCAAGGGTTGTCAAAACACCGTGAATTGACGTGTGATGACTCTTGACACCATAGAATTAGCATAATGTCCGGCCGAGCCCAAGCGACCTTATTCATTTTCTTTACGTAGGTTGATCCAATTTTAAGCCAATTTCATTAGTCTTGTCCATTCTTTAATCCATTTGTCCAAGGCGATGATTAAGTCCGCTAAATGAGAAGAATGTCAAGTGAGAGGTACTCCTAAATATGAAGGAGAGACCATTCCTTTGACGATGAACCTCCGTAAAGATTAATCCATTGAACATAGATCTCTAGCTCATATTTCGAATAATCATCAACCGGTTGAAATAACTCTCAAACAAGAAGAAAAGAAGAAAGGGGGAGATTACAAACATGATTGCGAGATTGATTCTTGATTAACCATGGAAATGCTATCAAAGCATGTATAACACAACATAACAAGCTAGATGTGAAGACTTACAATGCAACATTTGATATTCAAGCATATAATAATTAAATAAATTGCAACAACCCTAAAATAGCCCCTAATATACTAAAAACAATGACCAAAAATCATGTTAGAGAGCATAAAAAGGTAAGAAAGAATAAGGTAAAGCAAAGCTAGTAAACAAAAGTAAGGAGAGGTGGCTAACCTCTCCATATTTTGAGACCTCAAACCATGTTTTTTTAGCCTTTTCCAAGCTCTAAAAATCAGTTTAAAAGGCAAAGAAAAGAATATAAAAATAAGGGCTTGAGCTATGAAACAAGGTACTAACCTTCTCTACCCTTTAGTAGCTATCCAAACCCAAGTTTAAACACTTGAAATGGATTCAAGACAGCATAAAAACACAAGAAGTAGATAGCAAGAGATAGAACAAGAAGTAAAAGAGAAGGTGGTAAGCTTATACCTCTCAAAGAAGTAAGCTCTTGTTTGCAACACAAACTTGGTTCAAGCATACTGTAGACGTCCCCAAACGCATCCCGGGGAGAGGAGTGCGAGTCCCCCCCGTTCTGGTTCGATATTGGGTCACTACAGTTCGAAGGACTCAAATGTCACGGTTCTAAATCTCGAACCAAAGAGTCCAAATCCAACAAATCGTTTTGAAAACAGATTTTTTGAAAGAAGTGCCAAACATGGACTGCTTTGCCAGATACAGAGTCGCCACCTAAATATTTTTTAATGGGGAAATTTAGGAAACCCTAACTCGGTGCCAAAGGCCACGTGTCCGTCATCACCAAAGTTGCCTCGGCTCGGGAACTTGGGTACGATTGGGGAAGGTCACTTCGTGAGCACCCCCGCTCGCCCGGTCAAAGACCGGCCTCTACTAACCATGATATCTTATTTTGAAAACATTGTATGTTCTTATTCCGGTTATTAGCCTAGGTTACTATGTGATGCGCACAGCATACAAGTATAGACTGAGTCGCCTGAATTGGAACAAAACATTTCATGTTTGTTTTTGAAAGATGGTTTGCTACCCGCAGGTAGGCTTAAGATGCAGATTTTGCCATCCTCGGGTGGGCTTAGAAAACATGGTGTTGCCACTATCTAGTGGGCTTAAAACAAACATTTGATGAATTGTCCCAATCCAAATAACACAACCTCCACCCACAGGCATTCAGGCAGTTATATCATATAAGCAAATAGCCTCATGGCAAGCATGCTATTCATGGCAACACTCACACGCATGCAAGGATGCTAAAGCATAAAACTTACCGAGTACTCCAAGCTAAAACAAAAGCTCATTAGAAATCCATGCATGATCCTAGATACACAGAATTGCCTAATGCAACACATGCAAAGATGCAAACTATAGCAGGCTCGGCTATTCTAAACATGGCATATGATGATGCTACAACTAACACGTATTCAATTAGGAATTGAAATACAAATGCAGTTTGTATGATGCGCCGAGCTCGGTGCGTGCAAAACAGATGAATGATGCAAACATGCTGTCATACTGTATGCTAATTGAAATATGCCCTAATCTAACCATCATAAGCAGGTAAATAAAAGGGAAGAAAGACGTGGGGTTGGAAGACATACATCACACTCACCCACACTTATTACAGTTATGCCCTCGCGCAGAGGGTCCGAATAAATATACAGTCCCGAATGAAAGAATAATACAGTCCAAAATAATACAGATTCCTAATTAATTAACAAATTAACTAAGAAAACTGTAAAACTGGCATGCAAGCCAGGGGCTGCCTTGATTCTGATGAATGATGCATGCCGGGCTGCTTTGGCGCTGAAATCCACTGGGATGCCCCAATTAGCCTCTGTTTGCACCTGCTCTTGAAATGCGTGCCAAGCTCTGAAAAGTTGCTGATTCTTCATTTTGCTGCAACAGAGAGCAGGAAAGGGGCATAGCAATGTATTTCACAAATATATGCATGCCTCGATCCTCGTGCCACCAATCACGCATCTCGATGCATGATGGCCGAGGAGTCGGATTGCACAACTCAATATAGGATGAACGCGTATGAATACTACAACAAAACCTAACTCCATCATGGGTAATCCGGAGTGTCGGTGACTTGGGAATTGAGACCCGTTCCGTCACTCGGAGTACGAAACGCACCTCGTTTCCCGTGCCCAGGCTAACTCCTATCCCGAACACGATGCAATATGCATGATATGCATGAAATGCAGCTAACATATGACCTAGCATGCGCAATGCTATGAAAATGAGATGCCTTGAAATGCGTGCACGCGGGCACGTAAACCGAAGCAATGATCCTAAGGCATGAAATGGCATACGCAATGCAAATTGGACTTACACTAACATGAGAGAGCCTCAGCCACACTCACATAAGAAGCCGTGAGATGAAAAAGAGATGTCTCGAAATACGTGCACACAGGCACGCAAAAAGAGGAAATGGCATACGCAATGCCGTATGGGCTTACACCAATACGAGTGAACCTCAGTCACACTCACATAGGAGGCCATGAGATGAAAAACGAGGTGCCTCGAAATGCGTGCACACGGGCACGCAAAACGAGAAAATGGCATACGCAATGCCGCATGGGCTTACACCAACACGAGTGAACCTCAATCACACTCACATAGGAGGCCGATAGATGAAAATGAAGTGCCTCGAAATGCGTGCACGCGGGCATGCAAACCGAGGCAATGATCCTAAAGCATGGAATGGCATTCCAAATGCAATATGGGCTTACACTAACATGAGAGAGCCTCATCCACACTCACACAAGAGGCCATGAGATGAAAAAGAGATGCCTCGAAATGCGTGCACACGGGTACGCAAAATGAGAAAATGGCATACGCAATGCCGCATGGGCTTACACCAACACGAGTGAACCTCAGTCACACTCACATAGGAGGCCGATAGATGAAAATGAAGTACCTCGAAATGCGTGCACGTGGGCACGCAAACCGAGGCAATGATCCTAAAGCATAGAATGGCACTCCAAATGCAATATGGGCTTACACTAACATGAGAGAGCCTCAGCCACACTCACACAAGAGGCCATGAGATGAAAAAGAGATGCCTCGAAATGCGTGCACACGGGTACGCAAAACGAGAAAATGGCATACGCAATGCCGCATGGGCTTACACCAACACGAGTGAACCTCAGTCACACTCACATAGGAGGCCGATAGATGAAAATGAAGTGCCTCGAAATGCGTGCACGCGGGTACGCAAATCGAGACAATGATCCTAAAGCATGGAATGGCACTCCAAATGCAATATGGGCTTACACTAACATGAGAGAGCCTCAGCCACACTCACGCAAGAGGCCATGAGATGAAAAAGAGATGCCTCGAAATGCGTGCACACGGGTACGTAAAACGAGAAAATGGCATACACAATGCCGCATGGGCTTACACCAACACGAGTGAACCTCAGTCACAATCACATAGGAGGCCGATAGATGAAAATGAAGTGTCTCAAAATGCGTGCACGTGGGCACGCAAACCGAGGTAATGATCCTAAAGCATGGAATGGCACTCCAAATGCAATATGGGCTTACACTAACATGAGAGAGCCTCAGCCACACTCACACAAGAGGCCATGAGATGAAAAAGAGATGCATTGAAATGCGTGCACACGGGTACGCAAAATGAAAAAATGGCATACGCAATGCCGCATGGGCTTACGCCAACACGAGTGAACCTCAGTCACACTCACATAGGAGGCCGATAGATGAAAATGAAGTGCCTCGAAATGCGTGCACGCGGGCACGCAAACCGAGGCAATGATCCTAAAGCATGGAATGGCACTCCAAATGCAATATGGGCTTACACTAACATGAGAGAGCCCCAGCCACACTCACACAAGAGGCCATGAGATGAAAAAGAGATGCCTCGAAATGCGTGCACATGGGTACGCAAAACTAGAAAATGGCATACGCAATGCCGCATGGGCTTACACCAACACGAGTGAACCTCAGTCACACTCACATAGGAGGCCGATAGATGAAAATGAAGTGCCTCGAAATGCGTGCACGCGGGCACACAAACCGAGGCAATGATCCTAAAGCATGGAATGGCACTCCAAATGCAATATGGGCTTACACTAACATGAGAGAGCCTCAGCCACACTCACACAAGAGGCCATGAGATGAAAAAGAGATGCCTTGAAGTGCGTGAAATGATATGGAAAATGATATGAAAACATGCCAATGGATTTCAACAACTAAAAATGATGCAAAACAGCCCCGAAATGAGGCGAAATGTCACCAAATGCAAGGAATGGTCCCGAAATGCGAATTTAGGCACCCGAAATGGCCTATAGCTATACCAAACATGCAAAATATGGACATGGAATGAAAATACAGTAGCAAGGCAGCCCCAAGACAAGCGTTTTTCAGTCATAAAAAGGGCTAAACAGCAAGCACACATAGGATTAAGCAAGAATGCAAAAATGGCTCCACAAGAGGGATATTGAAGTAAGTAATAAATGCAAAGCTCAAACAAGAAAATATCCTTATACAACACTGAAGAGGGCCTAAAAATATGAATATTTATAGTAGATGACATCCCCCAAATCAGTATGCAAACATGCTAAGAATGCCATGCAAGAAATAGGCCACAAGAGGGTATAACATGAAGTAGGCCAAACATTCATCAAAACAACAAGGACCCTTAATGAAACATGTTAAGAAGGTCAAAAAATGACCACTTTCAGCTCTGATCATGGTCCAAAAACAGAAGCAAAATGGGCTAGCAAAGCATGCAAAAACAGGGGCCAAAGAGGGGTATAATGGTAAGTACAACATGGAGGCCCCCAACAGTGTTGAGACCTTCTACAATGTTTTAGAGGGGCTCAAAATAAGCCCATTCACAGTTTATATCATGCTCCAAAACAATTTACATATAGGCCAAACAAATCATGCAAATTTACGGTAAATAGGAAGGATTATGAATTAAGTGCAAGATAGGGAGCCCAAAAAGGGTTGAGCCCTTCTTCAATGTTGAAGAGGGGATCAAAATAGTTCCACTTACAGTTTACATCATGCTCGAAAATAGATCACACATAGGCTAGAAATTTCATGCAAAAATGTGACATACCAAGGGGTATTGAAGCAAGTACCAAATGGAGGGCTCAAACAGGGTTGAGCCCTTGAACAAACATGAAGAATGGCTCAAAAAAAGCCTAGTTTCAGTTAGGGTCGAAGCCCAAAACAGTAAGCAAATAGGCTAAGAAAATGAGGCAAAAATGAGCTCAAAAGAGGGTGAAGTGGACTTACCCTTGAAGATCAAGACTTTGGTTGCTTCTTGGACCAAATTTGTTGCCTCTTAGCTGCTGGAAAGCCTCTCCTTGCTGCTGGAATGGAGTGGTGATGGTAGAGCTTGGTAGTGATGAAGAAATGTGGTTGGAACTTAGGGATTTTGAGAGAAAATGAGAGAGAAATAGAGAGAGATGGATCCAAAGGCCTTAGGGAAATTTTTGTAACCCTAAAACATGAGTTGGAGGATGGTTATAAAGGCCAAGGAAGGGGAGGAAAGGTGGAGGGAAATGACATCAAGTTTCCCTCCCAAAGGCTTTCCCCAGATCAGATATTTTTTTGGAAAAAACAGCTATATGGCTGTATGGCACAGATCCCAAGGAGCATGGCCGGCTGGGTACTTTTACTGCAGGTGGCCGGCCGGCCACCCCCTATGGCCGGCCGGCTAGGGGTCAAAAAGGTCAAGTTGAGTTAATGGCCGGCCACCAGATATTGGTGTCCTCCCAGGTCCCCTCAACACAACCATGTGGTTCAAATTTGGAGAATGTAAAACAGGAGAGAGAACAAGCCACTTTTAGGAGGGGTTCAAAAGGTTCAATTGGACTTACTGGCCGGCCATATGTTTTTAGGGTCCTCCCATGTGTGTACAACACAAATATGTGGTTTGGGCTTGAAGAAAATGGCCCTAAGGTGTTCAACATTAGCCCGGAAGTGAGAAAAACGGGCGTCGGAGGGCGCCGGAGAAGTATAACTAGTTGCTGAGATAATTGATGGCCTCCCACCCTTCAGTGACCTTCCTGGTGATAAAACAGAGGTACCTGCCAAAAATGAACAAAAACCGATGCAAAACGAATGCTCGGGGGCCAAAACACGCAGTTCGGGGTCCTGAAAACCGGCCGTTAAGCACCGAAAGTGGTGTTTGGCCACGAAGTGGGTATCTAAGACCCCAGTGTCCCTTGAAAGGGAGTAAATGAGATGCATGCCAAAAACCGGAGGAATCGGAGATGGTTAGACGGTCCCGAACCGAGGCACACGGCCTGACGGCTCCGAAAACCGGGAACCGGGCTCCGAAATGGGAAAAATGGCCTACGGGCACGAAATGTAGCCCACGGCCACTGAGAGATAGTCTACGGGACCTCTCCCTCTCCTCAGGAAAGAAAATAGAGAAAACCGAGTCTGGTTCGCAAACCGAGACAAGGCACAGAAGAGGGTTCGGAAGTCCGGAGGCAGGGCGCACGGCCGCGACTCTGAGACTTCTGAACGAGCGCAATATGCAACATCACCGAGCGCTCAATCGGTGACGTCTGAGTCTTAAGGTCGGTCAAAAATGGGGTGTCTACACATACTCTCAAGCTTGAATTGTGATGCCCAAGCCCAAACCAAAGCTCTAAGGTTATGATCTAAGGTGATGTATGGTGTATGGATATTGATCCAGAGAGATAGATTAGCTCAAGGGTGACTTTTATAGGAAGAATGAGCTCTCTCTTGTGTGTATATGCTATTTTGAAAATTTTCAACCCTCTAAATAGAGGTATAACCTTGTTTTTATAGAATTTGAGCAAAAAAGGTTGAAAATATCTTCAAAAAAAGACAGCTAGCGGGCTCTCGCCCAGAACAGTGTGTATCACTAGCAAGGCACAACCAGGACCAAATAGCCACGGTTGGCTTTCAATAGGGCACGGCCGGGCCCTAAAATGCTGCTTTATTTCCCTGTTTCAGGGTCAGTGTAAGGTAGCACAATGTTCAAAAAAGAACCTCTGAGGTAAGAATAAGGCAAGTAAGAAGGTTTTGGGATGATTACGAGACTCAGCCTTGGATTCCCTCACTGAGAACTTGAATCACACAATGTAGTTTTCATCATCGAGTGTGTTGGACCAAGCACCTAAGTCTTACAGGTGGTCAAAAATGGGGTGTCTACACCATCCTCTGATCTAGTACTCAATCTTGGAGAGGAAGTTTCCCTCCCGTCTCAGACACGGGGCTTTCTTCCATACTCTCATCTTCAACTCTTGTCGTACCCTTAATTTTCTTGTTGCTACAAATAAGAAAATCAATCTCTTCAGTGGAGCTTCCACGGAAGCACTGGGTTTCTCTAACGGTCATATCGCCCATCTAGAGAGAGAATTGGCAGCACTTTCAACAATTCCTTCATTACTATTGATAGTTAACTTTTACTCTTACCTTCATCTATCACCATTCCTCATGTTTTCCAATCCACCATCATCCCTTCATCAATTTCCTAGTCCAATACTACTCCTTCTTACAACTGGGGGGTAGTGGTCTAGTAGAGCTTTCTTATCCTTCCAAACAAGATGTCTAGGATCAATACTTGGAAGGCGCACAAGATTGTATTGTACTCATATCACAAAGCCCTAAGACTTTTATTGTGAAGTGGATGTGGAGCCTATTATTACCCCAATGGAGAATCTCTTAATTTGGGTTAAGTTAAATCTGATTATCAACCCACTACACTAAGGTTAGGGTTTGAGGAAGTTATGATACTCCCACAGATTATTCTTTTTTTTGATAAAAAAAATACTACTCCTTCTCTTCCTCAACTTATTACCACACTTTTCATTCTATCCCTACTTCATAACATTAACGCCACCAATAAGAAATTATTAAATTATTTAAATTGCTCATGTTTTGTTAATTGTAATTAATGAATAAATAATATATATATATATTTTAAAATTAAGAGTTTAAATTAAAATAATTAAAAAATTATAATTTAATTTATTATCAAGATCAAATATTCAAATTTTTATTTTATTTTATTTTTTTTAGGGGACAAATTTATAAATACCTCTCCAATCAAGAGGAATAAACTTTTTGCCACAGACCCATTTTCCATCGCGGAAAAAATTTGGGACCTCCGCAAAGAGGACCCCCATGACCCCTAATGAAATATTGACTATTGATGTGTTTGAATTGTTTTGAAGAGTTATGTCTAATAGTGACATGAATGGTTTAGATCATTTTGGGTGTTGTGAGGATTGTATTTTTTGAGGGGTCTCTATCATTATTGTTTCCACCGCTAATATAAGATCCCCATTAAAATGACAGGTGCCCATTAGTGGCCCCCACTTATGATTTTTATCTCATGCACACCACTCATCAACCAATGCACAAACTTTCGGGAGCCTCTATTTACACACCACATTTCATCTCAAGGTACACCATTAATTTGTTTAATTTTTATAACATTATTAACCTTATGTAAAATGACCACAAAGGACAAAAGAATATGATACACACCTTTTGTAAAATTATCATAAAGGACTATAATGAATACAATACACACCAAGTATCTCAAACATTATTTACGTATCTTCTCTCTGAAGAATCTAAAAACCCTGAGACAAAAATCAAAAACCCTTAAAGAAATAACCAAAAATATATGTACTATTGAAGATTTTGATTGGACCGAATGATGGATGCATCTGACAATATTGGTTTGAAACAATGGAGCAAAGAAAAGGTTAGTTTTTTACTTTTTATTTTGTTTTTGTTTACTTGCTGAGCAGTAGACCGTTTGTATTTATTTGGTTATCCAGAGTCGAACAATATATCTATGTTTGACTATCTACAATCGAACAAATTATATATGTTTGATTTTATAGTGTCGAACTTTGCTTGGCTTACAACTCTTGTACCATCAGGAGCTGATAGTGTGAATGGGACTTTATAAGCCTGTTAGCATATTGTAGGTTCTGAAGTCACTAAGGCCATCTTCTCTTAAACTACTTTAAATTTTGAACTGTGAGATCCAATAGTCGAGATTCAATTTTGTTCGACACTCACATTTCGAACTTATTGAAATTGTTCGATAGACCAAGTCCAAATAGATAACTTAAGTTCAACACTAAAATGTCGAGCATATTGAATTTGTTCGACAAAAACACTCCAGACAAAATGTTAATGTTTGACAGACCAATGTAAGGGTGAAGATGGAAGATATGAGTGGAGTGTGTGAGTAAGGGGTAAAAATGGAAGATTGTGGTGTATATTGAGCAAATTTTCAATTTATCAAATTACTAAATGTGTGCCTTGAGTAGTGATGTGCCTTAAGATGAAATGTAGTGTGTAAATAGAGGCTCCCCAAACTTTCCCATTCAAATCCATCACCTATTAATTGACTAAATTACCCTCCACATCTAGGGTGTCGTTAAACCGCACAATCTCAATTTATACTTGTCCCATTAAAAACTTATTCAAATTTAATTCGTTAAGTAAATAAGTCAATTCTGAATATTATTTAGAAATTGTTAAAGTTTTCGAACAAAACTAAACAATCAATTTATTGACCAACTCAGTTAGTTAATTTTTAAATTACACAAAAATATCAAGCTACTCAAGTTTGATTCAAGAGAAATTTATTTGAGATCGACTTAAAAATTTAACAAATTAATTTTAAACAAAATTTTAAAGTTGGTTAAAACTTTTAAACCTAAGTTTAAATATTTAATGGGTTGTTTAAGATGTTCTAAATAAGTGCACTTTTTGATTTTTTATAAAATATGGATTGAATTTGAAGTGATGTGGTAAAGAGATGATAGGACTTAGGCCAAGTTTGGCATATTGCAAAAAAGTCAAAAAATCAAAAAGTTACTCAAAAAGTTAAAAAGTTAGCACTATTCACCAAAAGTCAACAATTAAGGCTGCACAACTCCCGATCCTAATTTTTCTCTACAAATCAATTTTTACAATTTTTTATTACATATTTTTCTATAAAAAGTCAAAAAGTTAACCCAAACAACCATATTTTCTTCCTCAATTTTTTAGTCCAAAAAGACAAAAAATGTACTTATTCAGAACATCCCAAACAACCACTTAAATATAAGATGATATACTTAAATAGGATAATGATTTTTTGACATTTCGACTTTTTTAAGAGTTGTCAAACCTACCCTTAATTAATGGGCTCGTTTTACAATTTCCTACGAATTACCAGGGGTAATTTGGTCATTTACGCTACACAACAGTGTTATTGCACATCAGTCGTTTCTTGGGTTAGGGTTTTTGCACTGCGTACCTTTCCAGATCAGTCGTTTCCAGATTGGGAATTAAAGTTGTGATATTTTTGTTGTTTCGATTGTTCGATTCATCAATCCATTTTGGCATATCGCATTGGGTGGAGAGAGAGAGAGAGACTCGTCCGAGTAGTGGGCTTTAGCGCCCTGTGGCTAATCCAAATCCATGATCATCATCTGTATTCCATGGATCCTTCTTCAGTGCACGCCACTCCTTCCCTCCAAGAAGAAGATGATGAGTGGGGTAAGCCATTTTCTCTCTTCTCCTTCATCTCCCTCTGTTTGGTTTCCTAGAAAGTTTCACTTTACCTTTCAATTTTGAATCTTTTGAATTTATGCCCAATTTCATATATTTTTCTGTTTAGGGTTCCGTAGGATTGAATCTCAAACCCATCATAATGTACCAATTGTTTTCATATCTGGTTCTAGGATTTGTTGAGAGAGAAAGGAAAACAAAGGAGAGAAGCTAAAATTATTTGCTTTTGTTTGTTTGGGATAAGAAATTGTGAAGAAACTGAATTAAAAATTTCTTTTAAGGGGAAAAAAAAAAGTAATTCTACTTTATTTTCCTTCTTTCTTTTCCCTCAACAAATCTTAGATTCAAAATTTGATTTTGTGTTGTTCAGAATAGTACATATTCATTATCAATCTCTACTCTGCTATAGTGCTCTGGTTTGAAAATGGATTATGACTGCTTTGTTCATATCGTCTCTAGAATGCTCCGTGTGTGATTAAAGTATATTGTTTACGGGCAGATAAACGTTAATTTGTTTCTATTGACTGGTTATGAGGCCTTTTGCTTGCTTTTATCATCTCCCTTGTGTATCTAAAATTTTTTAGTGCATTTGATGGGGAAAAGATTGGCAACCAATAAACAAGACACCTGCAAGTTTGTGTATGTGTGTGCGGGCATGCTTGTGCGTATATGTATGTCTAAATGTGTATTGGGTGCAACCTTGTTTCTTCTCTCCTTGATTAATAAAATAATCATTTAGCAATCTCTATATTCTAATGTACCTAGAACTGATATTGTGCTAAATTCTTTTGATGATTGAATCATTCCAACTTGCTCACACACAGGAATGCAAATAAACACCTACACTTTAATAAGACTCAAGGAATGAATGATTGGCATTGGGAATTTTAATGGCTGAAAAGAATTCTTAACTTATTGAGATTTGGCAGATTTTGTAGATGGGAAGAACGGAGAGAAGGAAGGTGGCCCTTTAGTGATGAGTCATAGTAAGGCTTTGTTTGGGAAGCCAAGTTTGGGGCTGTTTTGGCTATTTTAGTCACAAAAAACAAAATAGGCTTTTTAACCCAATAAGACAAAACATCACATTCAACTTATAATCATTACATTCTTCCTCTCACAAAAAAAGCCAAAAAAGCCAAAAACCCTTCCCAAACGAGACTTTTTAGCCCCAGGTTAAAATAGTCTAAAAGCCAACCCACTTCCCAGACGAATCCTAAAACACATACACCCCTACTCTTACAATTTATCATTTTCTTTGAAGGCTTTGTATGGACTCCCTTCCTAACAATTTAGACCAAGATAAAACACATGAAAGAATAACAAGACAATTCCCAGAGCTAATAATTATAATTGGAAATTATTAAGTTCTCTCTTTTTTCTTTTTTGATAATCGGGAAGTGCGCCCTAGGAAGGGCCCTTTGGGCCCACTCTAGGAGTGTAAACCCCGAGGATCAAGCGGCTGTGTGTGTGTGGAATGGGAGATTGGAATCAATGACACACACAAAAAGCTGGTTTAGTGCAAGTGTGTTTCAACCATCACTTAACTTCTTTGAAGCTTTCCTTCCTAAGATGGCTTGACCATATTGATTGGCTACCATGCAAACAATCTCTAACAAATTTTTTGTAGTTTGGAGATCACAAATAATTGATTAGTTGTAAACACCATAATATATGAGTCATGTGAGAGTTGATGTTTGGAATGTTTTGGTGCAATTTAACGAGGCTAATTAATTTTTTAGTAATTAGGAGGCAGTTATCTGTTTTCATTTTTTTTCTTTTCATCCAACCTGGCCCCCTTTTGCATTTGACCTATCACAATCATTCATAAGATCAAATTTCCTGTCATCGGCATAGTATTTAAAAAAATTGTAAGAAGTGTATGTGGACATACTAATTTTTTATGGCCTCTGATGTTTTGCATTTAGACACTGATGGATTTGTGATTCCAAGCTTGGGTATTGGAGATCCTGATTCTAGTAAAAGCGATGCTCCAGAACTAGACTCCAAACCTTCTTCCCCTAAGGTGAGTTGCAATAGTTTATTTTTATGGGGCTTGGCAATTGTTTTTTTTTCCTTTGTTGTTTTTTGTTTTTCATCTTTAGTCAACTTTTTTTTAAAAAAAATTCAAAAAGCTTCATACTTTTATGTTTTATTAGTACTAGCCTAGATGGATTTGAAAAGTAAACTAAAAATATATATATTTTTAAAAGTCAACTAAAGAAGAAAAAAAAAAGCCGAAAAAGTTTACTCCTTTTTTTTTTTAAAATCATTCTAGATTTGATTGACCTAAAAAGTAAATTTTTTTGACACAAATCTAAAAAAAAATCACGAAAGACATCAAGTTTGGAAAAAAATGTGGCTTTTTAATTGTTCCCAACAAAAGAAGGCTGCATATGCTTGCTTACTTGTGAACGGAATGTACTTCTTTACTTTACTTGGGCAGGCTAAAAAGGAAGAGAAAATATACCTGGGACCCCACGGAGCTCCTCCACAATCAAAACAACAAGAGACGAACTCTTCCTCTGGACGTAAGCAGCGGTTCAAGCAGAAACTAAAGGAAGCAGATCGGAGAGTCAGCGGGACTGGGCGGGAGAATAGGTTGGAGAATCTGCATGAGCTTGTTGGTGGTGGTGGTGGTGGTGGTGGAAAAGTACCCAACAATATGTCAAAGGGTTCCCCCAGGGATTGGTTAGATCCACACTGCCACGAGTCTCATTTTGAGAGGCGGTATCCTCAGTAATTGTGGTGGGTTCAGTCCGATAGCTTGAGTTAATTTTCTGTGAGAGCTTTGATTCCGGGTACTTGACTGTGACCATATATATATATATATATTTATATGTAGTTATGCATTTTGAGAATAATGTTGTGTTAAGACTTGGACCTATTGAAGAAGCTAGTATTGCAGATGTTATATTTATGAATTTAAAAATTGTTTGCTTTTCTGTGTTGGCGTTTGGCATTGACATAGACCAGTGTTTTACGCATCGGATAAGTCTGTCCCAATTTGACTTAATTGTGAAAAATATTGTGATGACTATATTTTCAATCACATTGGATGCGTTTAATTTGAAAAACTCTAAATCACTTTCATAACCAATTCTGAGCAACTTGTGCTTATACATGCATTATTATGGCCTTAGATGAGTAGGTTTTGCTGCAAGTTTGGTGGCTCAAAGTATCTTTTGATAAAGAGCAGGCTTGGATATGGATAAGCCCTTCATGATGTTGTTCTGGATGCAGAAAAACTGATGAAATTTATGAAATTGCAGCAAAGAGGATTTGTAATTTGTATTGCGACTATAAAAAAGAAAAGAGAGAGAATGTGTTGTAGTCCCCATATTGAGCCCCAAATATATTTATTACACTGTTGTTCCTTCATTGGGTGTGTTTTGTATCTCATTTGTTAGGCTGAGTTGCAAATTGCAGTCGTCTTCCTATAGGTGGAGGGTGGTTTTGCCCCAATTTGAGGTCAAAAAGAACTAGGCTAATCTCCTGTCTAGAATTTAGATTGAAGGGTGTTATCTGGTTCCATGGAGTCTACTACTACGGGTTTGACTTTAATGATTCAAATTGTTGATTTTGTAATTTTTTTTTTTATATATTATTCATAAAAAAAATTTAAATCAATCCGGTAATTATGGATTCTTTTATCATTGTTTATAAGATTTCATCGTTATCATCTTTTTATGGTTCATTTTGAGGATTAGAAAAGTTTTAAAAAATCATAAAAACAATACAATGATGGAAATGAGAAAATGAGAGAGAATATGCAGTGTTGGGATAAACGTTAGTTGAAAATTTGGTGTCAAATCCACATTTCTTCTTAAAAAGGGCTTGGCTTCTGTCCAGTCCTTAATCGGATTGGATCGTGCTGTTGGGTACGTGGGGGCTCACCACGGGTCCCGTTTTGATAATCTGAACCGTTGAATGTGTAGAACTCGTCAAGTACTATAAGCCTATGAAAAATCATGTTAATCGGATATCGGTAGCTATGTGATCAAATCAGTTTTGTATAAAAAAAAATGAACGGTGAATAAATTAACGGTTGAAAAAAATCTGATTTGATCACATAGCTACCAATATCTGATTAACGTGATTTTTTACAGGCTCATAGTACTCGACGAGTTCTACACATTGACGGTTCAGATTGTCAAAACGGGACCCGTGGTGGGCCTCCACGGGCCCCAACAGCACGGTCCAGTCCGATTAAGGACTGGACAAAAGCCAACGCCTTTTAAAAAATATAAATTATTGTTGAAGATGCTCAAATTTTTTTATGGTTCATTTTGAGGAATAGAAAAGTTTTAAAAAATCATAAAAACAATATAGGCTTCATTTGGGAAGTGGGTTGGCTTTTTGAATTTTTAGTTTTTTTGGCTATTTTATTTTGGGGTTAAAAAGCCTAATTTGGGAAGGATTTTTGGCTTTTTTAGTTTTTTTGTGAGAGAAAAAATGTAATGATTATGGGTTAAATGTGATATTTTGTCTTATTGAGCAAAAAAATTTATTTTATTTTTTGTGATTATTTTAACTAAAAAAAACTCCAAAACCAACTTTCCAAACATAGGAATAATGATAGAAATGAGAAAATGAGAAAGAATATGCAGTGTTGGGATAAAAGTTAGTTGAAAGTTTGGTGTCAAAAATCCACATTTCTTTTTTAAAAAAATATAAATTATTGTTGAAGATGCTCAAATCCCTTCAATTATTAAGTAGGTACATTAATATTTATATACACATAAAATTTATTATTTTTATATCTAGTGAATATAAAATTAATACAAAAATTATTTATAGTTTCTTATTCTGTAATTTTTTACTTTTAGGATTAATTATACTAAAATCCTCTAAACTATTAGGGCATAATAAACTCATATATTTTGAGAACATGCGTTTATTAAAATGAGTTAGATTTTTTTTATATTCACATCTTAATATAAAAGAATTTGAAGGACTCGTAAAGTCTATCAAATATTATATTTTAATGATCTAAATAATTCATTTTATAAGATTTAATAATTATAAATTTTTTATTTTATTATATTTTTTAAAGTATTAAATAATTTTTAAAAATATATATATTTATTGTTCATTTTTTTTTTGTTGAGCAAATTAAAAAAGAAGTAAAGGGATGCAGTGTGTTTGGTTTCAATTTTTTGAATTTAATTTTCTAGAAATTGAATTTTTTATTTTTCATATATTTTTATTTTTAGTGAATATTTTTAAAATTTTAAGCAATTTTTTAACTTTTTAAATGTACTTTACTTAGATGTATTTAAAAAGTAAAATATTTATAAAAAAAATTAATAAATACACAAAAATATATGAAATTTTTTGTATTTAGTGAATTTTTTTTTTAAAAAAATTATAAAAAATTATATTTTTTAAATATATTTTATGTTAAATATGTTTAAAAATTAAAAAAATTATTTAAAATATTAAATAAAAACAATAAATAAATGAAAAATAAAAAAAAAATAATTTTTTTTTGAAAAGGAATCGAAACCAATCAGAATGGGTACTTTGGGGAACGAACATTTGGGCACTTGGATAAAAAGATAAAAAGAGTCCAATCAAAGGAAATTTACATACAGTCCTCTCAGACCCTAAAAGCAAAATCATTTTCCCTCGGAGAATCTCTGAACAACAGAGTGACAAAACGCTCATCAAAATCTCTCTCTAAGCTCTGCCATGGAGATCACTGAGAAGCTTTTGAAGTTCAAATTCTACATCTTGCTTGCCCTAGCTTTCTCTCTCATCATTCTCATAAACATCTATGTGGCTCCCAGCTTCATCGGCGTCCTCGCCTACTTTTGGCCCCTTTTGGCCTCCACAGCGATGTTCCTCTTCGCCGTCGTACTCTTCGGCCGGACTTCGCCGCCCGCCGCCGAAGCTCCCGGTGAAAAAGCCGCCGAAGGACTCTTGGATTTCGTCGCCGGAAAACCGGAAGAAGTGCGATTCGCCGGAGAAAGTTCCAAATCTGAGCAGAACTTGATGTAACCCTCTCTCTCTATATATATGTGTTCTCTCTCTAAAACCTTGTTTTTCTCTCTAGATCTCTTCTTTCTGTTCTTCGTTTTGGATTGTATCACTCGTTTAGAGGAATTGATGCCACCTGCAGCGTGGGAAATTCTGGTAGCGGCAGTGTTTTAGAATTATGTGAGTTTTGGAATTATGATTTGAAAAGAAAAAAATTTGTTTGATTATGAATTTTAAAAAACAAATTTGAATTAAATTTTAAAATTTTAATGTGAGATATGAAATGAGAAAAGTTTGATTATAAATTTTGAAAAGAATTTTCAAATTTTAATTTAAAAATTTATGCCTCATAAATGAGCATACAAAACTTTATTGAAAATTTTACTTAAAATTCATAACCAAACTTTTTTTAAAATTTAATTAAAAAAATAATTTGTATTTTGGTCTAAAAAAATATTTTTTATATTTAAAAAATATCAAAAATAATATAAATTTTTTTTCCCTTCCAAATAATAGGTGGCAATTGACAATTGTAAAAAAAAAGAAAAAAGAAAAAAGACGATGCTGTTTCAATCAACCGGCCGGACATCAGGGATGTCCAAGGAGAGGACCCAAAAGTGAGCGAATATGTGCGAAAAAGTAAGAGTTTTGGCTTGGAAGCAGTTTTGTTAAACGTGAAAGAGAAGTGTGCTTTGAAATGTGTGATGGAATCAATTTTTGAGCACGCCATTCAAACAGAAGGTTCATGTGAAGGGATGAAATTATGATTATAGCGCGACACCTATTTCTATACACTTATTCACCTTAGTACAAACACTTAATCAAATATTAGAAAATTTTATTTTTACATGCCTACTTATCTTAATACACACACTGAGAGGTTGTTTGGAATGTTCTAAACAAGAGCATTTTTTGACTTTTTATGAAATATGGATTGAGTTTGAAGTGATATGGTAGATAAGTGATGTGACTTAAATAAGATAATGTAGCTTAAATAAGATAGTGATTTTTTGACTTTTTGACTTTTTTAGTATATGCCAAATAAGGCCTTAATGAAATTTCATTTCAATCACAATAATACCCTGAAATAAATGACCATAATGCCTAACCAATTCATTTTCATCTTGTCGAAACCACACCATTCAAGCAAACCCCAAAGAATAGTAGGTTTATGGATGTTGCAGAAATATCTGTCATTTTCAAGGAATAGTGTATCGAACGAATCCAAATCGAGTGGTGATCTTTTCGTAACATGAAAACAAGTTTTGTTAACATTGTTGTACATTTTTTCTCATTTAGATTTTCCTTTCACTTTCTTCATCTCTTCTTTACAACTTTTTAGGTTACTTTTACTGCTGAAAAAATGGAAATTCACTAACATTGTTCATCTAAAACTGTAGTATGTTGGTTTCCATAGAATAGTAGGTTATGGATATCAACAATCTTATACTAGTAAAATCATTGTAATATGCCCCAGTGAAAACCTTGTCACTGTGCTGTCATAAGATGATTAAGGAGAAAGAGAAAGATAAAGAGAAGGACAATGAGAGGGACAGAGAGGGTAGTAAGCTATCATTGAAGAATGGCAAACTAGCCAAGAGTAAATCAAAAAGCAAATCCTCAACTAAGGTATCTTTGAAGGAGTTTGTAAATCAGGTGGATCAACTATCTACTGATGATATGCCTAATGTACTTCCCCGCCGGTCTACACGCATTCGAGGCCCCCCCAAATCTCTTTCACTTGGAGATTTTGTAGGACCGTGGCAAGGGCCCTCAAATGTAAACAAGAGGGGATTGAGGGACATAGATTCAGATGATAGCTCAATTGAGTGTGATTGTGATCTTGGTACAACACAGTTTCGCTGGACTGTGGAAATGCAAGCCTCACCTGAGCAATCACCAAAGCAGCATCAAACACCTAATGTATGGAACACACCAACTAGAGTGCTAACTGATGTTGAGCAGTGGCCAAAATTGACCACTGTGTCCCCATTGGTGGCAAATGAAATGATGTTGTCAAATAAATTTGGCTCTTTTAGTGCTGATCAAAGGAAAGAAGTAATGGGTTCCAAGCAACGAGAGAGTGATAAGCCCGTGCTAGCTTGTCGAAATGAGGATTCGGTTGATCTACATATGGAAGATGGTAGTGAAGGTCTGGATACACTTGCTATATCAGGTAAACCTCTACAAGTTGGGAGCTCTTTAATTAAAGAAGAGATTAACAAGGTGTCAAAATTGAAGTATAAAATAGGTGCCCATAAGATTGAGAACCAAGTAGATGGCATTTACAATGTCTTTATTGAGATCTCAAAAAAAGGCTTTTCTCATTGGGAAAATGCTTTGATTGGATACTTCATTGATAAAAGATTCTCTTTCCATTATGTGAAAACTTGGGCGGAGAAACTTTGGAGAAATTTGCTTGAGGACGTTGTCTCCATTGACAATGGTTTTTTTATTTTTAAAGTAAAAAGTGAAGAGGCTATGGACACAATCTTGGAAGATGGCCCCTATTATGTTGGGGCTAGATTGATTGTTATTAAAAAATGGCAACCTGGACTAAAACTAACGAAGTGTGAATTTTCAAGTGTGCCATTGTGGGTGAAGTTGTACAATGTTCCTTTGGAACTTTGGAGTGAAGAGGGTTTGGGTTACATAGCTAGCATCTTGGGAACTCCTCTTTATTTAGATGAGCCAACTTTCAAGAGAAGCAGACTTACATTTGCGAGAATTTGTATTGAAGTGCCAGCAAATAAAGAGATCCCTAAGTCTTTCAAAATAAATCTTGGTTATGGTGACCCATATGAGATTCAAGTTGAGGTACCATGGAAGCCTCTAAGGTGTGATGGTTGTAAGACTTTTGGCCATACCACTAATTTGTGCCCTCAAAAGCCAAAGTCTTTGAATCCTCCCTCCTTCAAACATGAGTGGAGAGTCAAGGACACTAAAACACAAATTCCGACTAAATGGGAAGTGGTGAAGAAAAATGGGAGAGATAGTGGGCAAGGTTCAACGCCATTGATCAACAAAGAGAGAGAGACGCAGTCTTCTATCCCCTCAACATCTAATGCATTTGATGTCCTTGAATCGTGTGATATGGACGAGTTAGGAAATGGAGATTCAAGTCAAGAGTTGAGAAATAGAGGGAGTCCATCTCCAAGTGATCCTAGTTATGGGGAGACTTCAAAAGAGGATAACAGAAGAAAACTTAAAGCGAAACTTCATGACTTGAAGAATGCTAGAAGGAAATTCTGAATCCTTGTTTTGTCGAGAATGTTGTACTTGTTTTCTATAAGCTCAGTTTGTCTTTTGATGGAGTAGTTTATTTTGTTTATTTTTGTGCTCCCATCAAAAGCTGTGTATTGAATTTCATTGTATATCTTTCTTTTTTGGTTATAATATGACTTACTTATCCAAAAAAAAAAAAAAAAATCACTGTAATTAATTTGGCCCAGATTCATGATGATGATGGTAAAGAAATGGAAAGCTCTTAGCTTATGATCTCAGAATCTATAAATTTTGGGGTTCCGATTCTTGAAACTTCAAAGATGGAAAAAATTAGGGCCATGGATGTTAAAAAAATACGGATTCGTAGATGAAGTTGAATTGGGTGTGTGTTTGGATGAAAGGAAGGACACAGTATTTGAATTAATGGTTATAATTGGAATATGTAATATGTGAAATTAAACAAATAATATCTAATCAAATTTATAAATGTGTACATTTAGAAATTATGTGCACTGTGATAAATATGTGTGTGGAAATAAAAATTTTCTAAAATATTATTTTAATGACAAATTGTATCCTAAAGTAAAATGACCTTAATGGATATCAAAACACACTCATAATATTAAGTCAAAATTTTCTCTATACACATCATTTAAAAATAAAATTTTTTTAATACACATCTTTTGCGTAAAAAAAATGAAACATAATTTTTTCATTGTTTTTTAATTTAAATCAAGTGAAACGATTATTAAATTTTTAGTGCGTGTGCTTACAAGTTTCAAAGCCAACACAACGATTAATCTATGAAAAAGTCACAAACTTCTATATCAGCACATGACCGTATAGACTGTAGTATCCAACAAGTGTTTGCAACTATGAGACGGGTGGTTTCATCTTCTTCTTCTTGTGTTTGGATGAACTAAAAAAGGTTTACACAATGAGAACTCCATATTTTCAATATAGATGGAAGTCAAGAAACAACTTCAGTGAAAGACCAGTATTCAATTGGGGAAGAGCATAGTCTACGAACGCGAATCTATGACCCAGTATGACCATTTTCATACCAAAATTTAGCCACCATAATCTACTTTTTTTCGGATATCAATTGCCGAAATTATTGATTTTATTTGAAAATCAAGTTCTGAAACCAAATTAGAAACTTAACTTACGAATTTAAGAATTTATTTTGGAAATCAAGTTCTAAATTTTTTTACGTGTTTCGGAAGTTAAAAAATAAACATTTTTCATTCGGATAACCAATACCAAATGAGCAAAATTGAATTTATTTTAAGAAAAAAACGAGAGTTTATGAAAAATAAGAGACAGATGGAGTTGTAGGTCTTCAATGGAGTCGTCAAAAGAGTGCAGATAGATGAAAAATGAAATGGGAGGGAGATGCTCACTTTCAACAATGCAGTGGGTCTTCAATGGAGTCACCATGAGTCTTCTTTAATGGAGTTTGATGTTGCACCTTCGAGGTGGGTGGAATAGAAAATAGGTCTACATCTGGAACGAATAGTTTAGGTGGTGTGTGTACAATGATGTTAGTTTATGATATAATTAGAACATGTGATGTGTTGACTGAAAATAAAAATATAAAACCAATTACATAAGTGTGTGCATTGAGAAATTATATACACAGAGATAAAAGAGTGTGGAAATAGAATTTCCAGTGAAGTGTATATTCCGGGAATAAAAGTGTTCTTTATCAATAATGACAGTTGGTTCCTTTGTTATTATTACATTATTTTTTGAGTTAGGCCTTGTTTAGGAACAAATTATTTTAGTACCTCTTGACTTTTTACGAAAAGATGTACATAAAAGTAGAGAGAGTAATATGACAACTTATAATGAATTTTTAACTTTTTTACTAAAACATGTAATTACCTTAATTATACTTTTAACTTTCGGTGAATTACACTAATATTTAGAAAGAATACAATAAATTTTATAATTTTAACATAATTTTATTTTATTTAAATTTTATTTTTGTTTTTATAATTTTAAATTTAACAATTTAATTATTCTGGTTAAATTTTGATTAATTTGTTTCACGTGTACTCAGACAAATGTAACCTTCGTTTGGCAATGACTTTTTTAGTTGGCTTTTTGGCCTTTTTGACTTTTTTAGCTTGAGATTTTTTTGTTCAATTGGTATTTTTGATTGGCTTTTTTGGCCTTTTAGCTTTGGAATGGTAGATTTTTTTTGTCCTTTTGTGATTTTTGATTTTTTGCGATTTTTTGACCTTTTTTTTTTTTTTTTTTTTTTTTTTTTATCCTTTTGAGATTATTTAGCCCAACTCAAAAACCAAACAACACCATAATATTAACTTTTTTCATTTTGTATTAGTTTTTTGGTTAAATTAGTTACAAAAAGATAATAAATTAAAAGATTAATAAGATAAAATGTCACATGTAAATTATAATTATAATTATTTTTTTTTTTACAAAAGTTAAAAGAATTAACCTGAACAAACAAAAATAACCCAAAAAAAAAAAAAAAACAACGACAACAACAACAACAACTAAAAAAAGTCACATGCGGCCAAACGGCAGAAAAGAGAAAGGTCTAAAAACTAAAATTAAGGTTAGGAGAGATTAAGGAAAAAAAAAAAAAAAAAAATTTCTCAAACACTTATAATAAAATAAATTTTAAATTTTATCAATTTAAATTTAAATGTTTCGATTTGTTTTTAATTTATATGATTTTTTATTTTTATTAAATAAAATTGATGAAAAATAATATGTTAATCATTAAATTCAATGAAAATAGTATTTTAGATATTTTATTTACATAGATATTAAGTTTAATGATCAAAAAATATATATTTTTTGTTAATTTTATTTAACAAAAATAAATTAATCATTTAAATTCAAAACAAATCAAAATATTATGGTTTAAATTGATAAAATTAAAATTCTAAAATATATTTTGTCATAAAGATCAAACTATACATTTTTTTGGTTGTTGTTGTAATTCCTCCTAAAATTTATGAATTACGTTGTTTAGTTTAAAGGATTTTAGGAAGAAAGTTGAGTTAAAATAGCTTATTAAAAAATAAAATAGATTAAAATAGATTAAAATAATTAATAAGACAAAATGTCACATCTAATCTATAATCAGTTCATTTTTTCTCTCACAATCATCCAATCAACTACAAAAAAAAAAAAAAACCAGTCAATTTTTCAAATACAACTTGTTTTAGCCAAAAAAAAAAAATAAATAAAATAACCAGGCTTTAAAGTTACATATATCAAAAGAAAATTTAAGTTCAATTATAAAAGTAAAAAAAAAGTATAATTTAGCTCCTATTTTTTCACGCTAACCTTAGGCCCACCCTACGTTCATGTTTTCTGGGCTTTGTAAATTTGGTTACTTAGTTGGTTTTTTAGTTTTTTTACTACTTTAATTTGGTTAAAAAAATAATGTATTGGATGGTAGTTGTTGTTTTTTTTTTAAATTTTTTATAACTGATTTGATAATTGTGAAAAAATAAAAAGTAAAAAAATAATTATAATTTAATTATAATATTTTATCTTATTAATTATTTTAACATATTTTATTTTTATTAACTATTTTAACTCAAAAAAAAAAAAAAAAAAAAGGTGGTCACCAACCCAACATCCCAAACAACCCATGATGTGATGATAGTGTCCCACTTGGGTTGGGTCACATTCAAATTCAAGAGGCAATCATAGGGGTGCTGTTACAACTTTATAATTTATTTTATTTTAAAAAATTATGTTAAGTTATTTGGTATAATTTTTTTTTATTATTTTTATTATTTTTAGTGTTCGAACTCGACTAATTCAAAGATCCTAAATTAACGGCCAAATAAACTTCCTGCGACTTCTTAGGTAATAAATCTTTTGGTTGCCTTTTGATTATCTAAAAGTTAAAAGAGAGATTTTTTAACTTTATTTTACAATTATAAACTTTTAATTTCTAATAAACTACATTAAACAGGATCATAATTTAACTTCTTTCTTTTTTCACAAGAACCGTGGGTCAAGAAAATGAGTGCAATCGAGTTACCCTCATTTCATTGTGATTTCAAATTTCATTGAGTTTTTTTTTTTTTTTCCCCTTCAAATTATCATAGTCTGAATTCGAATTGTTTAAAATAATCTAAATAAGTATACTTTTTAATTTTATACAAAAAATATGTAAAAATGTAGAAAGGTAACGTAGCCTAAAAAAGATAAAAAGAAAAAAAAATATGATATTTTAGTGTACCCAAAAACTAAAAGATTGATTAAAAAGATAAAAATTATTGAATGAAAATGAATATAATATAGTAGTATAAAATTTTGTAAAGTACATATATGGTCTGTTCTCGGGTAATTCAGATTAATCTTAAGTTAACTCAGGCTTTGGCTTGTTTTGACAATTTGGTGAACAGCAATTTTATTTGACTTTTTTAATTTTTTAAGTCAAATCACTTCTATATTTTTTTTTTTGTAAGTGCTTTAAAAAAAAATTAAAAAATTAAACAATCAACTTTTAACCTATTTAAAATAACTTAATTAGATTTGTTATTTTTAGAACCAAATTTAAACCATCTTTTAAATCAGTTGTCTTTTTCCAAAAAAATTAAAAAAAATAACAATAATGATACAGACCACTAACATCATCACTAATGATGTGGCAAGCTCAAAAAAAAAAAACTAAGACACAAAACACATGTGGCAGTGGGCACCCACTGCCACATCCCTAGTGCAACCACTAATTAGTGGTCTGCATCATTTTTCAAAAAATAATAATAATAGGAAAATCAATTTACCATAGAAAAAAAAAAAAAGGTTGGCCCCCACTTTGACCCAAACTTTGATCACCTATGATCGCGGGCTTTCGGTCTTCGATAAACTTTGATGGGCTTTGGATTGGACGAATAAGACTGTTGTCTCCTCACGTGGTCTCTCACAGACCCCACACAAAAGTAAAACATGGATCAAACCTGGGAAAATTATGGACTAGGTCCATATATTTGATGGACATTTTTATAAGTCTTTTATATTTTTTTTTTAACGTAAATTACATTTTGCCCCATTTATACTGGATCATTTATTATATTTAAAATTAAATATCATTTACTATATCTAAAATTAAATAAAAAATGACATACTAATAGTTACACAGTATAAAATATTGTATTATATATAAAATGCCTCTGACACAAACTCGAACTTAATATAATAATATATTTTTTATGCTATGTGATCGTTAACATGAATTTTTCTGTTTAATTTTAAACATAAATTGATTTTAAAAGTAAATTGAGAAAAACCTGAAATAATAATGGCTAAAATGGGAAAAAAATTATGTTTAAAATTAGATAGAAAATGGCATATTAATAGTTACATTGTATAAAAAAATTTATTATATATAACATACCTCTGACACAAATTGAAACTCAATATAATAATATATTTTTTATGCTATGTGATCATTAGTGTGACTTTTTCTGTTTAATTTTAAACATAAATTAATTTTAAGAATAAATTAAGAAAAACTTGAATTAAAATGGGAAAAAAATTGGGGGTACTTACCAATTAGTCCTATTCACTATACTTATTTATCTACAGGTCCTAACTAATAAATTTAACACTATAAAAATAAGAGAGTGATAAATTTATCACTAAAAATTTATTCATAAAAATAAAAAGACTGATAAATTTATCACTATAAATTTATTCATAAAAAAAAAGACTGATAAATTTATCTTTATCACTTAATAAATTTATCAAATAGGACTTAATGGGTATTAAGTCTCTAAAGTAGGACCTATTAGGTAATAAGTCTCCAAAATAGGACCTATTGGTAGTTTACCCAAAACTTTGAGTATCAAAGTAAGAAAATGGCCAAACATAAAAAAGGCAAAGTGTAATTTACCATTTTTATTAATGCACTAATAAATTATATTTCGTCCCCTTTATTTTGGTTATTTTTTCATTTTGGCTTAAAATTTTTTTTTTCACTTTGATTCTTAATGTTTAAAGTTTTTCTTAATATACCCTAAGGTAATTTTTATTCAAAATTAAACAAAAAATTTCACGTTAATTGTCACATAACATTAAATATATATTATTATATTAAAGTTTGAATTTGTGTCAATAACGTGACTTATCTATAATTAAAAAAAATTATACCACGTGATTGTCAATGTATTTTATATCTAATTTTATATATAAGTTTGTTTTTAAAGTAAATTTAATAAAACTTGAAAAATTAAGAGTCAAAAAATAAAGGGGAAAAAAAAGAGTTTAAAAATCAAAATAACAAAATGATCAAATATAAGGGGTATAATACCATCTCTAACGTTACATCAGATGTTTAATCAAATTCAAATTTTATGAATGGAAGAAATGTCAGCTCCAACATTATCATCAAACTGATATTAGATGAAGGGAAAACCAAATATTTCATCAAATGAAATGAGCGTTTATCGTTCATAAAATTTATAGATGATCGTTGGGCCGAGCATTATTCCGAACAACTAGGTTTTCTTTATCTGAACCCAACTTTTGCCCATGTCCGGACGTTCGCTCGGACATCTTTTCAAACAACCGGGCATTTGATGAAAATTTTGAATTTAACATTATAATGCACTGTCTCAGATCAAAATTTTCATCAAATTTTTACTTAAATTTGATAAAAAGTTTGATGCAACATCAGAGATGCTCTAAGAACATCTACAACAGATGCCTTATATTTGTGTTTTAGCTAAAAGCCATCTTTCAGCGTTTAACCCATTTTGAATTATATCACCTCTTACATTTTTTAAACGTTTTTAAAAACAAAAAAAACAAAAAAAAATTTAAAAACTAATTTTTAAGATCTTTTCAAAACAATCCAAAATCGTCTCCAACAAGTTCTCTGTCTCAAGTCTCCAATTAGTGGTCGTTACAGTTGCTCTCTGTATATAGAGAGTCAATGTAGCTCTCATAAATTTCTAAAATTGTTATTTTATTCAAATTATATAATTAAAAATTTTAAAAATATTATAATAGTATGAATAATATTTTTTTCATAATTTAAATTAAAAACGACAAATAAATATAAATTTTATATAGAATAGAAAAATTAGAGTAATGTTATTACCACCTCATCAATTATTTTGGACCTTTCATTTTTTAGTTACAATAATAACCTTAAATAAAATTACTAAAAATGACATAAATAATTTTGGGACACCCTATCTCACAATTAAGCCCACACACCCACTATATCATAAGTTAGGGTTTATGAGAGTATTCACCTCTATCGTCACCCATCCATATTTCCCAAATTATACATTCAAAACTTACCCATCCTCAAAACTCTTTGACGACAATATTCTAGCAGTAACAGTGACAACCATTTGATTATCTACACTTATCCGGCAATGATAATAAGTGAAAGTTTTTTCGGCAACCACAACTCCATGAGACGAGAGGAGTACAATAAGAACAACTCAGAGAAAGTTCATAGCTTGATGGTGTTCTTAGCTTAGAGAACATTGCCCTTGTAAGGGTAAGTTTTTTGAAAAAAATGGCAAAAGTAATAAAAATTGTTCGTCATTTTTTCAAAATTAAACTCCCAAACATATGATTGAAATTCGGGAATACATGCATGAACATTGTTAATTTGTTATGGAACAGGTAGCTGAATATTTCTTATTTGTTCGGAAACAAATAATCGAAACTCGTGGATATTGTAGAACCCACAAAAGAGGAATTTTGAATAAACAACAAAAAAACCTTGTATTTATTTTCTCAGGTCATGAATAAGTATCAGGAGATAAAGTCGTAATTACCTTCGTGGATTTTGTTAGAGTTTTTGAGAGAGAGATTTTTTGGGGTGTGAGGGTATGCATTCAATTGAATGAGTGAAATGTTTTTATAAGAATAATTTTGTATTATTCGGGGGGCAAAAAGAAATATGAAGAGTTTTAAAATTTATGAGTGAGGGTCCAAAGAAAGTAAAGTGTATAAAATAATTGACGAGATACTAATATCGGTACTAAAAAATTATTGAAAATATTGTTAAGGATGGTACCTGAAAAAGTAATTCCTTAAAATAGGAAGATGCTTTTTAATTAAAATTTGAAGAAAATTTAGCAAGGGTGGCTGGAGATGCTCTTTAAGAGCATCAGCAGTGGACATGTTAATCCATCTATTAAATTTCAACAAGTTATTTTCACTTTAAGCTTCACAATAGAGGTCTATTTTGACAACATGGTTTGTAGCCACTTTTTTTTGTTAGTAGCAAAAGTCAAAAGTTGGCTTTTTTGTCTTTTTTTCCTTTTGGGAAGTTGGTTTTTAGCCAACGGTGAAATTACAATTTTACCCCTCATGGGTCAAAATGTGTTACATAGGTGAAGCTGTAAATATTTTAAATAAATGGAGGTAGTTTGGTCATTTTGTTATGATTTGACATCATAAACAAACATTAATCCAAAAAGTCAAAAGTCACTTTTTACTAGGGGTGCAACTCGGGCGGGCTCAACCCGAGCAACCCGAGCCCAGCCCGAGTTTTTTTAGGGCTTGGGCAACTATATCTTGTAATCTAGACGGGTCTGGGCAGATTTTTGATACCCGAATTGTAATTCGGGCCGGGCTTGGGCAGAACCAATGGCCAACCCGAGCAACCCGAACCCGAATTAAATTTAATATATTATATAAATTATATAATATATAATATATAATATATATATAATTTAATAAATTATATAATATATATAAATTAAGTAAAAAAGTTAGTCTTAATTTTTAATTTTTATTTTTTGGTGACCAGAATATAACTTTGAATAATTCTCAATTCTTTGTTAATTATCAATTCTACCTACAGGTTTCAAAACAAATCTACCTACAAGTTTCTGGGCAATTCGGGCTAACCCGAGTTCAAAATACAAAGCTTGGGCCGGGCTTAGGCAGCAAAGCTCAGGTTCATGTTCGGGCTTGGGCGGGCTTGGGCACTGCTCTGGGCAATTCGGGTCGGACTTGGGCAGACCCCCAACCCAACCGAACCCGCCCGAGTTGCACCCCTACTTTTTACTAACTTTCCAAATCATTTATCTAAAAAAGCCAAAAACTTAGTTAAAAGTCAAAAAATCACTTTTTACCATCTTCCGCTAAGGGCAACATTAGTAATCAAAGTTAGTGTCAGATATTAAATAGTATGTTAATTACAGTCAACATTTTAGCCATTGAGTGAGAGAGAGGAAAGTATCATAGGATCGTTTGACAAGATGTCCGGCCAATCATTCTCCAGACATCTGAACCCCCAAGAGAAAAATAAAAAAATTTTAGAGCTTTTTTGACCGACCAAATAACTTTATGGCCGGCCAGCTTATTACCACACATCTTACCAAAAATGCACTGACAGGAAGAGAGATAGAGCCACTGACAGTGTGTTGGGTTGGGGGCACACTGCATTTTTCAATTATTTTATATTTTATTTATTATATATATATAGTTATTTTTAATACATATTTTAACATATTTATTATATCACTATCCACTTATTAAATTAACAAAATTTTAACATATATTTTTAAATATTTTTCACTTTTTATTATGCAACACACTCAAATACACATTTTTAACACATGCATGGTGATGCTCAAAGTGCAATTTGTCCTATATTTTTACACATATATAAGCTTAACCAATTCAAATAACATTTGAAAAACGAAACGCAAGAGATGGAGGGAAAGCGGTCGAATACGAAACCCAGCGATTTGTTGAAGAAGATCCGAGGTAATTTCAGTCGACCCCAAACCACTTCAAGTAAATCAATCATCTATTTGATCCTTCTAACGATGAATTTTCACTTATTCGTCTCATTTTTTATTAATTTTTTTGGATTTTTTGTTGTGTAGAAATAACTCGATCCATTATCGAAGATATATGTAGAGGACGATCGCCATCGCTATACATCGATCGCTTCAGAAATTATTGCACAGACGCTACTGGAAACTGGTTTGATTCCTTTAATTGCTTCGAATCTGAATTTCTCTGCTGTTTTTTTGAAGTAATTTAGTTTTGAAAGTGGAATTTGCTCTGAGTTTTGCATTGAATGGAAACGAACACAAGTAATATACTTCCGAAATGATAACCTAATTGTGAATTGAGGTTTTTTGTTTGGATGATGAGAACTGGCAATCTCTTTGGCTTCTTTACTTGTTTGATTTGTATGGAGTGAGTTAAGCTCTTTAGAAGCACTTATTCAGTTGATGGGAACGTGGAATTTTGATGATTTTTGTATTTATAGGTTGTGTTCGGTTCATGAATTTGGAAATAGAAAGAGAAAAGGTATATGAAATGTGAATGGAATATAACTACATTTCATATAATTTTTCTCTTTTCCTTTCCATGAACCAAACACAGCTTGAGGGATCGTTTGGATGCAAGGCCATTGCATATGTTGTCTGTCTTTCAAAGTAAAGGGGGAAAAGAAAAAAAATAGAGAGAACATGTGTTTTGTGTCTGAGTTTTTGAAATTACTATGCAATAACATCGAAGGAGCTTAAGGCTGTGTTTGGATCATAGATTTAGGTGGGAATTTGGAAAGGGAAAGAGAAAAGGTGGGTTCCATTTTTTAAATTTCTATCCAAATCCATGATCCAAACACAACCTAAGGTATGAAAAAATGGAAATCAAGTTTTCAATGCAGGGAATGGGAAGAAAAAAAAAAACACAAAATTTTACCAAAGGGACCATCGTTTAGTTTTGGAGAAAACTTATTGTAGAGATAAATGAACATTGCCCTCCTACACATTTATTTGTCAGCATTTTTAGATTTCTACGTGGATAGCTAATTTGAGACAATTTTTTTATTGGTATATATTTTTTAATTTATGTAGCTACACTACTTACAATTCTGTTTACAGAATCATTTAACTGCTTTTGGGTTTCAAATTAAGAGGTAATTTTCCACATCTAAGATGATTACAATTAACAAGCATATCATTGATGAATGTGTTTTAAAGGCCTTAAAGAATGTGATTTGCTTCTTTAGGGAATTGACTATTTTGTAAGAAACAATTCATATACTCTCTTTGTCCCATATTTTTGGTCCACTATATCATTTTGGGACTCCAAAATGGGTGTCCCTTTGAAAATTCAATAAACTTAGTGCTTGTTTGGCATGTGTAGCACATGCTATTTTAGCACATTATCCTATTTGAGTCACATTACTTCTCTACAACATCAGTTCAAATCCAACCCATATTTCACGTTTTTTCGTAAAAGTCAAAAAGTATACTAATCTAACACTTCCCAAACAACCCTTTAATCTTATAGACGGATGGTTTTGAGAATTTAGACTATAATGGTTGGGTTAATGCATACCATGCTTGTCCCCAGTATTTCTTATAGGAGACACCCCCCCCCCCCCCCCCCCCCCCCCCCCCCAAAAAAAAAAAAAAAAAAAGAGGATGTAGGGAGTATTAAAGTATATCCAGTGGAAGTTAACTATTTACATCATCATACTCAATTTATATGTATTGTGTGTATGCAGTTTTTGCAGCTTGGATTTGTCCATTGGAAAGGAAGTTCTTGCACTACAGAGGGAGTGCCATGCACGTAGGCTGGGTGAGTCATGCTTGATGTGTAGTGTCATAATTTCTATTGCTTCCCCACAAAGTTTTGAATTTGTCAAAAAGATAAGATCAGCAAAAAAGTATGGCGTAGGTGCTCACACAGTCTCTTCATTTTCAGATGTCTTGCTAAGAGTGCTACTGATTGTTCAGCAACTTCTACAAGAAAACAGGCATGGTTCAAAAAGAGACATATATTACATGCATCCTTCTGTTTTTCAAGGTGAATCTGGTTTGTTTATTTTGGCATTCATATCATGGTTACTTGAAAGTCTGAAAATAATATGCTTGATGTAATTACTTCCAACACGATGTGTTATGCTACAAAAAATTGCATTGCGAGGTCCATTTTCATTTAATTATTATTTATTATAGTAAATCATATTTAAGGAAAAAGGAAGATGTACCATGGTAGGTAGTAACTATGATTCTGTTAGAGATCGAAGAGAACTTGGAGTATCATTTTTCTTTTTGTGTCAGCTGCATTGTCTTTGAGACTCCAAAGTGTTAGGAATTGACCCTTCCTAACCAAGATCGGTGAGACACGAAATAAGAAACAAGAAAGAAATTAACGAATCAAACAAATCACACACACAAGAACACAAAGATTTATGTGATTCACCCCAGAATAAGGTTACGTCCATAGTTGCTACGGTTGTCACTATGATCAGAAAAATACAACTCTCTCTTAACCTAAAAGAGGCGCCCCCTCATCTATTTATAAGTATAGAATTGGGGTTATATGGAAGCACATGGGAATTACAAAAGTACCCGAAACCCTCCATTGGAACCAGTGTTTGAGTGAACAGTAGGATTGAATGAACAGTACTTATTAGGGTCTACCGACCCAACAATCTCCCACTTGGAACCTGATAACACAAGCTCTCTATCATCTTCATCACATAGAGGAACGCCGCAACAACTTGATCTTCCTTCATCAATCTTGAAGGCCAACTGAAGTTGCACACAACTTTAGTTTGTCAATGGTGACTGTCTTGATCAACATATCTGTTGGATTCTTACTGCCTTGGATCTTCTCAAGAGACAAAACTCCATCATCTACAAGTGAACGAATGAAATGGTATCGCAGCTGAATGTGTTTCATCCTAGAATGAAAAACTGGATTCTTTGCAAGATGAATAGCACTTTGACTGTCATTATGCAAAATACTCATCTCTTGCGTCTTACCCAACTTTGCTAGGAAATTCTGCAACCAAGTCATCTCCTTCCCAACTTCAGTAATAGCAACATACTCAGCCTCTGTTGTAGAAAGGGCCACAATCTTCTGTAACTATAAATCTAACTCACTGCTGTACCACCTAATGTGTAAACATAACCAGTAGTACTCTTTCTGTTATCCATATCACCAGCCAAGTCTGCATCAACATAACTATGTAACCCGATGTTGGTTCGTCTGAAACAAAGTGCCATGTTTGTAGTACCACTCAAGTATCTAAGGATCCACTTCACTGCCTCCCAATGCTACTTGCCTGGATTACTCATGTACCTACTAACCACTCCCGCTGCATGTGTAATGTTTGGTCTAATACAAAGCATAGCATACATTATGCTACCGATAGCTGAAGCATATGGAACACGTTCCATGTAAGCCTGCTCTTCTTCGGTCTTCGGAGACTGCTCTTTGGTAAGTCTGAAGTGGCTAGCCAATGGAGTGCTCACTGGTTTTGCACCATCCATGCTGAACCTCTTGAGAACTTTCTTGACATACTCAGCCTGTGACAACTTCAAAGTACCATTTGCCTTGTCCCTGTGAATCCTCGTACCAAGGATTTTGTTTGCAACTCCAAGATGCTTCATCTCAAATTGGTTGGACAAAAGTTTCTTCAATCTTTTTATCTCTTCAATGCTAGATCCTGCAATAAGCATTTCATCAACATATAAGAGCAAAATAATATAACTTTTGTCAAACCTCTTGAAATAACAATGATCTGCCTGACATCTTGTAAAACCGCTGCTACACATAAACCCATCAAACTTTTTGTTCCACTGCCTTGGGACCTGTTTCAAACCATACAAGCTTTTTCGAAGTCTGCATAAAAACTCCTCTTTGCCACTTGCCAAGAAACCTTGTGGTTGCTTCATGTAAATTTCATCCTCCAAATCACCATGGAGAAAAGCCGTCTTCACATCCATCTGCTCAAGATGCAAATCTTCAGTAGCCACAATTCCCAGCACCAATTTGATAGTGGTCAACTTCATAACTGGAGAGAAAATTTCATTGTAGTCAACCCTTTCTTTTTGCTAAAATCCCTTTGCAACCAATCTGGCCCTGTAGCGTTTACTTCCATCATGTTCCTGTTTGACCCTGTAAACCCACTTGTTGTGCAAAGCTTTCTTACCCACTGGTAATTCAGTCAACTCCCATGTCTGGTTTGCCATGAGTGAATCCATTTCATCTTGCATAGCTGACTCCCACTTAATTGAATCATCAACTTGTAAAGTCTCATCATAACTTTTAGGTTCACCCCCATCAGGCAACAACAAATAATGTAAAGATGGAGACCAACGCTGTGTAGGTTTAGACTTTCTTTCTAACCGTCTCAACTTAGGAGTAAAAGTATGTGTCTCAGTTTGTGGAATAAGTTTTTCAGGATTATTCTGAATCCTACTATTCAAATCACTCTCACTAATCTCCTCTAACTTAACATGCTCATGACAAGTAACAGATTCAGATTCAGATTCACATGCAGACTTATCCCTATCTTTATACATTACTTTCTCCTTAAATATGACATCTCTACTTCTGATTATTTTCCTATTTTTATCATCCCAAAACTGATAACCAATTTGATCAATGCCATATCCAATAAAAGTACATTTAACAGATTTCGGATCAAGTTTACTTTTATCAGCAAAATCTGTATGCACATATGAAACACAACCAAATATCTTCAAAAAAAGAAAGATTTACCTCTTTATCGCTCCAAGCTTCTTTCTGGTAACTCTCCATCCAATGGAGCAGATGGACCACGGTTAATCAAATATGTTGTAGTGTTAACTGCATCTGCCCAAAACATCTTTGGTAATCTAGCCTGTATCCTTATACTTCTAGCACGTTTATTCAGAATTCTATTCATGCGTTCTGCAATGCCATTCTGTTGAGGTGTCTTTCGAACAGTCTTCTCCATTCTAATTCCACTTTATACACAATATTTCTTGAACTCATTGTCCTCATATTCCCTCCATTATCTGATCTCAAGCACTTAATTTTCAGACCTGTTTCAGTATCCACCAAGGCTTTCCACTTCTTAAAAGTAGTATAAACTTCAGATTTATGTTTCAAAAAATAAACCCATACCTTTCTCGTTGAGTTGTCGATAAGGGTAACATAGTATGATGATCCTCCAAGAGATGAAACTGGTGTAGGTCCCCATACATTTGTATGAACCAACTCCAATTTTTCTGACTTCGGTTTCCTGCCATCCTTTGAAAAGCTGACCCTCTTTTATTTACCGAAGATGCAATCCTCACAAAAGTTGATGTCCACCGATTTCAAATCTGACAGTTTTCCCTTAGATACAAGTACCTTCATCCCTTTTTGACTCATATGCCTAAGCCTTTAGTGCCACAGATTTGAGTCTTCGTACCAACAACTGTTACTGCATCTCTATTGTTTGTAGTCATGTAAAGGGTGCCTTCTTTTTTACCACGAGCAACAACCATGGCTCCTTTGGGGATTTTCCACAAACCACCCATGAAGGTTACAACATGACCTTCATCATCAAGTTGTCCAACAGAAATCAAGTTTTTTTTCAAACCAGGCATATGTGTGACATTCTGTATCTTCCAAATAGATTTGTTTGGCAACCTGATTGTTATATCCCTTTTACTTACAATCTTCAAAGGTTCGTCATCAGCTAGATAAACCTTCCCGAAATCACCACCAATGTAATTGTCCATGATTTTCCTCTGTGAAGTAGAATGGAATAATGCCCCAGAATCTAAAATCCAAGATTCAAGAGGGCTGTCAATACTCAAGATCAAAGCATCATAAATCTCATTCGTTGCAGCATTAGCAGACTTATGATTTTGATCACTTTTGTTCTTATTCAATGTCGGACAATCTCCTTTTAGATGTCCCTTCTTTCCACAGTTCCAGCAACTCCGTCCCTTTCCAGTTCTTGACTTGCTTCTGTGTTTGGATTTTGATCTGTTGCGGGTCGGGTTTTTTCCTACTGATTTTCCTCTGGCTTTTGTATTCAGGGTAGAACCTGATGTTTCCCCTAATTCCCTTCTGCGAATTTCTTCACTTAGAATTAAATCTCGAATGTCATTGTAATTCAATTTTTCTTTTTCCCCAAGAATTACTCACTGCTGTTACAGTGCCATTCCAACTTTCTGGCAAACTAGATAGAAGAATCAAAGCCCTAGCCTCATCATCAAATTCGATAGATACAGAACTCAATTGTGTTACCACAATATTGAATTCGTTCAGATGCTCAGTAACCGAAGCACCTTCTATCATCCTCAGATTAAACAATCTACGCACCAAATAAACTTTATTTGAGGCAGAGGGTTTTTCATACATGTTTGAGAGTGCTCCATGAGACCTGTTGTAGTCTTCTCCTTTGCTATGTTAAATGCAACGTTACAAGACAACGTTAGCCGAATAACACCTAGCGCTTGGCGATCAAGAAGAATCCACTCATTATCCTTCATGTTTTCTGGTTTCGTTCCTAAAAGGAGCTCATACAGTTTTTTCTGATACAGATAGTCTTCAATCTGCATTTTTCAAAAGCCAAAATCTGTGCCATTGAATTTATCGATTCTAACCTTTTTGTCTGTAGCCATCGCTCCCACTCGAACCAATGCTTTGATACCAGTTGTTAGGAATTGACCCTTCCTAACCAAGATCGGTGAGACACGAAATAACAAACAAAAAGGAAATTAACGAATCAAACAAATCACACACACAAAAACACAAGGATTTATGTGGTTCACCCAAAATAGGGTTACATCTACGGCTGCTACGGTTTTTACTATGATCAGAAAAATACAACTCTCTCTTAACCTAAAAGAGGCGCCCCCTCATCTATTTATAAGTATAGAATTAGGGTTACACGGAAGCACATGGGAATTACGAAAGTATTCAAAACCCCCCATTGGACCAAGTGTTTGATTGAACAGTAGGGTTAAGTGAACAATACTTATCAGGGTCCACCGACCCAACACAAAGCTCTTCTGTGCATAACGTTTTTGCTTTCTCAATGTAATGCTCTACTTAATGGAGACTACTTTATATATATATATATATATTTTAAAAATGTAACATTCTCTTTCTATTTATGCAAAGCAGAGCAGTCAGTTGTAGACCGAGCAATCAACGACATTTGCATCCTTCTGCATTGCAGTCGCCACAACCTAAATGTGGTATGACAGTGACACCTTGCTACTAGTACATGATTATGAAATCTTTGTATTCGTTCTTCTCTAGTTTACTTCAAGTTTATAGAAAACATTTTGGTTGATTTCTATACATGACGTCACATACTGCTTTGCTGTGCCCTATGTAGTAAACGAAAACATTGGCTTCACTACATTCTTATTGTTGGAAATCTCAATTGATATTGATGTGAAAAATGTTTCGTTAACTCACGAGGTTAAAAGTTGAGAAAATTTGCCTAATGGGTTGATCGCTAGCTGTTTTTCAAACTCTTGCTCTGTGTTTTAGTTTCAAAGTAAACTTGCTATCTATTAAAAAATTGGATAAACTACCAATAGATCCTAATAGTTGGACTTAATTCGCATAAAGTCTTATTGAAAATAAGTCTTAGTAAAACCGTCACTAAAAATAAGTTTTTGTGACGATTTTTTGCAAATGTCGTTAAAATTTGACAATTAGTGACTTTTTTTGTCACGATTTTTATAAATTGTTGCTAAAAACTTATAATTAGTGACGTTTTTATGTGACAAATTTTTTAAACTATCGCTAAAACTTATAATTAGTGACATTTTTTGTGACAATTTTCAAATTATCGATGAAAATTAACAATAAGTGACATTTTAAAATAATGTTTAATGAAAAACGCCATTAATTATAATAGGACCTATTGAATTATAAGTCTACTTATTATGACCTACACATAAGTCCCCCTTAAATATTTATTTCATGTTGATTTCTTTCTGCAGGTGTCTGCTGGAAAAGGGTGGGTACCTACTTATGAATCACGATCACTTGATAATTATTCTGTGAAATGAACATTCTCTTTAAACAATTTAATCCAAGTATATTTTGCATTTGAAATGTATGTACTCTTTCTGATGACTGTAACATAAGTTTTGTAGTTGTCCCTATTGCCATATTAGTTTCATATAGCACAACTGTGTCTCTGTTCATTCGAGTAGTTTTATAATTTATGGTACTAATTAAGGCAGAGTGGGAAACTGCATCTGCTGGTGATTTCTAGTGATTAGATGTATTATATTGATTTCCTGTAATTTTATGATCTTGATATCTATCCTAAGTTAGTATTTCTTTTTCCATCTTAAGATCCTTGTCCAAAGTCACTCTGGTTGAAGCATCTGCATGGAGAACCAATATGCAATGTGCTTCATTTCATGTGTTTATTTCAATTATGCCTGTATAGATACTACCTACCTCCTTTAGCCACTGCAATTGTATTGTAGCATTTAATACTATGCATAATTTCTCACTTACCTAATATCCACCAAGATGAAGACATCTTCAATTTGTTGAGTTGATATCATGGATAGCCTTTGCTCATTCCTTAATGTTTCATTGTCCTTACTACTTAGTATGGCATTGGTCCTAATACTTATTGGCATTGATTCCATGCTAGATTGGTGATGGGTTGGTTGAGATTCCTAGAAGCTGGAAGGAAATTTGATTGCATAAACAATCTTAATACTGTAAGAGAAGGAGATTATCTTTTTAATTATATGGCATTACAATCTCAACTAAAATGTCCATATCTGGTGATTTGGCAGGCTCATCCTGTTCCTGTGCATGTTGAAGAAGTCAAAGGTATCCAGATTCCAAAGGATTGAAAGAGTGATATAAGACATTTTGATGATCCGCTTTTTAATGAAATGCATTTCTATGGTTTGGGCTGTGTAACCTTTACCCTTGAAATAAGTACTGTAGTATGAACTTGATTGGCCGAGGATTATTTCATTTATTTTATCAACTCTATGCTAAAACAAATATGCTCAGAAATAAATTGATTTCCCCCTTAATTCTTGCACATAGATATAGTTAGTGTTGCCCACTACATACTGGTCATAGAGAAAGAATCAGGTAAACCTTCTCTTTGGTAAGATTCATGGTTTAGCTTGATTTCCCAATTTGTTTGTTGACTTCTAATGGTAACAACACTGTTGTTGAGTTTTCATCTCGCAGTGTTCCAGAGATTAACAAATGATCAGTTTTGCAACAGAAATCGCTGCATCATAATCACAGTAGGTATACCTTTAGTTCAACTTATCCTTAAAATCAGTTTTAACTATGTTTTTCTAACAGGGAAGAGGATATCCCGATGTCCCCACAAGAAGGTAAAGCTTCATATTTTACCTTCTCAAAATATTTCTCTTTTCGTTTTGGTCTTACATCCATTTGTTCTTCTATAATATATGCATCATTACTCATTTAGGTTTTTACGGCTTCTTATTGAAAAGCTGAGCCTGCCTGCCTATTGCTTGGTAGATTGTGATCCATACGGTTTTGACATCTTGACCACATACCGTTTTGGTTCTATGGTAATGTTTCTTGGTTAAAGGATTTTTGAATTTCATTGTCATAAGCAATCTGAATTTGTTCTTTTTTTTTTGTCCCTTTTTTTTTTTTTGTTTTGGCTGTAATGTTTCATTCTTTTTGGAAGCAAATGGCCTATGATGCACAATTTCTACGTGTCCCTGAGATACGTTGGCTTGGAGTTTTTCCTTCGGACTCTGAGAAATATGATCTTCCACAACAGTGTCTCCTTCCTTTGACAGCAGAAGGTGAGATGGGTGTCAAATTGTTTAAATATTTTTAGAAGGCTTTCTTTCATTTTAGTGAATACATATCAATTTCTTGTTAGATAAGTCAAAAATTGAAGCAATGTTGCTAAGGTGTTACCTGCAACGAGAAGTTCCTCATTGGAGGTAGATTTCTGTGACTACTATTTCTTTTTAACTAACTTTCTATTTTTCTCAACTAACTTAAAAAAAAACTAGTCATGAAAATATGGTTTGTTTTCGATGTTAGATTGGAACTAGAATTGTTGCTGCAAAGAGGAGTGAAATTTGAGATTGAAGCATTGTCTGTGCATTCACTTTCCTTCCTATCAGAGGAGTACATACCATCCAAGATTAAAGGTGGAGTGCACATCTAGAAGCTTTACATTTGCAGTATTATATGCAACCATATAGAGCACATGATGTGATTTTTGTGATCTGCAAAACAGGCAATTTAAACCATGGCTTTGTTAGATATTTTCGGTACAGACAAGAAAATAATTATAAAAAAAAAGGAAAAGATTTTATTGTTTCTAACAGGTTACAGGGCTTTGTTAGATCCATCTAAGGCTGACATTTTGATAATTGGTTGGTTGTCTGGGCCTTCATTATGTGATGTTTTACAGTTTTACACACTTTCCTTCTCACTAAACCCTCATCCCACAAACAATGCTTTGACTGAGGAATATTAAGCTTGTGAGATCTTTCAATCAAATTTGTTAATTTACTTGGAGAGAAATAGGTTTTTGATTAACTTTCCAAATTGATTTTTTTCTCCCTATTGTTGGTTTGAGGGCCGCTTGGCCAACGATAAGGCTTGTTGTTAGCGTTGTAGGTTTGAGTCATAAAATAACTTCTCCAGAATTAGGGGGTAAGACTACTTGCATCTTGCTCTCCCATTCCCTGCTTTAGAGGGAATCTCGTGCATTGGGTCGAGTTTTTTTTTATAATTTTTTTTTCTTGGCATACTAAAAGTGGGTTGTGTTTATTAGAACCTAATATAGTTGATACCTGGCTGATTTCACCAACCACTGAACAGCACATTGGGCTGTTCACTTGATTGGGCTCTGTTGGATGGGCTTGAGCATGATTTGTAAAGGGCCACTTCTTTCTTTCTTGTTCTCAAGTTTATTGGGTTCATCTTTCAATGAAATTTGGATTGTAATAGAGATTGGAAAACAAGCATCACAATGACATATATTTGAAAGGAGATGAGGAAGAGAAGGCCAACTCAAAAATTATTTCGATACGTCTATTTTAAATATGAATTTATTAATAAAGACATTATATATTAAATATTAAAATAACATATTATTTTTTTCTCATGATACACTCTAATCAATTATATGTCTTCTTATTTAAATCTCTTCATTTTTTTTCTTCTTCTAAATTTCAATTATTTTCTTTTCTTTTTTTTTTTCACTCTAAAATTTCAATCTACTCCACCAAAACACACCATTATTATCAACATTATTATTTTTTATTATATTAGTAGTTGCACTTAAAAACCCTACAACTTTCAATGAACATTTGATTATATATATGTATATCTCAGTATATATACATGGTCTTCATTTATCAAACTCAAGCTTCAAATTTCACTTATTTCAACTTATATACATCAATCCTAAGGCCTCGTTTGGGAACATATTATTTTAGTAACTTTTTGGCTCTTTGGTTAAAATATGAGGTAAAAAAAACTTGTATTTTTGGAACAACTTTTTGGTTTTTTTTAAAAGATGTGCAAAAAGTAGAGAGAAAAGAGAATTTTTGATTTTTTGATATAAATTATAGGCTTTTTGGTTTTTTTAGTAACTTTTTGACTTTTAAACTAAAATTACTACTTCCCAAACGAGGCCTAAATTTGTGTTTCTATTTCTTAGTTTACTAAATCATGAGTTTTGTTTGTTCTAATCATGTGGATTAACAGTCCAATCATGTCATTAGTGTAAAATCGCAATTTTTTGGTGTATTATTATGCAAACTAGGTTAAATATACTTAACTTATATGTATATATATCTATATATATATATCAAAATCAAGCTTTAATTTTGATTGATTTTGTCTAATATCCATTATGTTGGTTATCTGAAAAAAATAATGTGTATTAGATTAATAACAAAACAAGTCACTAATCCTAAGCTCAAAAGAAAAGTTTTTCAAAACTAATTTGAATTTTTTTAATTTATTTTATTTGGGTGTACTTCAAAAGGATAATTTGGGGAGAAAAAAAAAAAGTGTATTGAGAATAAATTATAATCTTAAATAATTTCATAGGGTGTACTAAAAAATTGAGCTTACTTAAATATTTTTTGGGTGTAAATAGAATTCCCAGAAGAGAAATGTTCTTTTAACTTCATTCAATATATCACAAGTAAAATTCTTTTCCGATAACCTTTCCGGCAGTATGGGGATAAAAATAGGAAAAAAAATTATTGCAAAACAATAATTTGTCTTTCTTATCAAATAATTTCTTTAATTATGGCATTATTACCAAAATAAAACAATTCTTCGACCTAATGTCATACACTCCCAAAAAAAGAATTTTTCATCAATTTTCTCTCTGTATGGTTCCAATTTTATCGGATGTTCCCGAAGGGACCATCAATTTTTTCTAATTATACTGAATATTCAATAGTAAAAAGACACAATGAGTTTAGTTACCGACAAGATCTTGAAAATATTTTCAAACATTAAAAAAGACGTTAATTAGAGGTGAGATGAATTATTATGGTATCTAGAGACATAAATTTGAAGTACAAAGAAAGATTTATTGAACCATATTTAATTTCCACATGAACCAATTAGAAGCTTGCTTTTATATTTTGTTATGGTAATTCAAATGCTATTCGATTCTGTTTCCATTTTTCATAATGATATGAATATTGAAACCTCTCAATCTCTATAAGTACACATATGAATCCCCATTTAATCCTAGGGTTGCATTCATCACACAAGAAGTTGCAGATTATAAATGGAGTCCTACGCAGATGTGGTTAGAAGAACTTGATCATATTCTTTCATATATTTTACTTTGTTAACTTTATATTTTATTAAAATAATGATTTTTTTTTTTAAATTTTAAATTTTTTTTTTTGGGGTGTAGGGTTGTGTTCTTAAGGTGAATGTCCATTGTGAGGCATGCAAGATGAAGGTGTATGGAGTTCTCAGATCGATCTCTGGTAATCTTCATCTATGTTGAATCAACCCTAAGCTTTTATTATTATATTTTAATTTTTTTTAGTGTTTTTCTCATTTTCATTAGACTTGCATCAACCTTAACATTTTCAATAATGTTATACTTGTCATATTTTTATATAATATTTTGTTTATTATTTAACACTACAAATCTATAACTGGTTGTCTAATGAATTCCATATAACCTCATTAATGCACAACAATTGTCAGGAATTTCACATAAGATAATAATAAAAAAAATGATATAAAAAAAAGGTAAGTGTAGCATTACTCTAGTTTTTTTTTTTAAAAAAAAAAAATTCAAACATACATAAACACATTTTTGTTTACTAAGATGGAGAGAGATTTTCATGTAGAGAATCAAAATCAGGCACACTGCAATAGAGAGTGAGATAGGGAGTTTATTGGAGTGAATTTTGAAAAATAAACTGTCTATTATAGCTAACGAGCAAAAATAGAGAGGCTATTGAACATGATCTTAAAAAAATATAAGTTATTCATTCTGTCTCATTTTGTTAGTTTATCCAAATTATTAGTTATATTTGAAAGTCAAAGTAAAAAAATATTTTTTAAAAGTGGATATAAATAGGTGAAGAGGGATTTATGAATAAATGTCCCTATTTAAAAGGACAGCAGAAGGGTATTGCTAAAAATTGTATTTCAAAATTTGAATGTTTCCTTGAAAGGTTAAAATTTCCAAAAAAATGACTAACAAACCTTCAAATTTAACTTTGACCGTTTACTCAGTTAAATTTAAATTATGGAGTGATTTAATTATTGCAATTAGAATTTAGAAAGTGAAAGATCAAAATAAAATTCAAATAAAAATTAAAAGGTAAAAGAAAACAATTGAACTAATATTTTGTTTGAATTATTTTATTAGGAGTGTATTCGGTGACTATAGATGCAGAGGAAGGTCTAGCAAAGATTTCAGGAGAGGTGGATCCAAACGAGTTCAGATCCTCTCCTTGAGGGATCCTCCTTGAGCTCCTGCTTGCAACGGTTCAGATGAGCCCGTTGGTCATCCAACGGCTCAGATTAAAAAAAAAGAAAAAGAAAAAATCGAAAATGAAATGTTGAGAGTTCCCGTCCAAACAAAACAACAACACAGCTCATTCACTCTCACTCTCACACACCACTCTCCTCCGTCGAACCCATCCCCATCCTCACCGGTGAACCCATCCTCACCGCCGGCGAAGTCCATCCTCACCGACGGCGAACTCCACCGACAACGACCACCATCGGTTGAGCTCTCTACAGCACTCCTCAAATCGAACCCATCGGTTTGCCCTCTTTGTATCTACCCTCCTTGAGAACCAGAGGTTAGTCTGATGTAATTTTTTCTTCGCTTGTCTGAGTTTGTCTTTACGAAATTACAAGTGATTTTCAAACAAAATTTGTAATCAAAATAAATATAAATTTATTTTTTCAAGTACAGATTCTTTTATGAAATTGTATTTTTAAAAATAGATGTAGAATTCATGTATATACAAGTGTAGAATTCATGTATTTAACAAAGTAGACTAACAGAGCATGTATTTAACAGAGCAGTTCAGTTGAATTCATGTATTTAACAAAGTAGACTAACAAACTCTGTAAGCTTCCTTAATACAAACTCCACCAAAATTCCATTTCCAATTCCTATAGGTTTTGGTAGAAAAAAAGGTTACCATAACCTCCAAGCTAAGATCCAATGACTACTTAGCTATATGCAACAGATATTAACATACATTAACTCAAAATAAAATTGAGCCACACAATACTTCTTTACAGAACTGAAAGTCTGAAACCATTTCACAGCACCATAATAAGACCTTGTGAATCAGTATCCATTTGCACAATGACCCCTCAGTTGAATTCATGTTTTGGTAATTACATGTGTACAATAGATTTGTATTGTGGATATACTGAACCCTGTGTAGAATTCATGTTTTGTAGAATTCATGTTTAATTAACAAAAACAGTAGTGGAAAAATAGATTTTAATATATATGACAGAGTTCCAACATATACATGTAGAAGTGGAATTTTTTAAAACTGAACTTAGTCTCTATGAAATTATGTTTTTTGGTGTGTAAAATATAGATGTAATTTATGTCGCTAAGATTTTATTTATATGGGTTTTCAGTTGCATTTTGATATCGATATGGAACCTGAGAATGATTGTGATTGGAAGCCAAAACAGGGAATGACATTTGATTCTGAACAATGTGCGTATGATTTTTATAATACATATGGAGGAAGAATAGGGTTTAGCATAAGAAGAGATTATTGTAGGAAGGACAAGTTGACTAATAAACTTTTGTGTAGACTTTTGGTTTGCAACAAGGAGGGATTTCGAAAGGTTGACAAGCGAGACCCATTGTCAAAAAACCCTAGAGCTGAAACTAGGACTGGTTGTGAGGCTCGACTTTATATTAAATTAGATGAGGGTACTGGGAAATTTGTTGTTACTGATTTCAGAGAAAAACACAACCATGATCTTGTATCACCCGAGTGTGCCCACATGTTGCCGTCACAAAGAAAGATATCAACTAGCCAAGCAATTCAGTTAGATTTGGCGGCACAATCTGGTCTTCGTTTAGGCCAGTCTTTTGAACTCATGGGTAGGGAAGCTGGTGGAAGGCAATGTCTTGGGTTTACGAAATTAGATTCTAAAAATTATTTGAGAACCAAAAGACAACAAAGTTTAGCATATGGGGAAGTAGGCAATGTGTTGCAATACTTTAAAGAAAAATCTTTGCAGAATCCGTCATTCTTTTATGCTTTTCAATTAGATAATGAGGAGCAAATAACCAATATGTTTTGGGCCGATGCACAAATGATCATGAATTATGCCCAATTTGGTGATGTTGTCACATTTGATACAACTTACAAGTTAAACAAAGAACATAGACCCTTCGCATCTTTTGTGGGATTCAACCATCATAGGGAAACAGTCATATTTGGTGCAGCATTGTTGTATGATGAGACCGCCGAATCGTTTGTATGGTTGTTTGAAAATTTTCTAGAGGCTATGTCAAGAAAGGCACCAAAAACTTTGTTCACTGATCAAGATGCTGCAATGGCTAAAGCCATACCCATCGTTATGCCGGACACAAGTCACCGATTGTGTACTTGGCATTTGATGCAAAATGCATTAAAACATGTTAATTGTTTGTTCCAAGATAAGGGGGGTGAAGGGTGTACTAAATAAATTCCTCTTTCACATTGAAGATGCAAATCAATGGAAGTTAGAGTGGGCGGAAATGCTTGATAAATATGATGCGCATGAAAATCATTGGTTGAAATTGACTTTTGCGGTGAAAGAAAAATGGGGCTGGCCTTACGTTAGATCAACATGGGCTGCGGGAATGAGTACCACACAACTTAGTGAATCTTTTAATGCTTTTTTGAAGGATTACATTCGTTCTGATTTTAACTTAAATGAATTCTTCATGCATTTTGAAAGGGTACTCTACGAGAAACGATACAAGGAGTTAGAAGCAGGATATGATTTGTGCCAAAGATTGCCAAAGGTGAAAGCAACAATAAGAATGTTAATTCAAATGGGCAATGTCTACACAAAAAAAATCTTTGAGGAATTCCAAAATGAGTACTTTCAATCCATTGAATCGGACATAGAAGCAATTGAATATGGGGAGGCTAGTACCATTTACACAGTTGTTGATGTTGGTAACAAATATGCAAGGAAAGTGAAGATGGAGAGGGATGGCTCTTTGGGTTGTAATTGTACAAAGTTTGAAAGGGAAGGAATCTTGTGTTGTCACTCATTAAAGGTTATTAGAGACATATTGAAGATGAAAGAGGTTCCTCTACAATACATTCTAAAGAGGTGGACTAAACAAGCAAGAGCCGAAACTGTGAAGGACATGACGGGGAATAACATCCAAGTAGATGTGAAATTCCAACAAGCCTCGCTGTATAAGACATTGATGACCGCATTTAGAGCACTAGCAAGTAGAGCTGCCGAAACCGAAGAAACTTATGATTTCTGTATTGCACACCTTGTTACATTAGGTGCAAATGTTGAAGGCAAGTTAAGTGCTCATTTTAGTGTTGTAAATGAAGGAGGTAATGATGATGACAACCAAAGCTTTGAAGTGGATTGCGAAGACGTGAATCATGTTGTGCAACCAAAAGGATTCAAGAAAAAGGAGGCAACTAGTAAGGGCAAAAGGAGGGTAAAAGGTGGATTTGAAGCGGCGCTGGTAGCGAATTCCAAAAAAAAATCTCGTGCTAACAGCTTGGCTTCGTCACAATCTATTGCAAGTCCAACAGTTGCACATTCTCCATTATCTGTTGGAGGAGATATCTATGTTCGTCAACATGTTCCTCATCTTCAACCTCTTCCTCCCCTTCATCCTCTTCCTCTATCTTTGCCCATGGGTGGTAATTCTATTCCTCCGCCATTGATGTAGCCCACATATCATGTAAGTCTTACTTTAACATTGTATTTTTTTTGTGGATATAATATGTGACTCAAACCATGATTAAATAGCCTAATATATGACATTGTTGTAGGCGAACAATTTGCGGGACATGTATGTAGTGCCAAATTCAATGCCTCACCTGTATTATGGTGGATCAACATTCCAGTCACTACTTCAAGGTTCATGTGGATATGACATTGGGTTTCGATATTCTCAAGAATCAACTACTCCAATGTGTAGTCAGGTTCGTCTTTCCTATCTTTGTAATTTTTATTGTATTTATAGATGTTAAAAATTTTGTCATACCATGTATTCACTTGCTGAGAAATTTGTCTTTTTTCCTTTTAGGCTATGGACAAGCAGAAACAGAAGCAAACTGTTGCTGAAATTGGGCTGGATAGTGAAGTCATAGCCTCTGAAATTGTGAAGCAAACTGCTGCTGGAAAGTGATGGTTAAAATGTTGCTGCTGGAAAGTCATACATTGGTCTTTTTAATGGATTGTATGTGTTAATTTACATGGAGCAATGTAACATTTTTGATGGACCAGTGGTTTAATTTAACTTGTATGTGTGTTCAGAGCAAACTGTTATGGAGTACATGTGATATGGTTCTGAATGGATTGTATGTGTTAATTTACATGGAGCAATGTAACCTGTTTGATCCTTGTTTTGATCATTCTGCTGGTATGTGTATGGTCCTGAATGTATGATTCTGAATGCATGGTTCTGAATGGTTCTGAATGTATGGTTGATATATGCTGGGTGTCTTGTTTTTGGTTGTTCTCTGGTTCTGCATGCTTCTGGTTATGCATATTTCAGGGTTGGTGATGCTCTCTTGTGTTTTACCTAGTGCAGTGGAGGAGCATAATTTTGTTGCAGAATCATGTAGAGTACATGATCTGCTATTTCTGTATGAATTTTACATAAATGCTCTCTGGTTCTGTATGAATTTTGTTTCAGAATTTTGATGAAAACATGCTGGTTCTGGTTCTACAGGTATGCTGGTTCTGTATGGTTCTGAATTTTGTTTCTGTATGGTCTCTGCTTCTGGTTCTGTATGCTCTCTGGTTCTGGTTCTGTATGGTTTTGTTTCAGAATTCTGTATGCTCTCTGGTTCTGGTTCTGTATGGTTCTGTATGCTGGTTCTGAATTTTACAGGTATGCTGGTTCTGGATCTACAGGTTATGCAAACAGGTTCTGTTCTGTATGCTGGTTCTGTATGTGAAGGCTATGGATTGTATGTATGCTGGTTTTGATCTGTATTGAAACATTGTTCTGTTCTGTATTTGATCTGGTTTTGGTTCTGTATGCTGGTTCTGTATTTGATCTGGTTTTGGTTCTGTATGCTGGTTCTGTAGAAGTGTGTGAGGTGGTATGCTCTCTGGTTTTGATCTGGACACATGGTTTTGTAGAAGTGTGTGAGGTGGTATGCTCTCTTGTGTTCTGCTGGTATGGTGTACACCAGCATACTGCTATGGTTAAATCCATTCTGCTGGTATGGTTAAATCCATAAGGAACAAAAACATTAATAGTTAAATCCATTCATAACAACATTCTGCTGGTATGCATTCATAAAAACATTAAATCCATTCATAGTTAAATCCATTAAGTCCATTCATAACAACATTCTGCTGGTATGCATTCATAAAAACATTAAATCCATTCATAGTTAAATCCATTAAATCCATTCTTTACACCAGCAACAAAGTTAAATTCATTCATAGTTAAACATTAAATCCATTCTGTACACCAGCAACAAAGTTCCATCATTCATTCCAAAATACCATCATTCATTACATAACAGATAAGATGTTTCCCAAAATCCATTCCCTAACAGCTAATAGATAACAAGTTGAAGTACATAAAACCCAAAATGATACACACTGCCATTCAGTTTCCCAAGAGTACAATAAAGTCGAAAAGTTACATCATAAAATACAAAATGATACAAAATACAATGAAGTACACCATCTTTTTGATATTATTTTCTATCCTTTGCAACCTTCGACCATAGTCATTTTCCATGTAATGAAGCCTATCCCTTACATCGTTCAAGTCTTCTATTGTTATACCAGCAGAAGTTGTATTGTTGGAACGAATTCTGGACGTAACGTCTTCATCATCTTCAGCCACAAACTTGAAGTAATTGCAATAGTGAGTGGGAGTGTTACTCTGCAATGCATGCGAATACATTAGTTCAATAAGACAAATATTAATGTGACTAATAAAGGAAGAAAATAGCTAGAATTATGAACTTACATATTTCGATGGACAAACAAAGAACAAACGCCCTTCATTACCATTCTCATTCATTTTTACAATATGTATGGCAGCGGTTCTTCCACAATTGCACATCCTCGGTATTAATCTTAGGTCGCTAATGTTAGAAGAAGAAGCCATCAAATAAATCTGCATACATGACGAGTTGATCAAGATTAAAAATCAGTATAAACAATTCAAAACAATGTTGGCGTCAATATAAACATGATACTACTTGATCAAGATTAAAAGGCTGGTGGTAGATCATATGATGAGCAGGGCAGGATAGAAAAAGAATAAGAAGCCTTGGAGTATCAACTGAATTTGGTGCAGATTGGAAGATAATGCAACATATAGGAAATGGAAAACCAAGTCCCAAATGTGTCAATTTCACCAATTATGAAACATTTCCATTCCAAAACGCAAAAAGAGCAAATATAAATCCTCATCAACCCTGCTTCACATATTGAAATTTTATAAAAACTACTTTCAAGGAAACATTAGTTTGCGAATCTTATTTGGACAAAATGTATACCATACTGATTACAACAAGGGATTACCAACTTTTGCATTCAAAAGGGTTGATGGTCTATTCTCCATATGTAGGAATCAACTGCCCTTCAAAAAACCAATTCATACAACAATAACCTCTTAACATGTCCAAGAATGCCTAATACATCTAATCAATTAATTCTTTCTACTAGTAGTGTTTTTTTCTTTTTTACAGTCAAATATAAAATAATCACACTGCATTTAGAAATGAGTGATTCTCATGTGTATTAAATTAATCTATGAAATTCTCACAAAATTATGAATAAGCATAACTTTAATGTAGCTTTCTCAGGAGGATATTTAGTTCAGTACACTACAATACTGGTTAATAAAGTGGGGATGAATTGGTCAATGGCACATCACTATGAAACACACAAGTTGATCGATATGATTGAAACATAATGATACTTAAAAAAATAAATCACATGATATACCTCAAAACTAGGCAATGAAAGGTGAATTTTTAAGGTAATAACAGTACCAGGCAATGTTGATCCTACTCAATATATGGAAGAATATATCTTGTCATGTTTACGTGATTATAACAGGTAGGAATATAGTATTACCATCTTCAAATATCCAATATATTGTGCAATATGTGGACAATGTTTTCAATATTCCATTTCTTGGCCGGTGTTCTGTTAAAAAGGGATGGTGCTGTTGTGTTGTTAATATTAAAAGCCCTAAATTTTTAGCCGTTGGAATAGAAATTGAAAGCCCTAATTTTTCAAAACCCAAATCCCTAATTCTGAAATTCCAAATTTTTGTAAAAGCCCTAATCCCTACTTCCGAAATTCCTAATTTTTGTAAAAGCCCTAATCCCTAATTTTTCAAAACCCAAAATTCCTAATTTTTCAAAACCCAAATCCCTAATTTTTTTAAAAGCCCTAATTTTGAAACTCTAAAATCTCTAATTCTGAAAGCCCTAACTTGTCCATATCAATTCCAAACCCAAATCTCAATCTCAATCTCAGATGTTGGAAGACAAAAGAAATTAGATTCGAAGACCTACCTGGTTCGTGTTGAACAAATCTTTGCTCAACCGATGGTGGTCGTCGCGGTGGAGTTCACGAAGCGTAGAGGCTGGACCGGTGGAGTTCGCCGTTGGTGAGGATGGACTTCGCCGGTGGTGAGGATGGACTTCGCCGGTGGTGAGGATGGGGATGGGTTCGACGGAGGAGAGTGGTGTGTGAGAGTGAGAGTGGTGTGTGAGAGTGAGAGTGAATGAGCTGTGTTGTTGTTTTGTTTGGGCGGGAACTCTCAACATTTCATTTTCGATTTTTTCTTTTTTTTTTTTTTTTTTTAATCTGAGCCGTTGGATGACCAACGGGCTCATCTGAACCATTGCAAGCAGGAGCTCAAGGAGGATCCCTCAAAGAGAGGATCTGAACTCGATCCAAACATACTTCTCTCAGCCTTGGGGAGAAGTGGAAGGCATGCAGAGCTCAAATGGGTGAAGCTCAGAAGTTCGGCACCAAACAGAGCCTATTACGACGATCACGGTCACAGTCATGGTTATAAGGCACTAGAGCAACCTTACGGGAGTAGATCTAGGGCATTGCCCGAGGGTGTATGGTGCGACACACACCATAGTTACTGCCCTCGGACAGTGCCAAAGTATCGGCACCACAACTCGAGCGACTTTCCACAGTTAGTGCCGGAGTATTCGTGGTATGGGTCGAGCTATGGCTATCCGTCACCCTATGGTGCTCACTTATGATATGTAATACTATATACTCAGAATTTTTATCTAGAACTTTATTAAAGAGATTAGTATTTAATCTATATTTAGGTTGGTTTCATAAGTGTTTTTGTTTTAGGATGAAGAAAAAACTGATGCAATTATAAAAAAAATTGTAAATACTTTGTTTTTTTTTTTTTTTAAAGGAGTATTGGAATAACTATATTGCCCTTATTTTTAAAAATAATGTATTTTTGCCATTACAAAAAAATTATAAAATACTTGGGCCTTTTTTTTTTTTTTGATTCATTCTTCCCTCCGACTCTCTTTACTTCCATTTTTTTTCTTTTTATTTTTTCTTGATCAACTCTCTTCTTTTTTGAGTACCCAGCTTCATTTATGTTTTTTTTTTTTAATTATGTTTTTTTTTTGGTTTATTGTTATCTTATTTTCCAATTCTCACTTTAATTATTTTTTATATTTGATTTTCTAATTATTTTACGTACCATGCATTACTACAAATTATAAACATATTGGTTTGTTTTTGAAAAAAAAATTTCAAATTTTTTTTTTGAAAAAATGAAAACTAATTTGATAAAAATAAATATCAAAAAATATTTTTAACTACTTTAAAATTATTTTTGTCATCCCAAAAGATAAAATTGTGTAAAATGGCGAGTATTTTTTATTTTTTTTTACCAAATTCAGTTTTAATTTTTTGAAAAAAGAAAATTTGCAACAAGTTTTTAAAAATCAAACCAAACATGGCATTACAAGCCTATTCAAACTATACACATCTTTATTTTTAAGGTTTGTCAAATCAACGCAGTCGTAAACCCGTGCTTTTCAGAGACTATTATAAATTCATAAACCCTAATTAAGGGTTGTTTGGGGTGTTCTAAATAAATATATTTTTTTATCTTTTTAGACTAAAAAATTGAGGTTGAAAATATAGATGTTTGGGTTAACTTTTTGACTTTTTATGGAAAAATGTGTAATAAAAAATTATAAAAATTGATTTGTAGGGAAAAATTCGAATTGAAAGTTGTGCAGCCGTAATTGTTGACTTTTGATGAATAATGTTAACTTTTTAACTTTTTGAATAACTATTTGACTTTTTAATTTTTTTACAAGTTCCCAAACTAGACGTAATAATTAAATCAATAAACTATCCTAGCCATTGCTTTTTGAAGGAGGTACAATATAGTTGTTTGTATCTCCAGTGATCAATAACATCCAACCCATAGTTTCAATACATTAGGCTTAACATAACTGGACACTCATGCAAAGCTTTCATTCCTAACATAATGCCACTCAATGGACACACACATACCCATTTTTTCAACGAAGGTCTTCCAATTTTTCTCTACATATATTTGTCTTCTTCAAGTGGTTGTTGGAGTGTTCCCATACGACAATGAGGACATCTTCTAAGGGGTCACTTTTCAAAATCTCAATTTGCAAGTCCTTTAAAGTTTCTCATTTCAATTATATTGTCTTTGTGTGTGTCTCTCTCTTTTTTGAACAATTTGTGTCTCTCTCTTTAGTCCCACCAATTTGGATGGATCTTCCTTCTAGATCTTACCCGCCAGCACCGGCATTCATTGATATCTGCAATTGCAAAGGAGTACTGGATCAAACATTGAAAAATCTAGAAATTCCCTAGATATTGATTTGTGATTATGTATCAATTTTGAGCAGAATATAACAATCCCAATCAAACAATCAAGACAAAGAGACACAACGATTTTTACGTGGAAAAACCACAATTGGACACCTCCAATTGTGATCAAAAAATCACGGGCAACTGCCACAGGACAATCCACTAAGAAGAATTAAAGGAATTACACAGGTATACTCTCAATTACCTAGCGAATCCACAACGCCTAATTGAACCAATCTCTATGTGCCTCTTCCAACCCCATCTTCACCACGAGATTGTCTTTCTGATGAGCCACTCCAGAATCCACCGAAACTTCAGGCTCGAATTCTTCAGAATCCACCGAAGAACAACTCTCTCTTTTGTATAAAAATAAAAACCTTTGATGTACTCTCTTTTAAACCATGAGTTGAATACTCAATAAAAACATCAAAGAAAATCTAACAAAATATCTCCGGATATAAACCTTAAGATCCAAAAAGAAGATCTGGAAAAAGTTACCTTAGTTTTGGGAGAAAACCAAGTATTTATAGAAAACCAAAGCAATCCTAATTTCAGAAGAAAACCAACTCCTTAACGAATCTGGAAATCTGGGATTGTGCGGTCCGCTCGAGCGTGGGTCTTCCCGCTCGAGCGGAGACTTCATTTTTTGTGATTTCATATAGGCTCCCCGCTCGAGCGTCCGTTTCCCCGATCGAGCGGGAAATCACACCATCCAATACTTTTTCAGGCAGAGCAGAGATGCTGTGAGCTCCCAAATCCCGCTCGAGCGCCCTTTTTCCCGCTCGAGCGGGAAGGCCAAAACTGGAAAAAACTGGAAAAGTAAAACATGATCGGACAGGCAACTTTGAATGCATTTTTGCATTTTGCTTCGGCCGCGAGCTGACCGGGCAGCTCGACCCCCGTAATAATCAGCAAAGTGGCAATCTTGAAAGTATTAACATCACAAACTTCTCTGAACGGCACAATTTGGGTTGGATTCGCCTCTAACAACTCATAGCCTCACTGAAATAAAAATGCGAATAAAATTACAACTCAAAGGAGTTTGTCAAACGGGGTTGCCAATAATAAAAACCTAACAATCTCCCCATTTGGCAATGCCGTGACAAAACACACCTAACAAATGAAATCCTAATCACCCCAACCCATTACAGCCAACAAAAACAAACTTCTTTCTCAAGGTCATGATCTGCAAAACAGCTATTAGTGCCATAATCTCCAAAATGACTATTAGTCCCACAAGAGTATATGAAAAAGCAATAGACATATGACACTATTATCTTGAAATATGAGATGGAAAACATGCATAGATGAAAACTAAGACTCATGAAAAACAACTCTTAAACAACAAAAGCAAGATCATAAACCAACCCAAGCAATGATATGACGATGTAAATACCAAGAACATGCAAGAAGGAAATAATTAGCAAACAGTGCGTAGCAATTTGCAAAACAATTAAAGCCAGTCTCCCTTACCGAACATATCAAAGCGTACATGCGAAACAACGCTTGGAATGAAAAACCAAACTCCCTTACCAACCCAAATCAAGATGAACCAAACTCCCCCTCACAAAAAGCAACCACAAACATTGAAAACAGTAAACAAGAAGAAAAAGAGAAAAATAATATGGTGGAGCAAGCAAGGAATTTCTGATTTGTACCTTGAAACACACAAGATTATCCAAGAAGTACAATTACTAGTAAAGACAATGTGCACAGTCTGTAGAAGATTCCTCATGAAAGAAAGTGATGCATTATGTGAAAAGCATGGATCCCATGATAAAAGTGTGTGTGTGACTCTTGGAGTTCGACAAACACAAGATTCAAATCCTAGTAGTGATCTGATAGCTGGACCTCCAGCAAGAGAATCTAAGCATAACTAAGGAAAGTCAAACCACTAGGAATCAAGGGGTATTTGGTGAGTAATAGAGGAGGCTCCCCCTCAATCAATGAATCCTTTATTTTATTTTTTTCACATCTTTTTCTTTTCTTTTCTTTTCTTTTGCACATTTTTTCTTTCTTTGCTTTTGCACATTTTTTTTTTCTTTCTTTTCTTTTGCACATTCATTGGCGGCTGACACGCTCAAGAGTATGGAAACCGAACCAGAGAAGCATGGATATAATAAGGATGGCCTGGTTGGTGACTCTGAGGTAGCCTTTTCCTCATGCCTGGACTACAAAGAACAGAGGGGAAAGCCATGGAGATGCAAAAAGATGAAAGATGGTTAAGAGACTCAACATCACCCATGATATGCTAGTATAGGTCAATTCCTCTAGAAAAGCAAGAGATACAATGCCAGAAGTCCATAAAAAAAATAATCACTAAGTCGGAAGACTCTGATATTTGCTAATCCAAGAGTGTGTACAGAATGAGACATACTAATCAAAGAACACACACTCCAAAATGAGTAATGACCAGAGAAAGCACACACATATTAACATGTAATGGATATTCTCATCAATTCCAATATGCACCAAGGACATCTCAAAAAAATTCAAGTTTGCAAAACCATACTAAGAAAATCTTTTTGGGTTTTTTTTTATATTTTTTTTCCTTTTTCTAAACAAAGCAAGACAAAAAAAAAACAAACATTCACACATTTTTTTTTTTCAAAAAAAAAAAAAAAACACAGAGACCCCAAAAAAAACTAAAAAGAGTAAACACATTAACACAAGTCAAGTTTTCTCACCCAAATCTTTTTGGTCTTAACAAAATTAGGTCTAGCGGTCTTGGTAAATGTCGTGGTGTTGTGAACACCCTCATGAATCTTGGTATTCCGCCTGGACATGTAAGGTTGTCTACTAACCCAAAAAGTATTCGAATTTCTACCCTTTTGAGACACTCTCCCATGCAACTTATAACAATAAGGGCGAATATGACCATGCATACCATAATGATGACAAATAAAAACAGGGTGTACCTTCTTTTCTTTTACCTTACCAACTCTAGGGAGTTTGAGAAGTCTTCCCTCTTGTTGAATCTTTTGTCCTCCCTTTCCTTGAGTTCTTGTATCATGAGATGTGGAAGCACTCTGTTTTTGCTCTCTTATCTCCAAAGCCAATGCCATTCTTGTCTGAACAGATTTGTTGAGACCCAATGATATCCTCCAAAGTCTTTGATCCTTTGTTCCAAAGTCCAATGGTAACCATGGCACACTTGAGCTCTTCCTCTTTCTTGATCATTAGTTCTTCCAAAGCAACTTGTGACATCTCGAGAGATTCAATCTTTTCTTCAAACATGGCATGGGTTTCCTGTAGCTCATTCCTCTCTGTCTCACAAGTCAATAGTTTTGCACAAAGAACTTGTTGATCATCAGCTATTTTGATGGCATTGATCCTAGCCTCAGAAATCTCCTTTTTAAGTTTGACATTCTCACTTTCACATGCTTTGAGTTTCTTTGTGAGTTTGTCATTTAATTTGAATAAATTAAGAGACTCCTTATACAACTTTTCATAAACTTGCTCAAGCTCTTCATTATCACTTCCCGAGGATTCATCATCAGTGGTATTCTCAACTGACCTTTTCGAAGACTCTGTTTGTCCTTCAGTTTCGGAAGCCGCCATGAAAGCAAGGAATTGTTTATACCCCTTTTCGCCTTGATCTTCGTTGTCACTTTTATCTTCATCAGATTCTGATTCATCATCCCAAGTGATGGTGAGGGTTTTCTTCTTACTCAAACGAGTAGGGCATTCTGAAGCAAAGTGGCCAAATCCTTGGCATTCATAGCATTGGACACTTTCAGAGTTCCCTTGTATCTTTCCTTTCTCCTTCTTGGCTATAGAGTTAATTTTGACTTTATCTTTGCCTTTGGATTTATGAGAATGAGTAGATTCCAAAAGATTATGATTTTTATTCAAAAAAGATTTTTTAAATTGTTTAACAAAAGCAGCCATAATCTTGGAATCTGTCTCACAATCCTCATCAGAATCCTCTACCACTTTATGAGCACTACTAAAAGCAACATCTTTTTGTTTCTTTTTGAAATTTCTATGTGCCTCATAAGTTTGGAGATTTCCAACCAACTGATCTAGCTTGAGGTTGTCAACATCTTGAGCCTCCTCAATAGCCGTTACTTTTGGTTGGAACCGATCGGGCAAGGATCTCAAAAATTTTCCCATAACTTTGGATTCTGGTATTTTTTCACCTAAATTGAAGCTGGAATTAACAATGTCACTCAACTTCGCATAAAATTCATCAAATGTCTCACTATCTTTCATAGAAAGGTTTTCGAAACTAGACGTGAGCCTTTGAAGTTTTGAGCGTTTAACAGAAGGAGTGCCCTCGTGAATAGTTTGTAAGATATCCCAAGCCTCCTTTGCGACTTCACAATTGCAAATACGACTAAACTCTTCAGGTATGACAGCGCAAAAGAGAGAATTGATAGCTTTACTATTCCAGTTACTATTTTGGTAATCAGTTGTGTCCCACTTATCAATTGGTTCGGGGAAAGTTACTCCATCAACAGTAATAGTTGGTTCAGTCCACCCATTCATGACGGATTGCCAAACTTTTTCATCAATAGATTTTAAAAACGATCTCATCCGAGCTTTCCAAAAAGAATAATTGGATCCGTCAAGTAGGGGTAGTCGAACCATAGAATTTCCCTCACGAATTGTATCCATTATCACAAATCAAACAAGATCTCGTTCTAAAAGAATTTTTTTTAAAAAACTAGGACGACCCGCTCTGATACCAATTGAAAAATCTAGAAATCCCCTAGATATTGATTTGTGATTATGTATCAATTTTGAGCAGAATATAACAATCCCAATCAAACAATCAAGACAAAGAGACACAACGATTTTTACGTGGAAAAACCACAATTGGACACCTCCAATTGTGATCAAAAAACCACGGGCAACTGCCACAAGACAATCCACTAAGAAGAATTAAAGGAATTACACAGGTATACTCTCAATTACCTAGCGAATCCACAACGCCTAATTGAACCAACCTCTATGTGCCTCTTCCAACCCCATCTTCACCACGGGATTGTCTTTCTGATGAGCCACTCCAGAATCCACCGAAACTTCAGGCTCGAATTCTTCAGAATCCACCGAAGAACAACTCTCTCTTTTGTATAAAAATAAAAACCTTTGATGTACTCTCTTTTAAACCATGAGTTGAATACTCAATAAAAACATCAAAGAAAATCTAACAAAATATCTCCAGATATAAACCTTAAGATCCAAAAAGAAGATCTGGAAAAAGTTACCTTAGTTTTGGGAGAAAACCAAGTATTTATAGAAAACCAAAGCAATCCTAATTTCAGAAGAAAACCAACTCCTTAACGAATCTGGAAATCTGGGATCGCGCGGTCCGCTCGAGCGTGGGTCTTCCCGCTCGAGCGGGAGACTTCATTTTTTGTGATTTCATATAGACTCCCCGCTCGAGCGTCCGTTTCCCCGATCGAGCGGGAAATCACACCATCCAGTACTTTTTCAGGCAGAGCAGAGATGCTGTGAGCTCCCAAATCCCGCTCGAGCGCCTTTTTTTCCCGCTCGAGCGGGAAGGCCAAAACTGGAAAAAACTGGAAAAATATAACATGATCGGACAGGCAACTTTGAATGCATTTTTGCATTTTGCTTCGGCCGCGAGCTGACCGGGCAGCTCGACCCCCGTAATAATCAGCGAAGTGGCAATCTTGAAAGTATTAACATCACAAACTTCTCTGAACGGCACAATTTGGGTTGGATTCGCCTCTAACAACTCATAGCCTCACTGAAATAAAAATATGAATAAAATTACAACTCAAAGAAATTTTGTCAAACGGGGTTGCCAATAATAAAAACCTAACAAACATGTAATCATTTTACATGAGATTGATGAGAACACAACCATTGAGAAAATTGCTTTGTGATGTGATGAGCAATGGGTGCTTTAGAATATTTTTTTTTTGAGAAAATTACTATTCAGTGGTAATTTCAAAATATTATTACAGGTTTATAAAAAAATTATAATTATAATTATTAATATTTATGAAAAAATTTCACTTATTTGTAATTATTTACTTACATTGTACTGAATTTTTAAATTTTTTTTTAATTTATAGAAATAATCTTAAAATGATATGTCATATCACTGAGATTTAATGTTGAAAATTTAGAATATTCAATCTTAGTCATATAACACATTACTCTAGGAGGACGCTAACAGATCTATGCTTATGATATAAAACACACATAAGTGAGAGAAAAATAAAGTTATGTATATTTTAGAGTCTTGCTAAAATTTAATTACAAAAAAAAAAAAAAAAAAGAGTCTTGCTAAAACAATTCATTGAAATGTTGTTAAAATGAAAACAATGTCAAAATGGTGGAATTTTTCAAGCATTTTTTAATATAATCATATACAAATTTTCATCCTTCTATACAATATTCACAACTTTTTATATGTATATTAAGATTCATTTATTCTAAAATTCACGTTCATGAGTTTCATATTTTTTGAGTGACTGTTCGTCAAAAATTTTCTTATCATAATAATGTTAGTTAACAATATCGTTTTCAAATTATATGACTCCTGTGATTTTTTAGAAAATTTAATGTCCCCATAATGTTATAATTTTTTTTTTTATTGCATGAATTTCAAACCGTCCCAATAAAAAAAAGAAGTCTTTGATGATGATATTTACATATTACAACCCTTCTGTTATGTTTCCCACTGTAAGCTTTCCAAGCGTTTTTATACTCTTTTTTTTTTTTTTTTTTTTTTTGATCGGCAAAGAAAAATTTCATTTAACGGCATGAAATTAAAAGTACAAGAAGATGACATGCATTGAGAGAGATTCGGAAGTATAAAAATACCCCTACTACTGCTACTCGCATCCATACAACCAACCCCTAAGCCTCTCGTTTTTTTTTTTTTTTAAACAAAAAAAGTTAAGAAGAACTTAACTAGAAAATTAAATCACAAGAATCCCCAACTTAATCAACCCACCAAAACACCAAAAAACAAACTAATAGAACTAAACCAACCCCCAAAAGGAGAAAAAAAAACAAACTAAACCAACACAAAACAAGCTAGAATCAATTAATCTTTCAGCTTTGTCTCTCAAGTCCCCCACCACTCTCAATTGACAATCCACCCATAAATTGATAGTTTTTGTTTTTTTTGATTTTTTTTTTAATTGAATATCTTGCTCAGTTTATATGTATCTCAACTAATTCAAAAGTGTTGAAAATAACAATTAGACAAACTTTTATGGGAGGTCCTTAATATTAAGATTTTATAATATAAAGGATATTCAATATTTTCATAATGTCTAAGGTTCCTCAACAATATTTTCATAATGTCTAAGGTCACTCAACCTTGATCTAGAGAAATTTCAGTCCAGAGAAAATTGGTCCAGAGAAATTCTGGCCCAGAGAAATTTTAAATTTCTCTGGAAAGTCTAGAGAAAATTCTTCCTAGAATTTCTCAGTATTTCTCTAATGCATTGGCTGAGTTCAGAGAAATTTTGAATTTCTCTAGTCCAATTCTTCTCAGAATTTTTCTGGCCCAATCATTCCTAGAATTTCTCTGATGCATTAACTGACTGTCCTGACCATATGCAATCACATGCTCTTATGGACATTAGATAGTACTTTGTTCTCTTTACTATATCACTAAGAAAATTTCCAGATCTACTGCTACTTTTAGCATGCAAAATGCCCATGATTTTGTTTGGTATTGATTAGTACTCTTTCTCTCTTATAGTTTTTTCCCCTTGTCTTAAGTTTATGTCCCAATCCTTTGCACATTGTCAATTTCTCTAACTTTGTGTAATATGTAAGCCAACAATACAATCTTTACTAACAAACCCATAAATTTCTCTGGTCCAAAACCAGAGAAATTCTCTCCAAACCAGACAGATTAGAGAAATTCTCTCTATTTGCAGCAGAGTTGTATTTTTATGAACAAACCTTAGTTATTGTACATTGATCTAGGAAAAATTTCTATGACTTTACAAATTTCTCTGGCTCTATTCACAAAGAATTTCTCTGACTTTGTGTAATATGTAAGCCAACAATACAGTCTTTATTAACAAACCCACAAATTTCTTTGGTCCAAAACCAGAGAAATTCTCTCCAAACCAGACAAATCAGAGAAATTCTCTGGATTGGGTGTTGAGGATTGATCTCAAACACCCTTCTTCCTCTCATGACTAACAAATTTATTGAGAACTACATATGCACAAGGCTAGTGGTTGAGACAATGTTTTATATTTTTTATTGAAAGTTGTGAATGTTTTTATGCATCTGTTCTTCGCTTCTTGAATAAAATTCCATTCTTACATTTTGCCATGATTTCATTTACACTTTCATTTATACTTCCAGTTATACATTTGTTGAAATAAACTGATCATAGGGATACATGTAAGTAACTAAGCATAATTAACAAAAATTTCTGCAACTTACCCAAATTATTGTGATTCATTTTGTTTCCTGAATGAAAGTGTTTCTCTGTTGAACAATGTTTCCATTAGGTCCCTTCAAGCATAGACGGAAGCATGTGAAGCCAAGACTAAAGCAGATTTGTCAAAGGCACAGAGAAGCGAGGCATCCAGTTCCAAGAGTGATTGCTTCATCCCGTAGAATAACATGGGTAGCTACCAGGCTATTTGAGATCCTCAATCCGACGCTAAGTCCCTCTATCGCCACCGAAAATGTCACTACTTTGATTGACTTCTTCCAAGCACGCGGACTCAACATTCCTGACTTGGTTATCCGCTCTGGCTATGAGAGTGTAGGTGTAATATAAGGGTACGGGGGTGAGGTACCTTAGACTACAAAAGAACATATTGTGGACCTAATCCATTACTAAAAGTTGGATAGGGATCTTAGACCGATTTTCCCAACTTTTATTAATCCTTGAAATGATTCAAAATCAAAATCTTAAATTGTATTCTTAAAATTGTATCGCTTAATAAATAAGGGTTTCGTTTATTTTTAAAAAATAAATCTCATAATAGAAGAACAAAATAGGAAGTACAACTCCAATTTTGGTTGGCCTTTCACAATTTTACATATTTGAATGTTGAATTTGTAAAGAAATTATGAAAAAGGGAAAGGAATTTGTGAAAAAATTTAGTTTCTATTTTATTAGAAAGTTCTTTCATGTTTTTTTCTTTCACAATTTTATACTAATCGAAAATTCAAATACAACTTGAAAGAAACAATAAAAGAGGCGACAATCAATAAGGAAAAATAAATAATACAATGAAGTGAATGTGCTAATACGAATCCTTTGCCTTTTCTTTCCTATTTTGAATTGTGTGGAAAATAAAGGGTTTATGAAAAAAATTTGTGAACCCTATTGATATGTGAGAGATTGATATGGTATTAAAGAGAACAGACAGTATATTTTGTTCAACCCACATTGCAAACTATACGATAATTAAAATATATTTGTACTTGTCTGAGCAGTTTGTGGAGGATAATATGACGACACGTAAAATGAAGAAGTTTTTCAATTGTTTTGCATGCTTCTTTTATCTTCAAGCCTGACCTTATTAGTCACAAAACTTAGCTGCCAAGCTAATAATTTAAGGCTTACCAATGAACAATTGGGTGCCCTAAAAGAAACTTAATAATTATTATGCTTTACGGTTTGTTAATTAATTAATTGCAAGAGAGTTAAACAGCTCTTGATATTATAAGGATTATATGATCATTCTCGTTTAAAAAAATGCTATGTATTTTAATTTTTTATTTTGAAAGTGAGGTATATGGTTTAAATTTAAAGTTGAAGAGATGTGAGTTATATTTAAAATGATTATAATATTTTTGAATAATTTTTTTAAATATGTAATGTTGTTATTCTTGTTTTGGTAATTACTCTTATGCTTCCAAATGATAGTTGGAATCATATATGATTATGTGGTGTTTTGGGAAGGTAAAAAGTTGATTTTTTGATTTTTTTGTGACTATGTTGTGAAAAAATAGTAGAGAAGTGATGTAATCTAAAAAAGTCAAAAAATTAAAAAATTAACTCTTTATCAACTTGCCAAAACGCCCTATGTATTGAAAATTTCATATCTCGAGATTTTCGTTACATAATATGATTGGGAGTACATTGGACAGAGAGACCAAAAAAAATTAAGAACAAATGATTCATTGCCAAGTCTTAATTCAGTGAGAAAATGTTCCAAAAAATATCTGGTAGTGTTTAGTAGAGTTTTAAAATTATGATTTAAGAATAGAGTTGTATATTTGAGTTTGTGAGTTTTGGAATTATGATTTGAAAGGAGAAAATTTATTTAGTTATGAGTTTTGAATTTTTGATGTGATATATGAAATGAGAAAAGTTATTTGGTTATGAGTTTAAAAAAAGTTTTTAAAACTTGTAACTCATAACCAAACACACAACTCAAAACTTTATTGAAAATTCATAACAAACTCTTTTTAAAATTCAATTTAAAAAAATAATTTGTCATTTTGGTCTAAAAAAATAATTTCTATATTTAAAAGATATCAAAAGCACATATAATTTTTTTTTCTCCGAATAACAGGTGGCAATTGACAATTACAAAAAAAAGAAAAAGAAAAAAAAAAGGTACTATTCCGATCAATTGGCCGGACATTTGGGGGATGTTCGGAGAGACGACCCAAAGCACAAATTCAAAAATCAAAAAATTACACTGCCAACACACTGTCAAACATGCATTGGAATGTGTTTTCAAATGTGGCGTTGAAATTAATTTTTGAAAACTCGTTTGACAACATCACTTTTCAGGCTAAAAGCTAAAAAGTTACTAAAAAAATTAAAAAGTCAACAACTTATACCAAAAAGTCAAAGATAATGATTCTCTTTTCTCTCTATTTTTTGCACATCTTTTCATAAAAAATTAAAAGTCATCATAAACATACTATTTTTTTTTTACATTATATTTTTGTTAAAAAATAAAAAAATAACTAAAAAATCTGTTTCCAAACAAACCAAATATAACATTGAAATGTAGGAGTGATATTAAAATTTGAAAGTTATACTAAATACAACCTTTGTTTCTCAATTCAATGGTGGGCTCCACTAATCTGGACAACACATTTCAATGCGGCATCCAAATGCTTCTAGTTTTATCTTTTGTCTATTAATTATTATGTGAATGATTACTATACAAATTAATTAATTTACTTGTAAATTAAATACTCTGATTATGTATACTTATCAATGTCCTTAAAAAGTTGTTTTATGTAAGTAAACTAAACTCAGTACACGGTTCTCCGCCAGCACAGGTAATCCTCGCCTAAAGTAGAAGTACAATTTAAAGAAGAATAAAGTTTCAGTTTCAGTTTCAGTTTCAATTACCAGGGTGTTTCAAGACTGCAGTTAGTAGCATTGATACAGGCTTTGAGAATCTTGGAACATCAGAGATAGGCATCAATGTTGGTCAAGTTTAATGCTAGCTATGGTTGTTTGGTTTGGTTCTTTCTTTTTTCCCGTTGGTCTCTCACCAACTCAGGGGTGCTAGCAAATGATAGGGTGAACTCGGTGGTGCCAACCTAGTTGGGATCATTTAGCTCACTGTGATGCTTTTGCACTTCCTTTTTCTTTATTGATGTAATTTGTCTTGTACCTTGTACTTGTTTATTTCATCAATAAAGCTTCTTTCTTTACCGATCAAAAAAAAAAAAAGAAGAATAAAGTTAAACAGGCCAAAACAGAAAGACTATATGGAATATCTCATCAAAGCTCTCCACCACAATAAAAAAGTAGGGTACAAAAAGACAAAAAAATAAAAAGAAACAAGCATAAATCATTTACACACGTACCCAACAAAGAAAATTCCTATATAAAAAATAATATTAGTAATAAGAACAAAAGAAGAGATTATTTTACAAACATCATACAAGACTGATATTACATTTCTTCTTGCAAAAGTAAATTTAGGAATATAAAAACTAGTTATAGACTACACACAAAATATATATGAACAAATAAGATTTTTTTAAAATGGATTCCATCACCAAATACTATAAAAACTTTGTTCATTAATAGATTTTTTGCATTTTACGTTTTGTGATCAATTTATGTGTTTGTAGCATAACTGAAAGTTTCTAGGTGATTACTGAACCATGACTAGTTGTTGAGCTCCTATCCTCATTTCTTCCTTCCTCCTTCTTATGAACTCATCAAATTTCTTGTTTAATTCTTCTATACTCAACCCATGTTCTTCTTCATCTCCATCTCCATCTGCATCTTCATCTTCATCTTCTTTATTGATTAGAAAGTCAATATTGTCTATCTCTTTCTCATCATTTTCTTCATCTTCTGTAGTTAAAACCCTAATTGGCCCTTCTTGCTCTTTATCTTCTACAATCAAGTTTGAGTCCTCACTTTCTTCTTCCATGGAGTATTCTTCTTTTTCAACAACAACAACATTCTCTAAGGGCAGCCCAGTAGTTCCCAAGGAAACTTCTTTCTCAAGCAATGACTGTCTAAACTCCGGTGCTGATTGAAAATCATCTCCATCTCCGTTTCCAATCTTCTTGGATAAATGACCGTTAGGATCATTAGAAGTAGGCGAAAAGCGGATGAAGCCAGAAGTTTTAGCAAGGAAGACTAGGATTCCATTGCAAATGAGAAAAATGCAATTCTTGTCCATGATGTAGCTTAGGAGATGGAAAGAGAATGTGGAGAAGTGGGACTTGAAAGAATGGAGGAAGAAAGAGTAGCATGATGAATATGAGAAAAAGAAGGAAAACAAAGAAACTGAGAGTAGCAACTGTGCAACTTTTTTGACAAATTGAGGGGTAATGAATTGAGTAAGACTTTGCAGGTTTTGGTACTCAGTTTGAGCCATGCTCTCTCTCTCTCTCTCTCTCTCTCTCTCTCTCTCTCTTTCTTATTTAGAGGAAGGTATATAGGGTAGAAGTTATGAACATTGAATAGGGTAGCAGTTATGAAGTTTGAAGGATGGTGCCTGCTCATATATATATATATACATATAGGAGTTTGGAATGAGAGACTTAGATGGGAAGTAGAGGAGTTTGACAATTATACCCCTGGTTAGGTTAAAATGTTGAGACACATAACTCTCATTTTTTAGTATGCAATTCTCTGTTCTCAATTTTTTTTTATTTCTTTATTTGAAAACATTTAGGCTGTGTTTGGTGTGGAGTTCAAATCATGACTCACACTCATATTTGAGTATGATGTTTGGTTATAACTTTCAAAAATTAATTCCTCACCACTTTTGAAAACTCATTTCAGGCGAGATTTGAATTTTGAAATTTCACCTTTCCGGTCGTCCTCCCGGAAGTCCGGCTAGTTGACCGGAACAATGCAAATATATATATATTTTTTGGTAATTGGCACCTATTATTTTTTATATATTAAATAAAAAATATTTTCTGAATTTTTAAAATTTTTTTATGAGCTTTGAATAGAATTTTAGATTGTGTATTGGTTATGAGTTGTAAGTTTTTGAATTAAATATCATGTATCACATCAATGCCAAACTCAATTTAAAACTTATAACCAAATAAATTTTTCGCACTTAAATTATAATTTCAAAACTCACAAACTCAAAATATAACTCTATTTTCAAATCATAATTCTAAAATTCTACTAAACGCAACATTAATTTCATTAAATTATATTTTAAAATTATCGCATTTTAAAATTTTAATGATCTAATAATTATGAGTATTTTGAGATTTTGAGATAATGGGTATTTTGTGACAAAGAGAGAAAATCTTTGGGCCCATTTTCAGTTTCTTTCATTGTTAATTGGTCCTAGAGATAGTTGTACATGTGTGATGGAGGAAGGTTGCCACGTGGGAGTGAGATTCCAATTTGCTTTACTTTGAAGTGTCTACCCTAGCAGCTTAGAGTGTTCATAATGTTTACCAATTTGTGATTTTCTGCTTTTTGGCAAAATGATTGAGAGGTGGTGGTGTGTCCATTCAGTACCAAGAATTGATAGAGAGAAAGAGAGATGGTGGAAGATGAAGTCCTGGATCAGTAGGTACTGTTCTCTGATCAGTTAGTATGCAAAGGCCCGAAATGATTTGTGAATTTTAATATGATAAGTATTTAATAACACTACAAAAAAAGGCGTTTTTTGCGACGGTAACGAGCCGTCGCAAATGTTCCCGGACCCCGTCGCTAATGCTTTTTGCGACGGTAAGTTGCCTTTTTGCGACGGTAATGAGGGGTTGCGACAAAGGGGGTTGCAAAAGAGATTTGGCGACGGTACGTACCGTCGCCATTAGTTTCTGCGACGGTAAGGTCTCTTTTTTGCGACGGTATTTTTCCCGTCGCCAATAAAGGGAAAAAAATCAGTTTTCGCGACGGTACGTATTTACCGTCGCTAAAAGCGAGGTTTTGAGACGGCAACCACCCCGTCGCTAAAACTCTGACATCAGAGAAGTATTGGCGACAGCAAAGGTTACCGTCGCTAAAGGTGTCTTCTACATTCAATAGGCACAGCTTTTGCGACTATATTTGGTGCCGTCGCAAAAGCCTATATTTGGTTTTTGCGACGGGTTCTTATCCCGTCTCAAAAAAAAAAAAAAAAAAAAAAACCTGCTGAAAAATTATTAAAAAAATTAAAATAACCTGCATTAAATAAAAAATAACTATAAAAAAATCCAAAAATTACAGAATAATATAAATACATACATAAACAAAAGTTGACAAATAATGAAAATTAATAATATTGTTCCATTCATAACAATACATAAATAAAAATTCATAACAGTAAAAATTATGCCACTACAAAACATCCCATAATACATACATAATGTTGCTCACAAATTTAAATAACATAAATCAAAATCAAAACTAAAAGTTTTCGTCTTCATTCGTTCGTGGGTTACAAAAACAAAAATTTGTCATAATCTTGATACGCCTGCATTCCAGAAGAAGCCAACTGCTACTCAGGAAATATCTGAAAAAAACAAGATAAACATAATTAAAAACCATATAATGGTGTTAATATTTTAATTATAGAAAAATATTAAAAAAAAATTGACTACTATATAATTAGAAAGATTGTTTAGTAAATAATTTTGACTGGACAAAAATCCGGCTCTAACTCCCAAACCGGGAATCCGATTCGAGCCCCGTCTTCTCCCACAAGTCTCTCATGCCTAGGCGGTCGTGTGTGCCAAGTTTCGTGCTAAACCGACGCCGTTTGGTGATTTTGGGGCGTTAACGCCTCGAATTAAAGTTTCTTAAAAAAGTAGTTTGCCTAAAGTGAAATCCGGCTCTAACTCCCAAACCGGGAACCCGATTCAAGCCCCGTCTTCTCCCACAAGTCTCTCGTGCCTAGGCGGTCGTGTGTGCCAAGTTTCGTGCTAAACCGACGCCGTTTGGTGATTTTGGGGCGTTAACTCCTTGAATTCAAGTTTCTTAAGGAAGTAGTTTGCCTAAAGTGAAATCCGACTCTAACTCCCAAACCGGGAACCCGATTCGAGCCCCGTCTTCTCCCACAAGTCTCTCGTGCCTAGGCGGTCGTGTGTGCCAAGTTTCGTGCTAAACCGACGCCGTTTGGTGATTTTGGGGCGTTAACTCCTTGAATTCAAGTTTCTTAAGGAAGTAGTTTGCCTAAAGTCAAATCCGGCTCTAACTCCCAAACCGGGAACCCGATTCAAGCCCCGTCTTCTGCCACAAGTCTCTTGTGCCTAGGCGGTCGTGTGTGCCAAGTTTCGTGCCAATCCGACCCCATTTGGTGATTTTGGAGCGTCAACGCCTCGAATTTAAGTTTCTTAAAGAACTAGTTTGCCTAAACCGAAATATGGCTCTAACTCCGAAACCGGGAACCCGATTCGAGCCCCGTCTTCTCCCACAAGTCTCTCGTGCCTAGGCGGTCGTGTGTACCAAGTTTCGTGCCAATCCGACCCCATTTGGTGATTTTGGGGCGTCAACACCTCGAATTTAAGTTTCTTAAGGAACTAGTTTGCCTAAACCGAAATATGGCTCTAACTCCGAAACCGGGAACCCGATTAGAGTCCCGTCTTCTCCCACAAGTCTCTCGTGCCTAGGCGGTCGTGTGTGCCAAGTTTCGTGCCTATCCGACACCATTTGGTGATTTTGGAGCGTCAACACCTCGAATTTAAGTTTCTTAAAGAACTAGTTTGCCTAAACCGAAATATGGCTCTAACTCCGAAACCGGGAACCCGATTCGAGCCCCGTCTTCTCCCACAAGTCTCTCGTGCCTAGGCGGTCGTGTGTGCCAAGTTTCGTGCCAATCCGACCCCATTTGGTGATTTTGGAGCGTCAACACCTCGAATTTAAGTTTCTTAAAGAACTAGTTTGCCTAAACCGAAATATGGCTCTAACTCCGAAACCGGGAACCCGATTCGAGTCCCGTCCTCTCCCACAAGTCTCTCGTGCCTAGGCGGTCGTGTGTGCCAAGTTTCGTGCCAATCCGACCCCATTTGGTGATTTTGGGGCGTCAACACCTCGAATTTAAGTTTCTTAAGGAACTAGTTTGCCTAAACCGAAATATGGCTCTAACTCCGAAACCGGGAACCCGATTCGAGTCCCGTCTTCTCCCACAAGTCTCTCGTGCGTAGGCGGTCGTGTGTGCCAAGTTTCGTGCCAATCCGACCCCATTTGGTGATTTTGAAGCGTCAACACCTCGAATTTAAGTTTCTTAAAGAACTAGTTTGCCTAAACCGAAATATGGCTCTAACTCCGAAACCGGGAACCCGATTCGAGCCCCGTCTTCTCCCACAAGTCTCTCGTGCCTAGGCGGTCGTGTGTGCCACGTTTCGTGCTAAACCGACGCCGTTTGGTGATGTTGGGGCGTTAACTCCTCGAATTCAAGTTTCTTAAGGAACTAGTTTGTCTAAACCGAAATATGGCTCTAACTCCGAAACCGGGAACCCGATTAGAGTCCCGTCTTCTCCCACAAGTCTCTCGTGCCTAAGCGGTCGTGTGTGCCAAGTTTCGTGCCTATCCGACACCATTTGGTGATTTTGGAGCGTCAACACCTCGAATTTAAGTTTCTTAAAGAACTAGTTTGCCTAAACCGAAATATGGCTCTAACTCCGAAACCGGGAACCCGATTCGAGCCCCGTCTTCTCCCACAAGTCTCTCGTGCCTAGGCGGTTGTGTGTGCCAAGTTTCGTGCTAAACCGACGCCGTTTGGTGATTTTGGGGCGTTAACTCCTTGAATTCAAGTTTCTTAAGGAAGTAGTTTGCCTAAAGTGAAATCCGACTCTAACTCCCAAACCGGGAACCCGATTCGAGCCCCGTCTTCTCCCACAAGTCTCTCGTGCCTAGGCGGTCGTGTGTGCCAAGTTTCGTGCTAAACCGACGCCGTTTGGTGATTTTGGGGCGTTAACTCCTTGAATTCAAGTTTCTTAAGGAAGTAGTTTGCCTAAAGTCAAATCCGGCTCTAACTCCCAAACCGGGAACCCGATTCGAGCCCCGTCTTCTGCCACAAGTCTCTTGTGCCTAGGCGGTCGTGTGTGCCAAGTTTCGTGCCAATCCGACCCCATTTGGTGATTTTGGAGCGTCAACGCCTCGAATTTAAGTTTCTTAAAGAACTAGTTTGCCTAAACCGAAATATGGCTCTAACTCCGAAACCGGGAACCCGATTCGAGCCCCGTCTTCTCCCACAAGTCTCTCGTGCCTAGGCGGTCATGTGTGCCAAGTTTCGTGCCAATCCGACCCCATTTGGTGATTTTGGGGCGTCAACACCTCGAATTTAAGTTTCTTAAGGAACTAGTTTGCCTAAACCGAAATATGGCTCTAACTCCGAAACCGGGAACCCGATTCGAGCCCCGTCTTCTCCCACAAGTCTCTCGTGCCTAGGCGGTCGTGTGTGCCAAGTTTCGTGCCAATCCGACCCCATTTGGTGATTTTGGAGCGTCAACGCCTCGAATTTAAGTTTCTTAAAGAACTAGTTTGCCTAAACCGAAATATGGCTCTAACTCCGAAACCGGGAACCCGATTAGAGTCCCGTCTTCTCCCACAAGTCTCTCGTGCCTAGGCGGTCGTGTGTGCCAAGTTTCGTGCCTATCCGACACCATTTGGTGATTTTGGAGCGTCAACACCTCGAATTTAAGTTTCTTAAAGAACTAGTTTGCCTAAACCGAAATATGGCTCTAACTCCGAAACCGGGAACCCGATTCGAGTCCCGTCTTCTCCCACAAGTCTCTCGTGCCTAGGCGGTCGTGTGTGCCAAGTTTCGTGCCAATCCGACCCCATTTGGTGATTTTGGGGCGTCAACACCTCGAATTTAAGTTTCTTAAAGAACTAGTTTGCCTAAACCGAACTAGAATGCAAAGATACATTTTAGCTTAGCATGCAAAGATACATTTTATACCTGATCTTCTGGTGGTGGTGTATATGGATTCTCGTCTTCTGCAGATTCCCTAAATGCCCGGTGGCCACTCGATGCATCAGGAACCTATGTTAGTCAGTGCATAATGTGTTAATCATATTCGAATTTCATACATAAGCTTCAGTGAAAATTGAACTATCAAACAATTGTGATGTTTATAAGGAACCTGTCTGTTGGGATCCACACTCGCCCCCTGTGACACAAGGGCCATCATCTCAGCTCTCATCTGCTGCAACTGTGTAGAGAACTCTGCTCGAATCTCCTCCCTCAACTCATCCCTTAGCTCAGCACGAATCTGATCAATAGTCGATGGCTGGGGTGTTGACTGTGATGGCCCAACACCATCTTTATACACCACTCTCCGAGGCACGATTCTCCCGTATGTGCGACAATATCCATGTGTGTCATGACCTATCAACTCATGGAAAATGGCATTCCTAGCCTCCAAAGTCCGACCATCCTCAGGTAGCATAGAGAGTTGACGATTAAACTCATCCTGTATTGAATAAGACACACAAGTATACGCCAAATTAAGATGGTTGACACACAAAAAATAAACTTTAAATACAATCACAGGTGTTTGGAAACTACCAAGGTCTGGATAACCTCTGGGTCATCTACTCTACGTGTCATAAGCCAAACATTCATCTTATCAGTAGACGCTCCGTTACTGGTCATCTAAATTTTTTTTAGAAATATGAAAATTAGAATCCAAATAATTTGCAAATATACAATGTTTATTTATATACAAAAATAAAACAATAAAATGTAAACCTCATGCCGTATCTGAGAGAAAGTAGTACGCCCTGTGGTATGAGCTATGCCGTGAGCTCGCCGATTTTTAGCGTTCCTACTTGCAATTTTCTATAACAAGTTCAACAAATGTAAGTATGTAAATATGATTTGTATGTTTACATATCATAAATATAACGTAATTGTATACCTCAGCATCGGAAGTACGCCAATACTCCACAAGTTGTTCCCACTGGCTTGGCACAACGTTCATAGGAACATCATCCTTCAGATTAGGATCAGAGCTTCTAGGCTTGAAATACTTAGCCTTAAGCTTGTTCTTGTGATCCTTCCATATGCTGTTGCAGTTTTTCATGCAGAGTGGCTTGTACTCCTCTGGACATAGATTCAAATTGTCCTATAAAACACAAAGTTTAAGGCTAAGTATAACACAAATTTGGAATTCGAATTTGTGGACAAAAATATACTTTTACCTTCACATCCTTCCAGATAGCATCAATAATATCATCAGGCACACTGTTCCAGTCAACAAAAGTAAGAGGAACAATGTTACCATTCCGGACAATAATGCCAAGTTGAGTAGTTAACTTGGCCACGTTATCCCCTATTGGGCAGTAATTTCCATCAAATTGTATGTCCAGCTTTTTACCAGTACCCCACTCTTTAATGCCCTTGGCACATCCTCTACCACGCCTACTCGAGGTTGATGAAGAACAAACATGACCTGCGATATACAATAATAATAAACAATATCAATGGTAACAACCAAATACAAATTTAAATAATGTGAATACAAATCATATCAAATAAACCTGATGTGGGCTGTGAAGAAGTCGAAGGGTCTGCAAAATACAATGAGAATAAACAAGTTATATATAATGAGCATAAATAAATGTATGTGTAAATAATATTCATGCAAATCAAAGCAAATTTATATACCTGCGGATGGCTCATAAGCTGATGATGATAGCTGCTGTGGTGCCACTGATGGTGGACGCACCGATGGTAGGCGTGGAGGCTGAGTACATGGTAGCTGCTGTGGTGCCACTGATGGAGGTCGATACGGTGGTAATGGCCCCTCAGATGGTGGTGGCACTAATGGCCCCTCCGATGCTGGCCGATGTGATGCCTCCTCTGATGGTGGTGCTACTGATGTCCTGTTATGTAGCACATCAGACATCATGCGCCGGGGATGATCAGGCTTCCTCTTCCTTCCCATAATAATCTGCAAGCAATATAACATTAATTGACATTAGAAACATAGACAATGGTTTGTCATCAACTATAATATGACATGAATTGAACTAATACAATTACAAAGACAAAGTAAATTAAGAAATTGATGATTAACTACAACCTTGGCCTTAATTGAATTACTAATTGATTACATATCAGCCTATTTGAACATCAACTGTTTCCCCTTCTGCGGCTTCCCTCACCCAACCAACTTCTTCATCACGAAGCATTATATTTTCTTCCAATTGTTGGCTCATGTATGGCTCGATTTGTGGATCAGTCGAACTCATATCAAATAAACCTCTTTGAGACATCTTCACTACGACTTGCCAGTCTGGTTGTAACGGGTCTGCAACATACCAAACTTGCTCTGCTTGGGACGCCAAGATGAAAGGTTCATTGGTAATTCGATCATCTCGGTACAACAAATGATTGAAGTTCACCAACGTGAAATTGAAGACATCTTCTTTCTTTCCGTGAATGTTGTCAATCCAATCACACTTAAACAACACATGTTTCTTCTCATTGGAATATCGAATCTCAACAATATCTGTCAATTGTCCATAATAGTACACAGACCCCAGACGAGGATTCTTGTCTTTTCGACTAGCATAACTTATGGTATCTGCCTTCAAAGCTACACCACAATTTTGTGTGGCTCGACGATCATCCATGGCCTTTACTCGATACCGAAACCCATTCAGTATATACCCGTTGAACCTCCTTGCCAGGTTATGAGGACCATTTGCCAATAGAATAATCTCTTCAGAAAGTATGACATCAGTAGTCCTTCGCAAAGTTTGGACCTACTTAACACGAAAATCTAAAATTTAAAATGTAGATCGACTTAAGTAACTAGAATCTATAGAGTTAAATACATACATGTTCCTGGAACCAAATGTGAAAAGTTTCAAAATGTTCACGCCGAAGTTGATGATCGTCGACACGAGGCATTTTGAGCTTAAGTACTTCAAGGTGTTTGCTGTGTAGATTGAAATTTTAGCCATACCAAAAATTTAGTTGAAAATTCAATAAAGCATAATAAAATATTGAGTGAGTGACTTAACCTACTTTATGAATGGTTGAACCGCGCTTGTATTGCATAAGATGTACCGATGAGCTTGTACCCAAGAAGTATTATCAAGATAAAAGCTTGTGTTTTCACCAGTAGCATGACCCAAATTATCAGCACCACTATAGTTCCTCACGGGTCGACTAGATTTGGTTTCCACATCACTGAGATATTGTGCACAAAAATTCATGCATTCTTCCATAAGATATCCTTTAGCAATTGATCCTTCAGGACGAGCTCTATTCCGCACGTATTGCTTCAAAGTAAGAAGATACCTCTCAATTGGATACATCCATCGAAACTGAATCGCTCCACCCAATAAGGCTTCATCAGCTAGATGTATAGGCAAGTGCTCCATTATATCAAAAAAACTCGGAGGAAATATTTTCTCTAGATGACAAAGTGTTACAGCGATACGATCTTTAATATATTGCAAATCCGTCGCACGATTCACTTTCGAACACAATTGTCTAAAGAAATTGCTCAATTCAATCAAGGGTTCAATTACATTCTTCGGTAACGATCTGCGAATAGCCAATGGAATAAGTTGTTGCATCAAAATATGACTATCGTGGCTCTTAAGACCCCCAACGCTTCTATCATGTAAGCGCACACGACGTGATATATTGGATGAATACCCGTCGGGAACTCTTACTTCCTTCAACACTTTCAAGAACAAATCTTTCTCATCCTTGGTCATCGTGAATTGTGCTGGTGGTAAATAGGCTTTATTCGACCCTCTTAACTGCAAATGTAGGGGTTTTCTAATATTCATATCTTGTAAATCACGCCGAGCATTAACACCATCCTTCGATTTTCCTGCAACCCCTAATATTGTCCACAACACATTGTCACAAACATTCTTCTCTATATGCATCACATCGAGGTTGTGTCTTATTAGATTGTGCTCCCAATATGGCAATTCATAAAAGATACTCTTTTTCTTCCAACTATGGATGCGATGTCCAACTTTCTCCTTCTCTACCTGTCTCCTATGCCTCTCCTTAAGGTCATCCCTATTGTATTGGGTTAAAATACCCTCAGATTCTAATTGTAGCAACATCTCAGTTCCAGACAACAATTTTGGTTTGAGTCTGACTTCCCGACTACCATCAAATGATACTTTATCCTTCCGAAATTTATGGCCAGTAGGTAAAAATCTGCGATGACCCAAGTATGATTGTTTCCTACTATGCTTCAACCAACACGATGTAGTTTCCTTATTGCAACAAGGACATGCATATTCGCCTTTAGTGCTCCATCCTGACAAGTTTGCGTATGCAGGAAAATCACTAATTGTCCACAGTAAAGCTGCATGCATTTGAAACATTTGATTTGTTGATGCATCAAATGTTGACACACCCTCATTCCATAGTTTTTTCAACTCCTCAATCAACGGTTGCATATAAACATCAATCTTGTCACCAGGTCCTTTCGGGCCGTCAATAAGCACGGATAAAATTAGAAATGGTTGCTTCATGCACATCCATGGCGGCAAGTTGTATGGAATGAGCACAACAGGCCAAGTGCTATGAACTATGTTCATCGTCCTGAATGGGTTAAAACCATCAGATGCTAAGCCAAGCCTTACACTTTGGCAATCATTACTAAAGTCAATATTCCGACGGTCAAAATCTTTCTATGCAAGGGAGTCAGCAGGATGCCTGAAGACACCATCATCAGTTCGTTCCTCTGCATGCCATCTCATTAACTTGGCCGTCTTGGATGACATAAACAACCTCTACAACCTTGACTTTAAAGGAAAATACCTCATCTGTTTTGCAGCTATTTGTTTGCCACCTGTGTTAGGACCATTTGAACCACCATCACCATTTGATTTCCATCTACAACTGTTGCATATGACACATTTATCAAGATTGGCGTCCTCGTTTCGAAACAACATGCAACTGTTGGGACATGCATCCCACGTCTCATACGTGAAGCCCAAATCTGTTGTGACCTTTTGAGCTTTATAATATGAGTCCGGAAGTTTCACACCCAACGGAAACGCCTCATTCAATAACTCAAGCTACATGTCAACAGACTTGTCCGTCCACTGATTAAGCACCTTCAAATGTAGAAGTCGAACAATGAATGACAAAGATGTGAACTTCTGACAACCCGGATACAATTCACTTTGTGCATCTTGAAGAAGTTTGAAATACTTTGCAGTCTCTGCATTTGGACCGAGCTGGGGTTCAGATGCATGGGGATCAGGCCTCTGTGGTTCATCACCCTCAGCACTTGTACCGGCATGTGGATTTCCCATAGCCCCTTGTATCATTCCAATCATATCATCCCCAATGTCTGAATTAGCTAATGTTTCATTCTCTCTATTACCATGCAGAGATACGTAAGATTCCCCATGATTAATCCAATGTTTGTATTTTTTAAAAAAACCATTCAAAATCAGATGCTCCCGTACACCCTCTCGTACAAAATAGTATCGATTCTCACGCTTCCTACACGGACAACTGATCATCGAACCTTCAACCCTATTGGTGTAGGCAAACACAAGGAATTCATCAATTCCATTAATGTATTCGCTCGACATCCTATTTGGCAAATCAATCCAACTCTTATCCATCATCTGTACACATCCACAAAAATATCTCATCAAAGTAACTCTAAATATAATACCTTTAACTAAAACCTATTCGAAAAAATACTCAAAACTCATCTATTTAAGTTTGACTAAGAAATTCTTCGCCTATTGCCAACTGTCATGTTTTTATTTGTTGCATGATGACATTTAAGCATAGCAAAGCTTTTGATACATACACAAATCAAGGTTGTTTCAATTATCTGTTATAATGGTGCCCATTTCCTATCATTAAGCATAGAGCATGAACGTGCATAAGGAGATAATATAAGACTGACAATTCTACAAATTATCGGACCAATCCCAGCAGAATTCAGTTATTCAAATAGAAGAGAGATGAATGTTAGAATGTGCTACGAAAAGAAAATAGAAATAAACAACCGTAGTTACACAAGGAGAGAGAGAGAGAGAGAGAGAGAGAGAGAGAGAGAGAGAGAGAGAGAATAGTGCCAAGAGAAGATGATAGAAATTAAACAACAGTTACAAGGAAACCAATAGTGGATCCAAAGTAGGAGGGTAGCAAAATTGGTTAAGGTAAAAAGTTCATTTAGATCCATAACAAAAGCTCTCTCTGCTACAAGAGTTAATTTTTCATAGGAGTAAAATTTTTAGGAAAATTTCTTGAGATTTCAAGTCTGGTAAACTACATATTTAGGGAGGCAATTTTGCAAACATGTTAGGTATACTGTTACTTCTACTCAAGGTATTAAAAATTCAAAAGATAGTTCAAAAGAATGTGTATTTACCCATGGGTTATTTGCAGTTTGCACTTAGAGGATTGTTGTCTCTCTTACTATAAAATTTATTTAGCACTAATTTTATTTATTTGTTTATTTATTTATTTAAACCCATTTTTCATCTTTATTTATAAACTTAATTTTGCTCACATGGAATGATGGAAGAAGATGCCACTTTTTTTCTCTCCTAATTTGCCAAGTGGACTGTAAGTGAATACCAATGTAGATAATTGGAATTTGACAATTTAGTATCAGTCCCATTCCTATTTGTTGTTCACTTTGATCACCAATTTAAAAATGTTCTATTATTAGTAGTACTAGTTCTAATTTAACTATGAAAAAGTAGTGTGTAAGAACCGAAATATTGATATACTAACAGAAATGATAGGGTGCATACAGAAATAAACATCATCCCAAACCCATCTCTATGCAAACCCCAAACCCATTCCACCAAATTTCCATTCCCCTCTTTCTCAATAACCCTCCTTCCACTAGCCACCACAAGCACCACAGCTAATACATACATATATATATATATACAGAGAGAGAGAGAGACAGAGAGAGACAGAGAGAGCATACGGTGAGTGAGAAACTCGTCGCCGGTCACCGTCGCCGCACCACCGCACCACCGCTAGCCTGCACGTCGCTCGTCGAGAGAGATGCCAAGTTCGCCGTTCTTCGCCCTCGAACAAATTAGGGATTTCAAGATTTAGGGAAACGTTGCAGCGCGAAGATGAAAAGCAGAGGGGGAAATTTTTTTTACTTTTTGCGACGGTAAATTATACACCGTCGCAAATGATAAATTATTTATATAAACGACGCCGTTCTGATAAGTTGTTTGCGACGGCCAACTAACGCCGTCTCAAAAAAAAAAACTTTTAGCAACGGTAAAAAAACGCCGTCGCTAATACTTCCTTTTTTTCCCACTATTCGCGTAGTTTTATTTGCGACGGTAAAATGCCGTCGCTAAAGGGATTATTTGCGACGGGTTAATCTACCGTCGCAAAAGCTCATTTTTTGCGACGGGAACGCGCACCGTCGCAAAAGATTCCGTGTTTATATCCCCTTTTCTTGTAGTGTAATATTTTATTTCAAAATTTATATGATATGATTTTATATTATGATAGATATCATTCGTTTGATTTCTTTATACTGATATTATTTATTGGACTTTTAACTCATCCCTTTCCCCTCCTATATGTATGTAGGTGAACACCAAGAAAATTATTCATAGAGTTTGCTTTGGAGTCTTCTTTTTTTGCATCAAGCCATCCAAGTGTGCCTCCTTGTCGAGACTTTAGTTTTTGACTTTTATCGAACTTTGATTAAATTGTATATTTTGTTAAAAGTCATTCATGTGGTGTGTGAGATATGCATAAAATATGTTTTTGTATATATATATAAAGTGTGTTAAGAATCGTTTAATTATTTCAGTTTATCATGTATGTACAGTTGAATGGATATTTTTATTATTATTTTACTTCCGTTTCAGGCCCCGATATTATTTACAAATATTTTCTAAATTTTGTCTTTTGCAAGCCTGATTAGAGGCCAATTGCGGCCTAAACCTTTAGAGACGGGTTTGAATCGTGAGAGTAGGTATTGTTCTTTGATTAGTAGTAAGCAATTTGAATCAAATGGGTATGATATTTTCTTGAAACACTAAAAATTGTTCATTCATACACTTTACAAAAATCTTGTTTATCCAAATAATTTTATTTGCTTATATTCAACTTTTCCCTCCCACCCTCCTTTATGCCAAACCTTTACTTTATGGTATACGTGTCGAACATGTTGGGTTTATTAACTAACCTAAACACAAAATCTAACCAACCTTCCACTCCACCTCCTAAAAACCAAAAAGCAAGAAACAAATTATAAGAATCATTTAAATAAAAATAATAATAATTAATATTTATTGTTGAGTTTAAATTAAATTATAAGAAAAAATTAATATGCAATTTGAAAAATAGTAAGAAGAAGAAAAAAATTATATTTAAATTGTAACAAATTTTAAGAAGAAGAAAAAAAATAGTAATTTAAATTATATTTATTGTTGAGTTTATTTCATCATTTTATTTAACTTTTAACATGCATTCATGAAACAAATTAGTATGTAAAAAATTATATGAAAAACTGTGGGAACAAGAAGTAAAGAATTTTGATTAAATATTTTAGTCAGACAATGATTATATCAATAAGTTCTACTTTTGGGATTTATTACCTATTAAATTCTATTGATAAATTTATCAGTCTCTCTTATTTTTATAAATAAATATACAATGATAAATTTATTAGTCAGGACTAGTAGATAAATAAGTCTAGTTAATAAGACTGATTAGTAAAGACCCTTTTAAATAACTACAATTTGGTCTTTTATTTTTTCATATTTTATTTGGATGAATTTTGAAATTTTCATTTTTGAAATTGATGGGCCTAAATTGTTCCTATTGAATGTTCAAAAGGAAAAATTAGAAACTAATTTTCTTTATCAATTTTTTTTTAAAAAAAAATTAAGTAATTTTATGAGTTAGTTTTAAGCTTGGGCCTTAATATGGTGACTGAGACCAGGACTTTAAATGGGCGGGCTGGAAGCCTAATATTCCAAGATTTTGGGCTGGCTGTAAGCCCAATTTTTCAGGATTTTTGGTGGGCTGAATGGGCCGGCCTTTATGTTCAATGCTTCAACTCGAAGCAAGCTTTTCGGGCCACAAGATTTGTAGACTATTTTTAACACTAATTTGGAGGAATTCTATTTTTACACATCTAATTAGTTTAAGACACATCTTTTTTTAATACACACACATATTAATTTGATTATCAATTAATTTTCTCAATTCACACACTTAAAGTTACAATTACACCAATCACTTATAACCATTGTACACACCACTAATCATTTTTCCATACATTTTTTATTGACCCTACTTCCACATTGACCCACTTGCGCCCTTGAAAAAAACGTTGGTCTGAAGTGAAATTTCCACAATTGAAGACTTGAATAGAGGACCTCCATTGAAGACCATTATAAATCCTCAAAAATAGTGTTGAATGTAAGAGATTTTTCCATTTTCTTATTACATTTATCATTTTTGGATCTATGTGCACCCAATTGGCATAAAATCTTCGATTTTGAGTCTTGTGAGTCTCAGTTTGGAGCTTTCAACACTGGGTTTCTAAAAAAATAGATTGAATTCAGATCACAAATACCGAATAAATTGCATTATTTTGACAAATTACTTCCAAAAAATAAATAAATTATCGATTATTAATTTTTGAAATTGATGAATTTCTTCGGTTTTGTATTTATCTGCTCTTAACTCTCTCATTTGGTTGTAAATATATGAAATAAAATACCTGGGATAAAATTGATTGAAGAATGTGGAACCATATGTTAATGATCAAAAGCAAACAGTGCTATGTACTAGTATTTAAGATTGATACTCTCTCTCTCTCTCTCTCTCTCAGTTGGTAACTTTGATAGAACTCTGGTTGTTGCTTAGTTAAAGATTTTTTATTTTTATTTTTTTTTATCACAAAAGGGAGGCTTTGGGGTGTCATTATTGTCTGTCTCCGTGGGCCCAGGCCTCGAGATAACCTGTTGGCAGTTTGACTTGACCCAACTCATAAGAAGGAATCCACTACCGAAGCACCAATGGAGCTCAACTATACGCCACAGACCCGCCGAGGGTTCAAACCGGAATACAGAGCGGGATCTCAAAGAGAGCACTTCCCCTCCCACCGAGGCACCAATGAAACTCAACTATACACCACAGACCCATCGAGGATTCGAACTGGAATACAGAGCGGGATCTTAAAGAGAACACTTCTCCCTCCCCAGAATTCGACCTTGGGTCAAACCTGTGGAGATGAGTTAAAGATTTTGTAAAAGAATATATGCTTAATAAGAGTTTTCTCTTTTTATTTTTTTTTTTGGTCTTTTTTGTGATTGGATTATTGGGTCACCAGCCCCACTGAAATGCCAATCAGTTATATATATGAGGTTCCAAATCAAAATTTACATTTCTTATCGCGTTCTTTATCACTGAACTAAGTGGAGCAGGTTTTCGATTGGATTCTTTGATAAAGTCTTCCTCCATGTGTTCTTTATCATTGAACAAAATGGAGCATGATTTTTAGCTAGATTATTTGTTCGAAGTAGAGTGATAACAACAGAAAAATTAAGATTTTTTAAAATTAAAAAGTATACATTGGAAATTTTTTATTCTTAAAAAATATTTACAGAGATTTTTTTATATTATATTATAAGTATTACTAGATGTCTATTATAATTATTTTTTTTAAGATATAATTATATTATATTATAAGTATTACTAGATGTCTATTATAATTATTTTTTTAAAGATATAATTATCATTAACTTATGCTTTAAACTAATTAAGTTGTGAAAATAAAATTTCTTTTAATCTGAACCTGAACCAAGTCGATGTTTAAAGATCATGAAAAAAATATCATAAAAATAATCATAAAAAATTATTTACTTTTAAATTACACGTACAATAAAATATCACATATTAATTAAATGATAAAAAAATTTCATAACACGTTTCATGATATGTTTTTCATTATTCTAATATTTTAGATTTTGTTCAACTTTCTTTCGATTATGCACAACGATAAGCCGACATCCAAACGCTCCCTTTCCGAATCTCCCCGCAAAACCCTACTCTCTCTCTCTCCAATGTAAAACCCTGTAGATTGAAACTTGAATTACTGAAGAAGAACGATAACAATGGCTGCAATGGCTCGGGCTCGGCTTTTCTCCATCGTTTCCAAGCATAATCGACGCTTTTTCTCCGACATTGCTGCGAATCCTCACAGAGAACCAATTATCTCGTCCTCCTCCATCCTCAACAACCAAGCTCCGCCACCTCCGCCGTCGTCTAATCCTCCGCCGCCGTCTGATTCTTCGCCGCCGCCTCCTTCGTCCACCGGAGCAGAGAAGAAATCGTGGAGTTTCCTCATGTACACTCTCGCCGCTGCCCTGACTGGAGGTGTTGCTGCTGCTGGTTACGCCACTCGCGGTTCGGTCCTTCTTGTCAAAATTTTATGAAAGTATTGGTTTTAGCATTAAAATTTTAAAACATTTGAGTTCTTATTTCAATAGTTTGGAATTGTAGAGTCTGCAAATTTTTCTGAAAGTAGTTTTTTTTAGCATCAAAATCAGTAAACTTGGTACTTGATGAGTTCTTTTGTATAACTTTGAGTTATCTTTGAATTGTTTGGAGTTATAGAATATTTATTTATTTATTTTTATGTGTATGTAATTGGAGGTATTCATGTACATATAGATGAGACATGTACTCTGAAAAGAATTTTATTAATTCATTTATATCCGTATATGTACTCATTTGGAAACTTGAATTTTTAGTGATTGTTATTTGTTTTCCTTTTTCACGAGGTGAAAAAAAAGCTAAATGTGTTTGGATTTTTTTTTTTTTTTAGTTGAGTAGATGATTGTGAGATACAGAATGATTGATGTGTATGATTTGATTTTTTGCTAGCGGTTGAATTTGTTGGCTTTTTGGCTTTTTTAGCCAAAAGCCAAACAGGGCCTTAATTACAGGAAGGGCATAAGCCTGTGATTGACCCAATGTATGTGAAATTGTTATTTTTTGACCCTTTTTGGTCTCTTTACTGCCCTATTTCATTGAAATTCTGTAGTTTGTTCAAGTCCTGCAATGTAGCATAATAGGTTTAATAATTCTTGTCAAGACACTTCCTTTAGAAAAATAAATAAATAAATGAGAGTTAGGATCACTTTGACTCACACTAGCAAGTTACAGATTGCTCAGAGAATTTTATAACATTTGAGAGATGAAGGTTTAACAACTAATAAGTACAGATAAAAGCTGCCTTAAGTTAACAATAAATGGTATAGATAACTGTCATATGTATTCTCTAAGTCTGTATGTATGTGATGAAACGTATATCATGCCTTTACTTGATTGACTTAGATTTTACTTGCAAATTTTGGTTTTTTGATTCAGTTATTGTTTGAAATTTGGGATGATTTTATGGAGTACACTTTTTATGTGGAATGGATTGATCTAAATTGTGTGTGATAGCAGGAACTGATTGAAAACAGTAATATTGGAGCTCGACACATGCTTATACTTGATTTTATTAGAAGTGATAGTCTTTGTTTGGTTATTTCGGAAAGTTGATTTGGCCATCATTTGCAGCATATTCATTGGACGAAGTAGATGAGAAGACAAAGTCTTTGCGTGCATCTGCAAACTATACAGCAGGGGATGATGCATCTGCTCTTGATGTGAGTCGGACTTAGCACTTAGTTATTTTATTAGTAAATCGTAATTATGTTTTTTTTTTTTTGGGCAAAGTAAATATGGTAATGGCCTTGCACTTCAAAAATCCAAAGACTAGAAGTGTTCTATCCGGTATGGAACTGTTTTGCCCATGAAGAAATTGCCAAGGGTTGATAAATTTTATCCACTGTTCATGAAGCAAACTTTTTTTGATAAGTCCATTGTTTATGAAGCAACTAATATTGACGTTTGCCAAAATGTTGAGTTGAGTTGAGTGCCAATACTTAATTTTCAAATATCAGCACTTATTTTAATTTATGGAAGTGCTAATACACAATTTTATTTATATCCGATATGTTAGTTGATTGGTTAACGTGACGAACATGATAATGTGAAGAATAGATTTTTATGGAAGGGACTGGAGTTCTGAATCTTAGGAAGCTTTTTGTTAGGATTATAGTTATATAGTTACATTCATGATGGTGGGTTACCAGTTATGATTGAGGCACTTCAGAATGGGATGGTTCATGGATGCTTGAATATGTTTTACATACTGGTGTTGGATGAGTTGTGTCATGTATAAGTATCTACTGTTTGAGAGATACCTAATTGTCACATCATTGCCAGAAGAGGGGAAGACATTTGTAACTACCTGCATTGCCCATCTCTAGATATATTTGCTCTTATTTATTTTCCCATAACAAACCTAAATTCCCCCACCCAGTTCCAACACACACACAGATTTGAAACTCAATTCTGCTGATTTGTGAGAAGTGATAATAGTTGAACACTTGACTTTAACCCTTGCTTTCAAATGCCATGACAATACAACACCGTGCTACAACAACTTTGAATAGACAGTTTTATTAATTGGTGTGACACGTGTATGTATGTCTTACATGTCTATATATGATACAACAGATATTGTTGCTTCAATATTTTTGAAAGTTGAGTCAATCAGAAAATAACATATTGTTATCAATCTTTTATGCAGAAATTTCAAGCTTTGCTCTATTCTGTTGCAATGACAGGTGAGATCTTCAAACTTTATGTTCACATCACTCATGGAACATTTTGCTCTTGTGTTATGTTTTATACATTCCATTCCTTGGAGATTTTATTTTGTCCTTTGACCGATTCTCTTTTTTCTTGGGGGGTATTATCTTGGAGGTTAACCTACCAAAACGACCTTCTTCATATTAGTTGTTCGTTCTTGTTATTGTTGTTGTTTTATACCTATCAAAGAAGTATTTTTATTTCCTATATGGAGAAGTTATAATATTTAAATGGTTCTTTGAAGAGATTCCAAACTTACATAGAGAGGATATTATTACTTCTTATTGTAAGTAGTGTTGCACTTGCATCTCCTTGCACTTTTAGCAGATTACTTTCTGCTATCAGTTTTGATTCTTCATAGACATGCTTGGTGGCATGTAGTAAATATGGTGGTTGCTAGAAAAAGTGTGCCAATTTCCTGCATCTCCTTTGTGTTGGTCATGATTCCCAGTCCATGAAATTCATGCCACAGGGGAGGCAATGATCTCTGAAAATGCTAGTAGAGCAATTTGCACATAGACCCACACATTTTGGGTTCATGGCTAAGTTTTTCAATTAATGGAGTCTGCATGGTAGAAATTTACTGATGATGTGGTTGAGGTGGCAAAGTACAATTTCTTTGGGGTACAGCTTGTATTGTTCATGCAGAATTAATTCCCTTTCTGTATTTTCATTATTGTCATCATTATTACCAATACTATCATATTGTTGTTAACTAGTTATTATCAATTATTATTATAGCTAAAAATTACTTTGTTCTGATATTTAGTGCCAGCGAAGTTGGTCGAACTTTACTTAGATCTGAGAAGGATGTCAGAGGAACATGTTCGAGTGAGTAACTTTATACTTATATTTTAACTCATCACCAATTTTGTTTCCTTAGCATTAATCATCTTTTTTCATTGTAGGGTTTTACTGAACCATCCTCAGATAAGCTCCTCCCAGATTTGCACCCCATGGAGCAGCATGTGTTCACGCTTGTTCTAGATCTAAATGAGACATTAATATATTCTGATTGGAAGGTAAGGTTTTGACAAAACAGGTTACTTTATTTGCTATTTTTTATGGATACTTGGTTTTAACCATCACCTGGGTTGCATGGCAGTACAACATTTATTTTTTACTGTTTTTTTTTGTCATCATGGTATATATATATTTTTTGTTATCTCTTATCACAAAAGGGCTCAGTTCATCTTCATCATTATGATATTTGATTTTTGTTTACATCTTTATCGTTATGATATATGATTTACGTGTTAGCTCTCATTGCAAAAGTGTTCATTTCTTTTATTGCTACCTGTACAAAAATGGAAAATGGTTCAGAATGAAGGATTTGATTCTGAGTTGGTTCACATGTTAATGACATTTCTCTCTCTCTCTGTGTCTCTTGGGAGAAAAACATGCACAGCGTGACAGAGGCTGGCGAACATTCAAAAGACCTGGCGTTGATGCCTTTTTGGAACATATGGCTCAATTTTATGAAATTGTAGTTTATTCTGACCAGCTGAATATGGTAATTTCAATTATTTCCTCTTAAATTGTTTTACCATTTGTTTTTTTAATTGTATTGTCACTGACAGTATCTGCCTTCATGGCTTGCACAGTATGTTGATCCTGTTGTTGAAAGATTGGATCCAAAGCACTGCATACGGTATAAGCTATCTAGGGGTGCAACTAGATATCAAGGTGGGAAGCATTACAGGGTAAGTTGATATTTTTTTTCTTTCGCCCATATATGTTTCCTCTTTTTCAATGAGAGGAGATTGATCTATTGTTTATATAATTTTGTTGGCTGTGTAGACAAAATTTGGTACTCAGAAAAGTTAAGTTATCCCTAACACATTCATTCCTCATTGAATCGAACTTGAGTCTGACTTTAATATTATGAGCAGGTCTGCAGGTGCATGACCAGCTGTTAACCATGCATTTAGCATTAAACTTGGCGTCTTTTTGGGCCTCGGCGAGTCCTGTGTTCCGAGGAATTCCTCTTTTTTTGATTGCTTCAGATTGGGTGTCAGTTTGTTTTGTATAGACGTTAGCTGGTTGTCTTTTTGTCTTTTGGTTTGTTTTCTTTTTGGTTGTTTTCTTTCTTCTTTCTTCTTTCTTGTAGAGGATGCCCTGTCCTCTTTTCTTTTTGGCCCTTTTATAAGATTTATCTTTTTTGTTGTTGATAAAAAAAGAAGAAGAAAGTATTAAAGAGTGTGACTGCCCTTAAATGGACTTGACTATGCTATGTGGTTGAATTTGTTTGTTTTATCATTTATGACATTCTAACCCACCCAGCAATCTGCTGAATGGTTTGTTAACCCTTTATCTTGGATCATATCCTCCTTATGAACCATAGTAGTGTGGCAAATTTTATGTGAGTTGTGTCATTGTTGGACACTGACCCTTAATGTCATGATTTTGGACACTTGTGTGGCACTTCTTGGGCACTTGGCATAAACTTTTTCTGAGCAGTGTCCGGTGTTCCTTGAATTAGGAAAAATAAAGAGAGTAAGCACCCTGAAGCTGTCTTGTGGCTGAATTTGTTACTTCTATGATATACCAACCCACAAAGCAATCTGCTGAATTCTATTTCAATTCCATCCTCTTACTTTATGCAGCAAACAAAACAATTTGGAAGAAACCTATGAAGCATCCTAAGAATACAGAATGCAACATGTAAGGCTGCAAACGAACTGAGCCAAGCTAAGCTTTGTTGAGTTCGAGCTCGGCTCGGCTCGTTTACTTATCGAGCTCGTTTATTGGGCTTGACTTCGACTCGGCTCGATAAGGAATTGGGCTCAAGCTTAGCTTGGCTCGGCTCGGCTCGGCTCGATAATTTTTTTAAAATATTATTTATATTATTTAAATAAAAAATATTATTTAATATATAAATAATAATCATTTAATATATAAATAATATATTTATTATATAATTTAAATAAAGATAAATGAGCTGAGCTTATGTGAGCTCGACTCGTTTACTAGCCGAACCGAGCTCTTAACGAGTCGAGCCGAGCTTGTTCATGAACAGCTCAGTTCATTTGCGGCCCTAGCTACATGGGAACCCCTTATAATTGTACTCCTAGGAAGTTGAAAATTTTAACAAATGTAGTTCTTGCTGGCAGGATCTCTCAAAGCTGAACCGAGATCCTGCAAAGATTCTTTATGTGAGTGGCCATGCACTAGAAAGTAGCCTTCAGCCGGAGAACGGTGTCCCAATTAAGCCATGGAAGCTTGAAGAAGATGATACAGCCCTTGTGGATCTTATTCCATTTCTCGAATGTAAGTGTCCTGCTATTACCAGATTATGTGATGTTCAATCTACTAGCTAAGCTTAAATGCAATGTTTGGACTTACCAGTTTCTTGGTTTGAGTGCAGATGTTGCTCGACATAGGCCCGCTGACATTCGACCTGTGCTAGCTTCGTATCACGGACATGATATTGCGAAAGAATTCATTGAGCGTTCTAAAGATTATCAGAGGTAAAGTTTCTTTGCATATTGTATTTTTTGCCATTGGAGGTCAGAGGTAAAGTTTCTTTGCATATTGTATTTTTTGCCATTGGAGGACGTAGAAGTGAAAAGGTTGCTAGCTTCATGGTTATTGAACTATCTCTTGATTATTATTATTATTATTATTATTTTAAATTTTGAATCTACTGGACAAACAGCAAACTGTATGATTTTCAGTCTAAGTGGGACAGTTTGATTATCATTTTCCATGACTCCCACATTGAATTCCTGGAACCATTTGGCATTTCCCATAGCTCTGTCAAGACACCCAAAAATGATAAAAATTCCTGCTTTCACAATAAATTTCATAAAATGTAGAAGCAGAGAAGGCTGCCCACTTACAGATGTTATAGATGAAGAAAAACGAGGGCTTGATCCAAACACTAGGATGTTTGAATTTTCTTCGTTATTAAGCAAAATCATGTGATGTTCTTGTACTGACTCAATCCTGAAGAATGATTTGTGCCCTAAAGTGCTTAAAAGAAACTAAATTAAATAATTCCGTGTTTGTAAATTGTAGAATACTCTCTAGAGAGAGCTTTGGTATTCTGTGGAACTTAAGTTGTTTCGTTGCATTTTACATGACAAGTGAAATGTGAACTATTCTTCATGGCATTGAAATTAATGTTGAGTTTTTGTAGATTTCTCCATTTCACATTTTGATCCTATCGTTGGCCGATTAAAATGTTGTGAAAATACGGAAGGAAAATAGGAGAAAAAAAATTAGACTAGAGTATTTCTTTGTGTGTTTATACTTAAAATTTACATCACACAATAATACCATACAAGCTGAAGTCATGACTTTTATCCCGCTGACTCGAATTTGGTCAAATGGTGCAGGCGAATGCAAGAGCAGAAACAGCAAGGTCGTTTCTGGCGGCGCTGAGGTAAAAGTTTCAGTGCTGTGGAAATTATAGAATTTGAATCGGCTTTCAAGGAAGTAATGGCTGAATATAGACATGTCATAAATTTGTAAGCCATAATATGTGAAAATCATTGTCAGGTTGAGTGAAGATGATGTGGCACTTGATCAGATGCCAACGATAGTATTTGTAGTTCTTTTTTGGGTCCCCAACATGATATCTTGCTATTTTTTCCCACTTGATCACTGTGAATCATACCACTGTTTTTGGGAATAGCCATTCAATTTACTGTAGACTTAGAATTTGTGTGTTTTTCCCGTTTCTGTGTTTCAAATTTGATTTGTACCGATGGGAGTGAACTTCACATAATAAATTCAGCATTTGTCATCCTTGAGTTTTGTAGAAGGGATGATGAAATTATTTTGGTGAAATTTATCAAAATCAAGTTGTTTTCAGGATATATTTTTTTAACACGTTATTAATTATTAATGTTCATATGGATGTGATTAGCTTTTTGTGCCAAATGTTCATGTGATTCTTGTATTAGCGTTTTAAGGGAATTTTTTTTTTTTTTTAGTAAATATTTCGAAAAATTAAATTATTTATGAAAATAATTAACTTTTTAAATTATTTATCAAACTCACTGGCTTTTTAAAATTACAGGGTCAAGATGCACTATTTAATCACGAAATCGCATCTTGAACATGTGATTTCATGTGGGCAGTCTCATGTTGGCATTGCCCATGTTTACTAGATTTGTGGGTCATGTCAATAGAAAATTACATTTTGAACAATTGATTTTATGAAGTCACATTTTGAGCTTGTGTTTTTAAAAAAAAGTAGGTTAACTTGATAAATAATTTGAAAAGTGAGTTATTTGAATAAATAATTTGATTTTTTAGAATATTAAAAAAAAAAAAAAATCTCGGCTTTAATGTTGTATTTGGATTTTACATTTGTGGAGTGGAGAGAAAAAAAAAAGGACAAAAGATAGGAAAACAAAATAAAGTAAACGAACCTAAGGGTCTATTTTTGTTTTTTTTGTTTTTAATTTTGGAAAAGCATTACAAAAATCTTGCTTGATAATTTGTTCTTGGGAATTATTTTTTTAAAGCAACTTACTTTTTAAGAGACCTCAAAATGTTTATTTTGAATTTTTCAAAATTATTTTTGCACAAAAATAAAAATGATTAATGTTGTAATATTTTAATAATTTTTGTTTTTGAAAAAGCATGAAAAAACAAAAAATAATAAAATGAAAATGATACCAAATATGTAAATGAAATTTTCTTTTTTTTGGTCTAGACTAGTTAGAAAAATGAGAAGAATATAAATATCTATTAGTTAAAATTTTATATATATATTGTTTAATTTTCATACAAAATAATACGCACGAGATTTTATTTTTCAAACAATTTGTTCTTTACAATTTTATACAAATAGAAGAATTGTACAAATTTTTTATACAAAATAGTGTGCTTTATTATAATACAAGGCTCATTATTACGGTCATAATTTATAAATATTATAATATTACTTTTAAAGTAAATTTGGTATAAAATTTAGATAATATAACATTTTTCATTATTTTTTATTGAAAAATCTAATATTCAAAAGTAGCTATTGGATATGAAAAGAACCTCCCAATTTTAAAATTTAGGCCTATTTTGGAAAGATAGTAAAAAGTGATTTTTTGGCTGTTAACCAAGTTTTTGGCTTTTTTAGACAAATAATTTGGAAAGTTAATAAAAAGTGGCTTTTGGCTTTTTTGATTAATATTTGTTTATGATGTCAAATCATAATAAAATGACCAAACTACTCCCATTTAGTTTAAAATATTTATAACTTCACCCATGTAACACATTTTGACCCATGAGGGATAGAATTATAATTTCACCATTGGCTAAAAACCAACTTGCCTAATGAATTTTTTTTAAAAAAAGCCAATTTTTAACATTTGCTACAAACCAAAAAAAGAAGCTAAAAGCCAACTTTCCAAAATGCTAACATCATTGTCCAAACAAAGCCCAAAGTCTTTGTCCCTGCCAACGTGAATTTAAAGCCTCTCAGTGGTCCAATTAAAAAGTTGTGGTCTTCCCAACTTTGCTCTCATTCACATTCAAATCATCTTTCACACACATAAAATTATTAAATAGTCTCAAAATATTATGAATTATTATTAATATAATTTTCTCAATAAGTAGGAAATTATAAAATGGTTTAGGTGAATCATATTATTTCTTTCAATTATTTGACAAAATTAAGTTAATATAATCTCAATCATAAAAAAAAATTAAAAAAAATTACATCATAATAATTAAAAATACTATGTAAATTACTCTAACACTATTCAAATTTATGATGCATCAATTCATAATTCATAATACTATTCTTATCAAAGATAAGATACGGTCAATTATTATTTTTAATTGTAAGGTTCTTTACCATCGCTATCTAAAGTCTAATCTTTCTTCATATTTATAAAAATATATATTAAAATGGAATTTATTTTCTGAACTTCCCCACTAAAAGTTCTTACTAGTTTAAGGACAAAAAAAAAAAAAAAAACTTCATTCATAGTTCAAGTTACTGGCATAAATTTTTGTTTTTGTTTTTTTGGATAAAAATATTGTTACACACATACAACACAAGTTTTCGTATTATTTTAAAATTTAAAAATTCAAGAACTTTTAATTTAGATTTTCATTTTTTGGTAAAATTCATATCTATAGAATCTTTTTATATGATCTATCAACAAAATACATACAATAAAAAAGGAATTTAAATGAAATAAAATAGGGCAAATTACATATACTTCCCTTGAGGTTTGACTAAATTACAGATACCCCCCTGAGGTTTCGGAAATTACATCCCGCCCCCTAAGGTTTGTATTTTTATAATAATTTGCCCCCTGAGGTTTAAATTTCATAACAAATTACTCCCTAATTTGTTATGCAAATATAGCATTCAAGGGAGAATTTGTAATTTCTCAAACCTCAGGGGGTATTTGTAATTTAGCCAAACCTCGAGGGGGTATATGTAATTTGCCCAATAAAATAAAAACATTTTTAATGAATTTTTTTGAATTTATTTACAAATATTTTACTTTTAAGTGCTTAGATGCACTTTTAAGTATTTCCAAAAAATAGTTAAAATATATTTTAAAAAATTCACTAAAAGTATGAATAAATAAATCAGTTTGCAAATCAAGCATTATGAATATCACTTGCATTGCACCTTTACATTTTAACAATTATTTTTATTTTTTTATTTACTTATTTATAAATTTGTTTAAAAATTATTATTAGCATATTATCTGTATATAAGCTTTGTTTGGCATAAGGTTTTTTATTATTATTATTTTAGCCATAAAAAGATAAAAATAAGTTTAAAAAATAAATAAAATAAAATGTCACATTCAATGATTCATTTTTTTCTCTCTAAAAAATCAAAAAATTTATTCCAAATTTATTTCAAAAAATCAAAAAGTTATTAGGGATGCTCTTGTATCTCTATCAGTGGGTGGAGAACCTCGTTGGTGCTTTCGGAGTCGTCCCCGTCATCTTTAGAAATAGTCTTCGTTGTCGCGCATTTAAAGCATCCCCACCAAATTTTTTAATTTTTTAGTTAAATTAAAGTTATTTTATTATTTTAACCACTCACATTTTAGCATCTATTATATTAAATTCTTTATTCTAATTTATTTTTATTAAATATTATTTTTTTTATTGTGTTTGTCAGTCTTTCTTTTTTTATTAAATTGATAAATTACCAACTAAACAATTCTTAAAAAAAAAAAAAAATTACCGTTGACAAGTCGGATTTCCGGACAGATATCCGGTAACACACAAATAGCGATGAACAGTGCCTTGCTTATTGTAACGAGTTACTGTACTGAATCGTAAATTTTGACAAACTCCACGTGAGTTTGATACAAATGATTTTTTTCAAGTTTTTAACTAAAAAATAAAGTTTAGTGAATCATATTATTTCTTTCAATTATTTGACAAAATTAAGTTAATATAATCTCAATCATAAAAAAAAATTTTAAAAAATTACATCATAATAATTAAAAAAACTATGTAAATTATTCTAACACTATTCAAATTTATGATGCATCAATTCATAATTCATAATACTATTCTTATCAAAGATAAGATACGGTCAATTATTATTTTTAATTGTAAGGTTCTTTACCATCACTATCTAAAGTCTAATCTTTCTTCATATTTACAAAAATATCTATTAAAATGCAATTTATTTTCTGAGCTCCCCCACTAAAAGTTCTTACTAGTTTAAGGACAAAAAAAAAAAAAAAAAAAATTCACATAGTTCAAATTACTGGCATAAATTTTTATTTTTGTTTTTTGGATACAAATATTGTTACACACATAAAACACGAGTTTTCGTATTATTTTAAAATTTAAAAATTCAATAACTTTTAATTTAGATTTTCATTTTTTGGTAAAATTCATATCTATAGAATCTTTTTCAATTCTGATCAGTGCCTCGAAAAAAAGGGGCACGAATGCCCCGAATTTCCCAACAAGGCAAAAAAAAAAAAAAAAAAAACAAAGTTACCAGTTTTAGAAATTAGGGGCATTAGTGCCCAGTTTTTTAGTGCTACAAGACATTATTCAATCTTTTTATATGATCTATCGACAAAGTACATACAATGAAAAAGGAATTTAAATGAAATAAAATAAAAACATTTTTAATGAATTTTTTTGAATTTATTTACAAATATTTTACTTTTAAGTGCTTAGATGCACTTTTAAGTATTTCCAAAAAACAGTTAAAATATATTTTTAAAAATTCACTAAAAGTATGAATAAATAAATTAGTTTGCAAATCAAGCATTATGAATATCACTTGCATTGCACCTTTACATTTTAACAATTATTTTTATTTTTTTATTTACTTATTTATAAGTTTGTTTAAAAATTGTTATTAGCATATTATCTGTATATAAGCTTTGTTTGGCATAAGGTTTTTTTTATTATTATTATTTTAGCCATAAAAAGATAAAATAAGTTAAAAAATAAAATACAATAAAATGTCACATTCAAACTATAATTGATTCATTTTTTTTCTCTCTAAAAATAAAAAAAATTATTCCAAACAAAAATTTTTAGTCCTAAACTAAAATAACTAAAAAATTAAAATGGTACAAAGCTAATTCACATGCCAAACGAAGGCATGAATTAGCCTACCATTCAATCAAGCATGGTTAGAGCATTCCTATCAAATTACCTAAATTTTACTCTAAAATATTATTAAAAAATTCATTCTTTATTTTGAGAATTATTTTTTCATTTATTTCTCCCAATAGACTCCCTATTATTTACCTATTCTATTAACAAACTTCATATTTTTTCTCTATTTTATTAAAATATAATTTTTAATTATAAATTTTTAAAAAATAAAAATCATAAATGTGTATTACAGTTCCTAAACTAAACAAAATAAATATATATATATATAGAAGTTACAGTAACTCTTTACAAATAAAAAATTACTGTAATAATTCTTATTTTAGATAAGTATTTAAGGACTCTAATAAAAAGGTATAAAGAGCCACTAATCCTATAAAATAGATAAGAATGAAATTTAAAAATTCTATTAGGGATGCTCTTATACCTCTATCAGTGGGTGGAGAACCTCGTTGGTGCTTTCGGAGTCGTCCCCATCATCTTTAGAATTAGTCTTCGTCGTCGCGCATTTAAAGCATCCCCACCAAATTTTTTAATTTTTTTAGTTAAATTAAAATTATTTTATTATTTTAACTACTCACATTTTAACATCTATTATATCAAATTTTTTATTTTAATTTATTTTTATTAAATATTTTTTTTATTGTGTTTGTCAATCTTTCTTTTTTTTTATTAAATTGATAAGTTACCAGCCAAATAATTCTTTAAAAAAAAAAAAAAAATTTGCCGTTGGCCAGTCGGACTTCCGGACAGATATCCGGTAACACACAAATAACGATGAACAGTGCCTCGCTTGTTGTAACGAGTTACTATACCGATCGTAAATTTTGATGAGTTGCACGCGAGTTTGATACAAATGATTTTTTGAAATTTTTAGCTAAAAGATAAAATTTGAAGAGCTTGAAGAGGATGCTCTTAGCACGATCTCATCACGGATTGGACCTGGTTAATGAGTCAAACTATTTGAGTATATTTTGTGTTTGATTAGTTGAAAGTTAATTTAAAATTAACTTATTATATAAATAAATAAAATTTGAATATAATTCTAAACTTGTCAAGTTTTTAAGTTAAATTTGAACAATTTATTATTGGGCAAATTATTAACACCCCTCAAGATTTAACTAAAATACGAATTATTCCTGAGATTTGAGAAATTACAAATTGTCCTATGAGGTTTATATTTGCAAAACAAATGAGAGGGTAATTTGTTATGCAAATATAAATCTCAGGGGATAATTTATTATGCAAATATAAACTTCAGGGAAAAATCTATATTTTAGTCAAATCTCGAGGAGGTATTGGTAATTTGCCCTTTATTATTTGATTCAACAATTTATATGCATTATAAAAAATTAAACTTTTGAACTCTACTATCGTTGGACTTGTTAAAAGTTTATTTAAGATAAGTTAATTATGTAAACAAATTAAATTTAAACATAATTTTAAACTTACAAGTTATGAAATAAAGTTTAAATAATTTATTATTGGCAATGGCTTTGGTCCAATCCAAGATCGGACTGGACCGTGTTGTTGGTTCCATGAGGGCTCACCACGGGTTCCGTTTTGATAATCCGAACCGTGCAATATGTAGAACTCGTCGAATACTATATGCTTGTAAAAAATCACGTTGATCGGATATCGATAGTTATGTGAACAAAACAGTTTTTTATCAACCGTTAATTTTTTCACCGTCCATTTTTTTTTATACAAAACTGATTTGATCACATAGATATTGATATCCGATCAATGTGATTTTTTACAGACATATAGTACTCGACGAGTTCTACACATTGAACGGTTCGGATTATTAAAACGGATCCAAAAAATGAACCCCATAGACCGGACTAAACAGGTCCAGTCTTAATCTCAACTTGAAACAAGCTGGACCCTCTATTATTTAACTCGACTCCACTTGTTTGTAACTATACCATTGATATGTTACCAACACAAATTGAGATGTATATAAATTTGTCCAACCTATTGTATAATTTTCCCCGTCTCCTTGATTTCGGCAATCCTTTTATGAAGTGACTATTTGGTCACATTAGAATATTACTAACATCATTTATCACTCAATACAAGTTGTTCACCAAAATGTTAACAAATATTATTGCAACTTTAACCAATAAATATCAAGCATCAAGAATATTTGCCTCAAGACCATCGCATAATTTTTTTAGGTTGGAAAAATTTATATATTAATAATAAAATTTATAAATTTTAATTATTAAAGTTATGAATTTTAGGAGTTGTTTGGGATAAACTAAATAAGTGTACTTTTTGACTTTTTATGAAATATAGGTTGGGTATGGGTTGAATTTGAAGTGATGTGATAGAGAGGTGATGTGATTTAAATAGGATAGTAACTTTTTGACATTTTTAAATTAATGACAAACCAAGCCTTAATTAGTTTTGGAAGTCTGATTTGTAATTTTTTCTAATTTTTCACGGTTCTAATGTAGTACTGTACAACACAAAGATAGCTAGCTAGCTACAACTTTACAAGCTTCCAATGTGATAAAAATCAGCTTGCTTGTTTTCATTTTTTAAAAAATTTTATATTTTTATTTTTCGTATTTTATTATTTTTACTGAATTTTTTTAATATTTTAAGTAATTTTTTTACTTTTTAGACACACCTAACATAAATACACTGAAAAAGTAAAAAAATTGTAAAAAAGATCTTTTAAAAATTTACTAAATACCAAAAATGCAAAAAAATATAAGAATTCAGTACATTTTTTGTATTTTTATGTATTTATTAATTTTTTAAAATATTTTTTCACAAATTTTTTACTTTTTAGATACATCTAACTAAGGTACATCTAAAAAAGTAAAAAAAATGTTTAAAATTTAAAAAAATATTCACTAAATAGAAAAGAATATGAAAACCAAAAAACTCAATTTTCAAAAAATTTAATCCAAAAAACTCAAACCAAACACACTGAATAATATTATATACATCAATTAGTATATTAACTAATATATCAATTGATAATGTAACATAATTTATAATTTTTTTGATATTTATAATTTATATAATGAGTAAGGTCAATAATAATACCATAACTAATGTTGATACACTAAATAATATACTAATTGGTACATGTAACACCATCATTAATCTGCCAAATCTAACGGGAGCAATCGGAGAACAATATTCCCCACGCTTATTGATGGAACGTCCGCTACAACACACTTTTCACTCATATAAAGCCATCGTTTGGGATGTGGATTATCTTTTTGACTTTTTAATTTTTTTAATCTGGGTTAAAAAATTTCGTTTGAAATAAACTTTTTGACTTTTGTGAAAGAAAAAATGAAATGATTATGGGTTAAACGTGATATTTTGTCATATTTAGCTAAAATAGTTAATTTTGTCCTATATAACTATTTTAGCCCAAACACTCATCCCAAACATAAATTATAAATACACCCTATGAAGTTTGATTAGAATACGAATTATTCTTGTACTTTTGAAAATTATATTTCATAGTCTAAAATTTTTAATTTCATAACAAATCGCTCTTTTATTAATAAATTATCAAGTTAATTAATAATTTTTAATGATGTTATAAATATGTTTCAATTAATAATGTAAGTAATTTTATTGTATAGGAGAGCAATTATGAATTTCATTTTTTTAGTTAATTCTATTAAATAAAAAATTCTAACAAGGGATATTTATAATTTTTTTTAATTATATGAGATAATTTGTAATTTAAGCAAATTTCAAATGATGTATTTGTGATTTATCCTACTATTAATGAAAAAATACTTTAAACTATATTTTCACGTGGCTTTGATTTTTTTAATTTCGTTCATAAATTTTTTAATTTGAGTTAAATTACTTCAATTTCAAATCGTTGATTATTTTGGAAAGTGCTGAATAAACTAATTTTTTTAATTTATTATGAAAAGACGAACAAAAGGTAGAGATGTGATATGATCTACGGGAGTGTTTGGTATAATCTATATAAGTGAATAAGTGTACTTATTTGGGTCATATTATCTCTTTACTTTTCTGCATATCTTTTCGTAAAAAATTAAAAAGTATACTTATTTAAATCATCTCAAATACTCCTATCCATCACATTGGTATTGGTTTGCTTCCAACCCCTTCTTCCCTTCTCCATCTTCAAAATCTTCTTCATGTTCCTGGTATTACTTCAAATTTGATTTCTGTTCAAAAATTTGCAGCTAATAATAATTGTTCCATTATTTTTTATGATCACTCATTTATAATTCAGGACAAACTCACCAACACTCCACTACTTAAAAGGTCATCTCTCTAATGGTCTTACCATTTTCCAGCCTCTTCTTCCACAAGCTGTTTTCAAAGTACTGTTTCATCACCAAATTGGCATTTTCGGTTGGGACATCACTCTTCTCAAAAACAACACCATCTCTCCAAGAATAAGGATTGTAATATTTTCTTTTCAAAGCCTAACTCTGGCAGTCTGTGTTCTCATTGATGTGTCTCCAAGAGTCCCAGACTTGCCTTTCATTTGTCTAATTTCTTTGTAAATAAACCCCTTGCTTTGATTCATACTGATGTTTGGGGGCCATTTTCTACTTTAAATTCAGGATATAGATATTATGTACTTTTCATTGATGACTTTAGCAAGTTTACTTGTACGTTTCCTCTTCACTATAAGAGTGAAGTATTTACCAAATTTCTTGAGTTTAAAGTGTTTGTTGAGACACAATTTTCTACACAACTTTAGATTCTTAATTGTGGTGAATATCTTTCTCTTAAATTTCAAAAATTTCTCACTTCTCATGGGATTGTTCACCAATTAACCTGTCTTCACACCTTCGCTCAGAATGGGGTGGCTGAAAGAAAACACAGATACATTGTTGAAACCACCATTGCTCTTATGCATCATTTTTCTGTCCCTCTTGGTTTTTGGTTTGATGCAATGGCCACTGTAACACGTCCGCGGGGGGACCTCGCGCTACAGCTCGGACTCCCTTTTGTTGTCACGGTTCTAAATCTGAACCAAAGAGTCCAAATCCGGCAAATCGTTTGAGAAAACAGATTTTTGAAAAGTAGTGCCAAACATGGACTGCTTTGCCAGGTTACAGAGTCGCCACCTAAATATTTTAAAATGGGAAATTTAGGAAACCCTGACTCGGTGCCGAAGGCCACATGTCCGTCATCACCAAAGTGGTCTTGGCTCGGGAGCTTGGGTACGATCGGGGAAGGTCAGCTATGAGCACCCCCTTTCGCCCGGTCCGAAGACCGGCCTCTACTAACCGTGATATCCGATTTTGAAAACATTACATGCTCTTATTCCAATTATTAGCCTAGAATTACTATGTTATGCGCGCAGCAAACAAGTATAGACTAGATTGCCTAATTTGGAAATAAACATTGCATATCCGTTGGTTTTGAAAATGCATTGGAATTTGCTATTCGCAAGTAGGCTAAAACACGGATTTCAACGAGTTTTCCCAACTCAGGCAATCCAACCTCCACCCACAGGCATTCAAGCAGTTTATCTCATATAAGCACTTAGCCGCATGGTAAGCATACTGTCATGTTAGCATTCACACGCATGTGGTATGCTAAAGTAAAAATACTTACATCGTACTCCGTGCCAAAACAATAAACTAGTTAACAAACATACATGCCCTAGTTCATGTTAGAGTGTCTAATGCATCGCATACAATCATGTAATTAGGATAGGCTCGGCTAACCCTAAAAATGGCATGTGAAATGCACTTTATTCGATGCACGTATTCAATTTAGAATTTGAAAATACAATGCAGTTTGTATGATGTGCCGAGCCTGATGCATGTTTAGACAAATGCATGGATGCACGCATGCATAGCATAAGGTATGCTAAAATAGATGTGCCCTAATCTACCATCATAAGCAGGTAAATAAAAGGGTAGAAAGAAATGGGGGTTGGAAGACATACACCCACACACCCACACTTATTACAATTATGCCCTCACTCAGAGGGACCAAAAGAATAATACAAATAATTAACTACGCAAGCTAATTAAATATTACAAATTCACTAAATCAATTAACAAATTAACTAAGTTAATTAAAGCAGTAAATGCCTCAGGAAGAGGGCAAGATGCATCACGCGCCCGGGACCCGCTCGGAATCACACTGCCATGCATGGTTGCCTCTGTTTTCCCTGCTTTCCTCCTCCGAAGACTGCCAAAACTTCAGGAATACTTCCCTGGACACTGGAGATCACCACCGGCTGGGGTAGAACACCACCGGCTGGGGTAGAACACCACCGGCTAAAGGATGTGGCTACCGGCACTGAATTCATCCATCGGCTGCCAGTAGACTGCCGGTCGGCACTAAACAGTGCCGGTCGGCACAAAATGCCTGCAGAACCTGCAACTCACAGCAGCAGAGGACACAACTTGCATGGCAATGTAATTCAAAGCATGTATGCACCAAACACACTCATTATCATGTTTTTGACTCAAAAGAAGATGTGCCTCGGTTCTCGGACCACCAATCACGCATTTCCATGCATGACGGCCCAAAGAACCAAGAGTGCAACTTCTATTTCAAATGCATGCAAAGCAAACAAACACATAAGGGTGCCAAACCTCCATCATGACTTGGTCAAGAGGCTTAGCATGCATGCCAATATGATGCAATCCTAGACATGTCAACTAGTATGCAAAATGGACAATGCAAGGCACTTATGCAAACATGCAAGTAAGCATAAAAGACAAGCATGCAAACCAAGCAATGGGGTGGGCTTAAACATGGATTAGGCAGCCCCAAATAGGCCTAAAACTATTGGCCAAAATGCTAAAGAGGTGAAGTCACAATGCATGCAAACATGCAAACATGACAACTCTTAAGCACACTCAAAGAGACCAAACATAGACAATGAGCATGCATAGAAAGCTCTGAAAATCATGCAAAACATGGTGCCAAATCATGCAACAAAGCAAGTCAAACACGCAACAAATGGCCCAAGTACTTAAGGTTCACCAATGAGGCTTTGAACTACACATAGTACAACCACACATGGCAATACTTAACCAACTAAAAACAGAGTTTTAACACATAAAACTAAACCCAAAAGACTACTTAGATGGCATCTAAGAGGCTTGAAATCAAAGGCATGCAACATGACCAAAACATGAGGCATACAACACATGCTTTTAAAGCATTAAAGAGGCTACTAAGGCAAGCATACAAGCACACCAAAGGGACTGAAATAGCATGCTAGATGGTTCCAAACCATCAAAATAATGCAAGCAAGGCATGCTACACCCTCATGCTCTTAAGGCCAACAAGCCAAATGCAAAGGAGCTATGTAATGCAAGTCATGGCCGACCAAAATAAGCATGGACAGACCTAAAGCATGGCAAAATAAGCATATACACTTCATGGATCTAGGCCTAAAACATGCTAGAAATAAAGGCATACAACCTAGGCATGTTAAGGGACTATTAAGGCATTACAAAGCAACTATGCAAAGTGTGCAAGGAGTGCTAAAACCAACACTTAGCAATGTCATATTAGGGCATAATAAACATAAAATACAGCCAAGACATGCTCAACAAACAATCAAACACTATGCTCTCTCAAGAGGCCAAAACTTGCCCTTTTCAAGGACATCAAGGAGAGGGGGTGGCCCTCTCCTTCTTGGGACCTCAAGGCGCCATCTTCACCACTAAAATCCCTCAAGATTTCAGTGGTGAAGAGGCCCAAGCACCAAGGTCTCGGATCTCTCACAAAATAGCACAAAAAGTGGCCTTTTCAAGGCCTAAGGGTGGTCAAACTCACCCAAACCACCAAGCACTCTTAATAAACAATAAAGAGGCTTAAAAAACAGAAATTTTATGTATTGAACACCTAGCACAAAAACAGTTCAAAGATGGGTAAAAAAGGAGTGCAAGAATGGGGTAAATAAAGCAAGTTTCTCACCCTTGTTGACCCTCTTCACAAATGTTGACTTTGTTGCTTCCTTGAGCTCCAAACCAGTCAAGAACAGCAAGAATAACCTCTTGGGACCTCAGTAGCCAAGGGAAGGTGAAGCACTAGGTGTTGATGTGCAATAGTAAGACACAAACACCTAGTCACACAAACAAGAGAGAAAAAGAGAGATAAAATAGATATAGGATTTAAACCCTAAAACCAGAGCTTCTTCTCACCTTTCTAACCAAAACTTTTTCTCTAACCCTAATGCCAAGAGAGAAGGCCTTCTCTTATAGGCAACCCTCTTGTAAAGCTTGTCAAACAAGCTTACAAGGAGGGCATCCCTCCATACACGTGTATGGAGGGGAAACAAATGCAAGACAGCTGCCTTAAAATATCTCATAAAGCAACTGCACAGTAGTCGGCAGGGCAAATTTGTCTGCCGACCGGCACAAAAAAGTGCCGACCGGCACAACAAAGTGCTGATGGAAACTACAGCCAGCCGGTGGTGTGTGGGGATGCCTCACAAAGCATTCCCTGCCCCTTTAGGGCAAAACACAGGTGTTTGGTGCAAAACCAGACACAAAACGGTCGAGTTCGGAGGTCCTGAGGCAAGGCGCGCGTAGCCGAGAACTCCGGGAACTCCAAACGAACACAAACATGGATAATCACCGAGTGTTCAAGCGGTGACGTCCAAGTCTCGAGGACGGTCAAAAATGGGGTGTCTACAGCCACTGCTGTTATGCTTGTTAATAGGCTTCCTATGACTCAACTAAAGTTTCTCACTCCATTTGAAGTTTTATATCGCCATGCTCCAGATTATTCTTTTCTTAAAACTTTTGGCTATAGATGTTTTCCTTGGTTAAAGCCTTACACATGCCATAAATTACAACTGAGGTCTATCTCTTGTATTTTTATAAGCTATCACCCTTCAGTCAAAGGGTATAGGTGCTATGATCCTCTTTCTGACAAGATCTTTTTGTCTAGGCATGTGGTCTTTGATGAACATTATTTTCCTTTTGCTCATCATTCTACTTCATCTGTTGTTCCTCCCTCATTTCCTCAGTTACAGAGGTTTTCTAGTCTAGCTTTCCTGTCCAGTCTGCAGCCTCAATTCCTTGTCCTATTTCTAGCTCTGTCGCTATAGTTGCTAGTTCTAGTCCTGCAACCCCTATTTCTGCAACAATTGTTCCTCCGCCTCCTTCTGTCATAGTTCCTAGTTTTATAGTAACTGCTCCTGCTTCTGTAACCACTGTTTCTAACTCTACAGCAGCTCTTATCCCTAGTTCTGCTCCTGTTTTCAACTCTGCAGCTGTCACTCGTCCTTCACATGCCTCTGCTCATCCTTCTTCCAGTTCTGTCCCTTATCCCTCTTCTTCACCAACTCATATTTCTTCTATTTCGATTGACTTACCCCTACCTTTTCTTCCTCCCCCTCTTCCAAATCACCATTCCATGGTCACCAGGTCCAAGTCTACTTCTACTTCTGCTCCCTTTTTATGTTTACTCTCTTCTCTTGATTCTGAACCTCCAATCTACGCTGTTGCCTCTCTTTCTCCAGAATGGTCCAAGGCTATGCTTGAAGAATTTCAAGCCCTTCAACAACAAGGGACTTGGAGTTTAGTCCTCTTCCTTCTAATAAACAAGCAATAGGTTGTAAATGGGTGTTTCACTGGAAATGAAATTTAGATGGGTCTGTAGCCAAATACAAGGCTCGTTTAGTGGCTAAAGGTTATCTTCAAGAAGCTGGAATTGACTACCAAGAAACTTTCAGTCCTGTTGCCAAGCAACCTACCATCAGGGTTCTTCTTTCTCTTGCCTTGCATTTTGGGTGGTCTATTAAGCAATTTAACATTTCCAATGCTTTTCTTCATGGTCTCCTTGAAAAGGAGGTCTATATGACTCAACCACAGGGTTTTGTTGATCTATCTAACCCCTTCCTGGTTTGCAAATTACATAAGGCTCTCTATGGTCTTAAACAGACTCCTCGAGCTTGGTTCTCCACTTTTTCCTCCTTTCTCCTTAAAAATGATTTTCACTCCAGTCATTGTGATTCATCTCTATTCATCACAAAACCTCTTCTTCCCTTACCATCTTATTGATCTATGTTGATGATATCCTCCTTACTGGTAGTGATTCCACGTTTATTTCTTTCTTGGTCTCTCAAATGCATTCTCATTTCTCCGTGAAAGAACTTGGTTTCCTCAATTATTTCTTGGGCATTTCTGTTCACACCTCTGCTTCTGGATATTTCTTGTCTCAACATAAGCATGCTACTGAGCTTCTTGCCAAAGCTGGCATGACCTTGTGTAAGCCATCCTCTACTCCTATGGCCACTAAAACTCCTCCTCCTTCTGCCTCTGATCCTCCTTTTGCCAATCCTTCCTTTTATTGGTCTATTGTGGGTGTTTTACAGTATCTCATTATCACTAGACCTGATCTGTCTTTTCCTGTCAATTTTGCTTGTCAGTTCATGCATCAGCTCCTTACTTCTCATTTCATTGATGTCAAGCGCCTACTTCGTTACCTTAAAGGTACCCTCACTCATGGCCTTCATTTTTCCTCGGGTTCGTTGATTCTTAATGCTTATTCTGACTTGGATTGGGCTGGTAGCTCTCTTGATCGCCGTTCTACTACTGGTTTTTGTGTATTTTTGGGCTCCAATTTAATTTCTTGATCTGCCAAGAAACAATCTACAGTTGCCCGCTCTTCTACTGAAGCAGAATATCGTGCCATGGCTCAGACAGTAGTTGAACTCAGTTGGTTATCCATGCTTTTGGCTGATTTGCAGATTGTCCATCCTTCTTTTACCATATGGTGTGATAATCTCTCAGCTATCTCCTTGACCCTTTCATATCTTCTATTTTTCTTCATTTTCTATTTGTTTGAATAATTAAAATTAAAATTAATTTCAATACGTATGGATAAAGATTTGAATTTCAAAATTCCTCCGTATAGACAAACACATAAAAACTGAAAATTAATCTTACAGTCTACAGATAAAGATAAAAATTAAACAATTAATTTAAAAAAATTAATTTCATAACTTATAGATAATTTAAAATTTCTTCCCGTAAATAAACATATAAAAGTTGATAAATAACTTATAAAAATTAATTTCATGGCTTGCAAATAAAGATAAAGATTAAATAATTGATTTAAAAAAAACGAAATTACATTCTCATAATTTTAAAACTCCCTCTTTCATACGTGGCAACCTTCTTTGATTGCCTTTCATGTTTTCTATTTTTCTTCATTTTCTATTTGTTTGATTAATTAAAATTAAAATTAATTTCATTGCTTATGGATAAAGATTTGAATTTCAAAATTCCTCCATATAGATAAACATATAAAAACTGAAAATTAATTTTATAGTCTACAGATAAAGATAAAAATTAAACAATTAATTTTAAAAAATTAATTTCATAAATTATAGATAATTTAAAATTTCTTCCCGTAAATAAACATAAAAAAGTTGATAAATAAGTTATAAAAATTAATTTCATGGCTTACAAATAAAGATAAAGATTAAATAATTGATTTAAAAAAAATGAAATTACATTCTCATAATTTTATAACCCTCTCTTTCCTACGTGACAACCTTTTTTGATTGCCTTTCATGTTTTATATTTTTCTTCATTTTCTATTTGTTTGATTAATTAAAATTAAAATTAATTTCATTGCTTACGGATAAATATTTGAATTTCAAAATTCCTCCATATAGATAAACATATAAAAACTGAAAATTAATTTTATAGTCTACAGATAAAGATAAAAATTAAACAATTAATTTAAAAAAATTAATTTCATAACTTATAGATAATTTAAAATTTCTTCCCATAAATAAAATAAAGATAAAGATTAAAAAAATGATTTTAAAAAAAAATAAAACAAAATTACTCCTTTTTTTTCGTTCATTTTCTACTTTAATTAATTTCATTATAGATAAACATATAAAAATTCATAAATAATTTATGAAAATTTATTTCATGACCTATAGATAAAGACAAAATTTTTAAAAAGTATTTAAAAAAATTAATTTCATGACTTATAGATAAATAAACATTTAAAAATTGATAAATAATTTCTAAAGATTAATTTCGTGGCCTACAAATAAAGATAAAGATTAAATAATTAATTTACAAAAAATTAAAATTTAGATAAACATATGATTTGTTAATCTATATATCTATCAAAATAATACATCTCTAAATCTTTATTTTGATTTACTCATTTTTTTTCTCCTTCTATCACATATTATCTTTTTTAATTTTAAATTTGTTAACTTATAAAATTCTCTTTTCTATACCTTCTTATCTCCTATTAAATTCTTAACCTTCTCTTGATAATTTTTACTATTCATTATTATCTACCAAGTGATAAAGATTAAAATAAAATAAAATAAAATAAAATAAAAATTAAAAAAAAATTGTTGGCTCTGAATGAAAAGAGTATTAATAATGAAATAATGAAGCAACAGAAAAATATCACAAAATTAATATTCGTCACTATACTTATCCAATGTAATAATTTGATATTCTTTCCATTAGTTATTAAAAATAATTTGCATTAGATCATTTGTTTTTGTTTTTGTTTTTTTTTTTAAGACTGCCATTTGTTATAGTATTTCTTCAATCCCATCTCTAAATTCTCTCTTTGAAATTTTTGTTTTTTCAATAATAAAGTTTAGAATAAATTTCTTATCAAATTTGTTTTCTTGGTCCTTATTTTATTGAAGGATCGAGACGAGTAAAACTTTCATATGATATATGAAATCTATATAATAAAGTAGAACAATTTTTGAAAATATATAAAATGTATCAGAGATACATTTCGTTTTAATGGCTCAAATCAATTTTCAGTATATATCCATGGTTCTAATATATTTACTTCCCGCTCAAACATTAGGCTTTCTACATACCCACATCTCCTCTTTATTCTATCTTTATCTCTCTCATTCTCTGTTCTCACCCACATTTCCTCTCATTCCCTCTTTATCTCTCTTTCCCTCTCTATTCTTCTTCTTTTATACCTTACATCTTCCCGACGCTGCTCTCCAATCTCGGCTCGCAAGGTAAGATTTATGTCCCTTCTCTCTCTGTATTTCTGTCTTCTCCCTTCTCTCTCCGTCGAGCTGTATTTCTGCTTCGCACTCACAACCCTTCTCTCCCTGCTCAATCTTTTTTCCGCTTCAAAATTCTATCTGTCGAGCTGTGAACAGGTTATTTTAGGGTTTATTTGCAATCCATTCTGTTTTTGTGTTCCATTGAAAAACCTGCGTGTTTTTCTTCGATTTTTTTGGATTTCTTATTTGGCATTGGTTTACCCCCAAAAAAACCCTTAATCGACTGTTAACTTCCAAAATAGTCCCTTATTTCATTTTTTAAATTTTTGAAAAAGAACTATCTAGTTGTGTACACATGGAGCAAAATAGCAAGGACTCCAAAGAAGCAATTAGAACCTGTTCCTGAGGTTTGAGATCCTTGGGTTTCATTACTTTGGTTCTTCTACGTTGTGTGCTTTTGGATTTTTCATGTAACATTTTTCACTTCAAATAGCTTTGGGGAGGCTGTCTAACCAATTTGTTATTTTTACACTTGAAATTGGAATTGCTCTTTTGTTGTTCTTATGAAATAATACTTAATCTTCATAAAATGGGTTTTGATTTTATGAAATGGATTTGATTCCTTAATGGAAAATAAGTGTTGATTTTTTATGATTTTGAAAAAGCTTTTGGAATTGGTGTTGTTTTTCTGATTTCTCATTTAGCACTGGTTTATCCCCAAAAAAACCCTTAATCGACTGTTTACTTCCGAAATAGTCCCTTATTTCATTTTTTAAATTTTTGAGAAGGAACTATCTAATTTTTTGCCTTGCTAATCAAACAGTCTATCTGGTTGTGTACACAGGGAGCAAAACAGCAACGTGATGCAGTAAAAAGAACTCCAAAGAAGCAATTAGAACCTGTTCTTGAGATTTGAGATCCTTGGATTTCATTACTTTGGTTCTTCTATGTTGTGTGCTTTTGGATGATTCATGTAACATTTTTCATTTCAAATAGCTTTGGGGGGTTGGTCTAACCAATTTGTTATGTTTACACTTGAAATTGGAATTACTCTTTTGTTGTTCTTATTGCAATAATACTCTACAAATTTTTCTGCATTTTAGGTCCTTAATACACTTGGCAGTACCAAATGGAGAGTAAATAAAAGGGTTCTTGGTATCATAGACAGAATATGGGCTAGCATTTTGATAGCAATTTGGTAGAATATCACATAAGACTTTATTAGTTTACATCACAATAAATTAACTGAGGTTTCAAGATCTGAAGGAATTTAATTGGGTGCATGAATATTATATAGATATGATTTGCGTAAACTCCTCATTATGGTCTTGCTTTGTAAGTTATTCATGTATAGGTATGGTTTGGCTGATGGCTGTTCATTATATAGGTATGGTTTGTCTATGACATTTTTCTGTTTCTTTTCTTTTTTTTGATTACCAAGATAAGTTGAATGCCTACATTATACTTCCTCAACTCTTGCTGGCTGTAGCTGGCCCTGTATGTGGGTGATTGAATGTTTTCTCAGTCAGTTAACACCAGAATAACTGTCTATATGTAAGTGAAAAATATTGATAATACAAATAATTACTAATTCAGTGCTTTTTGAAATTGAATTTTAGGGTTGGTTTGTATGTTTTACCTTTTATTAAATAAATAGTGCTGAATGCTTGTAGTGGATACTTGATCCCAGGTCTTTGGTAGGATATTACATAATACATTATTAATTAATTAGGAAGCATCATAATATGAATTTTAATATGCTAAATCATAATAAATTAACCGAGATTTTAAAAAATAATAAGGCAGTCCTCGTGAATATTATATAGATATGGTTTGCGTGAACTCCTCATTATGGTCTTGCTTTGTAAGTTATTCATGTATAGGTATGGTTTGCCTGATGGCTGTTCATTATATATATAGGTATAGTTTGTCTATGACATTTTTCTGCTTCTTTTATTTTTTTCATTACCAAGTGTTTCATTTGTCTATGACATATATCAAGTTTTTCCGTATCTTCATATAGTGACTTATTAATGCTTCATAATTAATTATTAAAGTGATTAACAGTTTCAATTGTGTTTTTAATTGAATTATAAGATAGGCAATAAATTTATTTTATTCCCTTCCTGCAATTCAAAACAGTAGGTATGGTTTAACCAATGTATTTTTTTAGTTTTTTTTCCAGTACGTATAGTTTGTTCCATTGTTTGTTTGTTCGATTGTATTTTTTTCATTTTTTATTATGAATTTGGGGTTGTTTGTTTCATTTTTTTTGGGAAATGTTCCATTGTATTTTCAATGGGGTGGGTTAGTTTTACTTGATAGTTAGAATAAATTGTTGATCAAATAAAATTTTTTTTTTTTGGATGCCATAAATTTATGTTTTGACTTTCTAAATGATAAAATTGAAGTCAGTTGGAGAAGAGAAGAGTTCAAATTTAGACAATTGTTATGCTCCCATTTTAATACTCTTCATGTTGCCAGGGTTTATTTTAATTTTATCATTTTAATGTGATTGTTAAAATAAATTATTGAACAACCATAATTATATAACCAAATATTTTATTTGAGTTTTGTAGAACGTGTAGTATCAGCAAAATCGTTACAAGTTCTTTAAGAAGTAAAATATTTCAATATATTTTTATAACTGCATTTTAATCTTAATATTATTTACACTGTGTCTTTAGGCACGGACATACACTAGTATGATCTACGGGAGTGTTTGGCATAACCTATATAAGTGAATAAGTGTACTTATTTGAGTCACATTATCTCTTTACTTTTTTGTATATATTTTCATAAGAAATTAAAAAGTATACTTATTTAGATCATCTCAAATACTCTTAAATAAAAAGCCAATAAGCTGACTTATAAGCCACTTCCTAATAACAAAATTATTATAAATTTTAAATATACATTTTGTGTCATTTTATATTTCCTAAAATTTTAATTTTGTGAAGTTAATTCTTTAATATTGTAAATTTATGTTTCACCATCTTGATCAATGTTTTAGTGCCAAACTAAATAATTAAAAACTTTAAAAAATTAAAATGACATGGATAAACATATTTTAGAGATTATGTATGTATTTTATTGTTATTTCGTAAACTATTTAGCCGACATGTTTGAAATTAGATCAATTTGACTCAAATTAAAAATTCTAATGATGAAATTGATAAAATTGAAACTTGAAATAGTAAAATGACACAAAAGGCATATATTTTAAAGATTATAAATATAATTTATCCTTAATAACAAGATAAATTTGGCCAAAAACTCCTAAGCCTATCATATTTTCCTAGTAACAAAAGGAGGCAGCTGTTTTTAATGTATAAAATTCTTAAAAATAGATTTGTTATATAGCAAGAACACAAAACCACAATCACCACCACCATGGCATGGTTGTCGATTTAATCTTGGACTCCGTTTGATTCAGTTTTTAGAATAAATTTTGAGTTTTGAGTTATATTTTTAAAGATAAATTTTTCGAATGAGCTTTGAAAATATATTTTTTTTCTTATAAGTTTTGAAAGTAATTTTCAAATTGTATATTTTGAAAACTTGTTTACTTTTGAGTTTTGAAACTAATTTTTTTATTTAATTTATTTTTTTATTTTTTATTTTTGTAAAAAAATATTTATTTTTTAAAATTTTTGAACAAAATAATTATTTTATTTAAAAAAATTATTTCATTTTTTTAATCTTTCCAATATTTATTTTTTTGATAATTTTTTTAATATTTAATTTTGTTTATTTTAAAAAAATTTGGAATCACCCATATATATCTAAATCATAAAAAAAATTTCGACAAATACTTACAAAAAATAAAATATTTGTTCAAAAAAATTAAAAAATAAAAAATAATTTTTTCAAAAATAAAAATAAAAATATTTTTTGAAAGAATATAATTTTTCAAAAAAATAATTTTAAAGCACAAAATAAGAAAATATATATTTTTAAATTTTTTTTTATCAAAAAAATAGAATTTTGAAAAGTTATTTGATTATGAATTTTTTAAAATAAATTTTTAAAACTTTATTTAATTATAAATTTTAAAAAGAGTTTTAGCTTTGAAATTGTGATTTAAAAATTAACCAAACGTTACCTTGATTTCTTGCCATTGTTGTCATCAATTTCTTTATTTGTCATCATCATCATGTGCAAGAGTCTCCACTGGAATCTTCTTGCACCGCCGGCACACTAGAGATTCCCAGAGTTTAGCATTTGGTTTGCAAGTTCTAACATTGGTTTGATCATCCAAAGTACAACATAAACACAACCTAAGAGTTTTTAGTTTAAGATCCTTTTGGGATGATTTAAATAAAGAAACTTTTAATTCTTTATAAAAAAAAAACGCAAAAAAATGTGATTTAGACTCCCTCAAACTTCTACCTCCACCACACCCACGTAGCGGGTGGTGATTGGAGGAGAAGAAAAAAAAAAAAAAAGTGATCAATCAAAAAAGAAATGGAATCAAAGGGGGTCTTAAACATTTTTGAATATAAAAATGATGTAATTCAAATAAGTACACTTATTTAATTTATGTCAAATGGTGTCTTAGTATTTTATAAGATAAAAAATATGTAACATTTTATATTAGTTGGGATCCATTAACATTTTTATTTCCAGCGTTTCACAGTGATTTTTCTTTTTTCATAAATGAATTTCAACTCTTTAAAGAGAAATTTCACGAAAATATCTCCGTAACGAGTTAAAATTTCTCCAACAATATTTTTGAGAGACCTTAAATAATAAGAAAAAAATATATTAGACATTTCCACTATCCAAAGTTGAAAAGGGATATTTCATTAATCTTAAGAAAATTGGGTTATACCATATAGGTCAATTATGATATTTATGATTTGACTATGATTCATTGAGATGTTACTTATGATATATTGTGATTATTATTTTAGTTTCGAAAAGATCTTTTTGTTATATTTTATATGATATTTGGTCATAGCTTATTATTATTTTTATTTATGATTGAAAATATTTTAATTACTACAAATGTTATAACTTGCATATGGTATACATTTAAAGGAATATGTATAGCACCATGACCCTACATAATCTACATAATATTGCATTATATATATTAGGAGGGGATAAACTCCCCTCCATATCTCATCTCTTCATACCTCTCTATATTCTTCTTCTAGGTTTCAATCCAAATCCTGATTCGAACCATCTATCTCGTAAGTTCTATAATGAAGGTCATCTGTGTAAAAAATAAATTTCATCAAAAAATTATAAATATAAAAATAAATCACATTTTTATTTTATAAAATAAATTGTAAATATAACTAAATTTAAACCATCTATTTTATAAAACAAAATGTAATTTATTGTTATGTTTATAGTTGTTTGATAAAATTAATTTTTTTACATTAATAACATTCATAGAGAGACTAACAAGATAGACAATTTAAGTCATTAGTACAGATTGAAAGTAAAATCTATAAAATGAGTATAGAAAGGTATGAAAGAGAATTTATCCTATTAGAAGATAATTTCTCTTCAATTAGATTAACAATTTAAATGGAGAGAGATTATTGGAACCACTGAGCCTATTTTAAGTTGAAAAATGTTTCATATCACCAATGCACCATTAATGACATTGCATCCTGTGGACTTTATTATTGATATGATAGTTTGGCCTTATTTTTTTTTTCCTACACTTATCAACTCATTAGTGGTGGCTTTGAAGCTGCTAATTTAGGGTTGTTTTGGGAAGATGGTAAAAAGTGACTTTTTGGCTTTTAACCAAGTTTTTGGCTCTTTTAGACAAATGATTTGGGAAGTTGGTAAAAAGTGACTTTTGACTTTTTTTATTAATGTTTGTTTATGATGTCAAATCATAATAAAATGACCAAACTACCCCCATTTATTTAAAATATTTACAACTTCACCTATGCAACACATTTTGACCCATGAGGGGTAAAATTGTAATTTCACCGTTGGCTAAAAGCCAACTTCCCAAATGAAATAAAAAGATAAAAAAGTCAACTTTTGACTTTTACTACTAATCAAAAAAAGTGACTAAACCTTTCTCCCTTCCTTTTTAATTTTTTTTTTATTTAATTAAATTACAAATATACTTCTGAAATTTCTTAAAATATGAATTCCCTTTTATGATTTAAAAAATTATAAATATCTTATTATTAAAAAAATTTATTTAACACAATTAACAAAAAAATAAATATTAACTACTCTCTTATATAACAATAAAATTATTTGAATTTTTCATTAAAATATATTTTTAATATCACTAAAAATTATTAATTAACTTAATAATTTATTAATAAAAGAAATAATTTGTTATGTGATTATAGACTTGAATAAATAAAATATAATTTTTAAAATTATGATAAATTATAAATACATTTTCTGAAATTTGTTTAAAATACGAATTGCCAATATGGTTTGAAAAATTACAATTCCTCCATTGTTAAATTTTTTTATTTAATAGAATTAATTAAAAAACTAAAATTCTTAATTGCTCTCTAATATAATAATATTATCTAAATTTTTAATTGAAATAGATTTATGACATTATTAAAAACTGTTAATTGATTTGGTAAGTTATTAATAAAATGAGTTATTTGTTATGAAATTAAAATTTTCAAGAGACGAGATATAATTTTTAGAATTACAGAGATAATTTATATTTTAAACAATTCATAAAAAATATATTTATAATTTATTCGTTGAATTATAAATGACAATTTATATTTTAAATAAATATATTTATAATTTACGTTCTTTTTTTTTTTTTTTTTTTTTTTTTGAATTGTAGTACTCTTTCCTATTTCATCATCTTTGGAGTACTCTCTCTCTCCTACGTTCCTATGTGTGTGGTACAAACAAAACAATGAACAAGGCTCACCCACTAAGAGGGAGATTTTCGTAATATCAGCTTGGGTCGCGGTTCTAGCCGGGCTAAAAGTGGTCCAAGCGTGTTTGGGCCGAGCTGGTCTAGGCCGTGCCGAGAGGAAGCTTGTTCGGTCGAAGTCCAGATCAGAGTTGGTCGAGATGATCCTCTGCCAGCTTGTCTTCTCTTGTTCGCTCGTTTTAGCTCGGTGATCGTGATCTGCCGCAGACCGGCCTAACTTGGCTGGAGCACAGTCACACCAGAGTGCTGCTGAGCTCGGTAGTGATGGTGCTCGGCGAGGAGCATTGTTGGGCTCGTTAGGCAGCACGGTCGAAGGAGGCCGGGATGGTGCTGCCGAGCTGTCCGTTCCCACTAATGTTGTCTGGCGGTTTGATTAGGTGGTATTTAGCTGAATTTGCGCTGACAGATGGGAGAGCAACTCCACGTGTCAATAGACGAATGGATGCAGAGATGAACGCAGAAAGTATATCAGTATGGCTGCGCCCCCCATTTGAGATGGAACATCATTTGGTGAGAACAACCTAAACACTCAACTCTCCTCTCTCTCTCTCTCTCTCTCTCTCTCTCTCTATCTAAGTGTGTGCTCTCCTCTCTCTCTCTCTCTCTCTCTCTCTCTCTCTCTATCTGAGTGTGTGCTAACTTGACCGCCGGAGGGGTTTTTCGGCCACACACCGCCAGGTAGCTCACCGCCGTTGTGTGTGCAGGTCGATCGGACAGACAAGGAGCTTGGTAGAAAGGAGTACGGGCATCGCCAAATATTTGCTCCCTGTACAATTGGCGCTGTCTGTGGGAAGTTTGATAGACAGAACCTTGTCTTCCAAGCTCATCTGATCGCCTTCCATGGCGAACAACGACGAGATACCGTTGTCCGCCATCGACGGTGCTACCCCGGAGTCAACCAGACGGAGAAACGGACTCCCCGCCGTTCCAAACATGGAAGGCCTGGAGACTTCCCCAAGAGGACATTCAAGAGACGCGCGGGATAAGCGCGGTAAAAGTTTTGGTAACTCTCGGAGCCCAGACGGGCACCGGCGGCGAAGAGAATCGCATGCTAGGCGTCTGGAGCACAAGTTAAGGGACCAAGACGCCGTCATCTGGGAAATGGCGGTGGAGATGGAAGATCTCAAACGGCATGTCAAAGGGAAGGGTGTTGCTGGAGTGGGAGACCATAGTGAGCGCACCCAACCCCGCCGTTCAGGCAGTCAGAGCCAGCGGCACACTCCCTCCCTTTTTATCACCAGAAGCTACAGGGTTGGAGAATTTGACACGCCTACAGAGAAGTCTAGCACGCAAGATAGTACCTATCATCCCTCACGTCCCGCGACCACTTCGGGATATTCTTATTCCGTCCGTTCAGAGGACTTGAGGGATGTCCTAAAGGAGCGAGCTCGCCGACGGAAGGCCGGAAGGGTGCCGGCGCTCCAGCGGCTATCTTACGGGGGTCACGCCAATAAGGAGGTCATAATGCCGCCACCCCGCCCAGCCATGCCTGTCCCTCTAGACACAGATTTGGCGAGGCTGAACGACATCCCCTTCTCCCTTGAGATAGAAATCACACCGTTTCCAGTGGGCTTTCACCAGCCCAAGTTTACGCTTTATAACGGAAAGACTGATCCATATATGCATGTAAGCCACTTCCGGCAGGTTATGGTTGGGCACAGGCGAAACGATGCGCTCATGTGCCTTGTTTTTCCATCGAGTTTGGGCGAGTTGGGCCTAAAATGGTTCGAAAGGCTGCCGAAGGAGAGCATCGAGGGGTAACAACAGTTGGCAGAGGCATTTGTCACCAGATTTAAGATAAATGCTAAAATGCCCAGGGAAATTGACTATATCTTGAGAGTAAAGATGGAGCCAGACGACTCTTTGAAGGCATATAACACTAAGTATTGGGAGACTTTCAACGAGATCCTTGATTGTCCGACCAACCTTGCAATCACTCAGTATAAGCGCGGTCTTCCAGTTGGACATCGACTAAGAGACTCGCTCACGATGAATCAACCGTCAACCATGGAATTGCTCATGCAACACATTAATGAGCACATCCGAGTCAAAGACGATGCTGCCGCAGCTACCGTAACGACAAGTCCGGTAGTAGAGTATAAGAGAATAGTACGAAAGGTTCACGCAGTCGAACAAGATGATGGTCATGCAAACCAATATGGAAGAGATATAGGGAGTTCAGTTTTTGGAAGACGTCTATAAGAAGGCCGAGGAAAAGGGGCATAAAACTCACGGAATGTAAATGGCCGATCCATTTTTAGAACATCGAACTCTGCCAATCTAAAGTTTTGTTCTTAGTTCTATTTTTGTAACCCTTTTTGCCATTGGCACAATGAAACAAGTAGACCATTTTCTTGAGAATTGTTGTATTTTTGTCTCGCCAAGCAGATTTAGTGCTGTCCAAGGGGCAACTAACAATCATTTTGACAGAAAAATCAAAATTCCTTGCAGGGCAGATTTTACCCGGCAAGAGGTTTGTTGATGGTTTTGATCAACTTTAGAATTTCTTGCCGGACGGATTTTGCTCGGCAAAAGGTTTGTTGATGATTTTATCAACTCTGGAATTCCTTGCCGGACGGATTTTGCTCGGCAAGAGGTTTGTTGATGATTTTATCAACTCTGGAATTCCTTGTTGGATGAATTTTGCTCAGCAAGAGGCTTGTTGATGGTTTTAATCAACTTTAGAATTCCTTGCCGACCTTTGAGTTCTTTGCCGAGTTGATCTTGCTCGCCAAGAAGCAAGTCGCGGAGCGGACCTTGCTCGCGACCTTTGAGTTCCTTGCCGAGCTGATCTTGCTCGCGAAAAGAAAGTCGCCGAGTTGACCTTGCGAGTTGACCATGGAGTTCCTTACCGAGCTGATCTTGCTCGCCAAGAAGCAAGTCGCCGAGCGGACCTTGCTCGTGACCTTGGAGTTCCTTGCCGAGCTGATCTTGCTCGTCAAGAAGAAAGTCGCTGAGCTGACCTTGCTCATCGACCTTGGAGTTCCTTGCCGAGCTGATTTTGCTCACCAAGAAATAAGTCGCCGAGCGGACCTTGCTCGTCGACCATGGAGTTCCTTGCCGAGCTAATCTTGCTCGCTAAGAAGAAAGTCGCCGAGCTGACCTTGCTCGCCGACCATGGAGTTCCTTGCCGAGCTGATCTTGCTCGCCAAGAAGCAAGTCGTCGAGAGCACCTTGCCCGCCGACCTTTGAGTTCCTTGTCGAGCTGATATTGCTCGCCAAGAAGCAAGTCGCGGAGCGGACCTTGCCCGCCGACCTTAGAGTTCTTTACCGAGCAGATCTTGCTCGCCAAAAAGCAAGTCGCCGAGCTGACCTTTCTCACCGACCTTAGAGTTCCTTGCCGAGCCGATCTTGCTCGCCAAGAAGCAAGTCGCCGAGTTGACCTTGCTCGCGAACCTTAGAGTTCTTTTCCGAGCTGATCTTGCTCGCCAAGAAGCAAGTCGCCTAGCTGACCTTGCTCGTGGACCTTGGAATTCCTTGCCGAGCTGATCTTGCTCGCCAAGAAGTAAGTCGCCGGGCGGACCTTGCTCGTCGACCATGAAGTTCCTTGCCGAGCTAATCTTGCTCACCAAGAAGAAAGTCGTCGAGCTGACCTTGCTCGCCGACCATGGAGTTCCTTGCCGAGCTGATCTTGCTCGCCAAGAAGCAAGTCGCCGAGCAAACCTTGCCCGCCGACCTTTGAGTTCCTTGCCGAGCTGATATTGCTCGCTAAGAAGCAAGTCGCGGAGCGGACCTTGCTCGCCGACCTTAGAATTCCTTGCCGAGCTGATCTTGCTCGCCAAGAAGAAAGTCACCGAACTGACCTTGCTCGCCGACCTTGGAGTTCCTTGCCGAGCTGATCTTGCTCGCCAAGAAGCAAGTCGCCGAGCTGACCTTGCTCGTGGACCTTGGAGTTCCTTGCCGAGCTGATCTTGCTCGCCAAGAAGTAAGTCGTTGAGCGAACCTTGCTCGTCGACTATGGAGTTCCTTGCCGAACTGATCTTGCTCGCCAAGAAGAAAGTCGCCGAGCTGACCTTGTTCGCCGACCTTTGAGTTCCTTGCCGAGCTGATCTTGCTCGCAAAGAAGCAAGTCGCGGAGCGGACCTTGCCCGCCGACCTTTGAGTTCCTTGCCGAGCTAATCTTGCTCGCCTAGAAGCTAGTCGCGGAGCGGACCTTGCTCGCCTACCTTGGAGTTCCTTGCCGAGCTAATCTTGCTTGCCCAGAAGAAAGTCACCGAGCTGACCTTGCTCGCCGGCCTTGGAGTTCTTCACCGAGCTGATCTTACTCGCCATGAAACAAGTTACTGAGCTGATTTTATTCACCAAGAAGCAAGTTACCGAGCTGACTTTGCTTGCCAACTTTGAAGTTTCTAAACCGAGCAAAGTGAACCACCGAGCAAAAAGTCTAGCCCGGCCTTGTATTGTAATTCTAGTCACGCAAATGCAGACGAAATTAAGGGGCAATTAAGAAGGAGATTTCCGTGATATTGGCTTGGGTCGTGGTTCTGGCCGGGCTGAAAGTGGTCCAATCGTGTTTGGGCCGAGCTGGGCTAGGTCGTGCCTAGAGGAAGCTTGTTCGGCCGAAGTCCAGACCAGAGTTGGCTGAGATGATCCTCTGCCAGCTTGTCTTCTCTTGTTCGCTCGTTTTAGCTCGGTGATCGTGATCTGCCGCAGACCGGCCTGACTTGGCTAGAGCACAGTCGCACCGGAGTGCTGCTGAGCTCGGTAGTGATGGTGCTCAGCGAGGAGCATTGTTGGGCTCGTTAGGCAGCACGGTCGAAGGAGGCCGGGATGGTGCTGCCGGGCTATCCGTTCCCACTAATGTTGTCTGGCGATTTGATTAGGTGGTGTTTAGCTGGATTTGCACTGACAGATGGGAGAGCAGCTCTACGTGTCAACAGATGAATGGGTGCAGAGGTGAACGCAGAAAGTATATAAGCATGGCTGCGCCCCCCATGCTGAGATGGAACATCATTTGGTGAGAACAACCTAAACACTCAACTCTCCTCTTTCTCTCTCTATCTGAGTGTGTGCTAACTTGACCGTCGGAGGGGTTTTCCGGCCACACACCGCCGAGTAGCTCACCGCCGTTGTGTTCGCAGGTCGATCGGACAGACAAGGAGCTTGGTAGAAAGAAGTACGAGTATCGCCGAATATTTGCTCCCCGTACACCCACCCACCCAGCCACCCGCCCATGGCGGCCACGGCCGCTCCATTACCGACTCCTCCACTTCTCAATTTGTGTATTATATAGTAATATTCGTTAATTAGGAGATTAAATTTATAAAATTCCATAAAAATTCTTGTTACATAAAATCTGATTTTATTTTTTTGTAAAGTGAGGGATCAAATAATATTGGCATTTATAATCTCATGGGATTAGATTTCAATAAAATCCATCCAAAAAATGTGATTTTATCAGTTTGGTGTAGTTTAATTGATTTAAGATTTTTAAATTTAAGCCATTTTTTGAAGCTGTACTATAGTCACTAATAAATTATATAAAAATATTGAATTAGTCATTTGTCCAACACTTTAAACATATCTAATCCATCTATTTTGTAAATACTTTCTAATTTGTAGATTAATAAAGATACAAACAATAAATAAATGCTACAATTTCAAAAATAATGGATTAGAATTAAAATTATATATAATAAATATTTACTAACTTGTTATATGGATGATAATATTAATTAATTTAGATTAATAATTTATTATATTTATTAATATCATTATACTATTATATTATTATAAATACAATATATATCAAAGCAATTAGTTTTGATTTAATTCGGTATATATTGAATCAAAAATTAAAAAATCAAACACATAAAATTTTATTAAAAAATAGGCTGAATATGACCTCTTTAATTCAGTTTAGTCGATTTGATCCAATTTTTTTGATTTTTGTTAGGGTACTCCTTGGTACGACACACGAACAAAAAGGGAAAATAGGACTCCACCGTGTCACGAGCATTGGCTGTACAAGTTATAACCTTTCTCTTCCTTTTTAATTGGAAAATACTACTACCTCCGTTCCAAAATAAAGATCTTTTTTTTTTTTTCTTTTTTTTTTTTTTTTTGAAGAATCTAACTTTTTTTTGATAGTACAATTATTGTATTTTAAAAAGTTGATTTTTCAAAATTACCTTTTGATAGTACATTTTTTTGAGAATATCAATGTCATAATTGTACTTTTTATATTATTTATGAATTTAAAAGAATGGCAAAATAGGAAATTTATATTATTTTTGTATTTGATTTTTGAAGATGGACTAATATTTTGGGACAATGAAAAATGGAATAAGGGACTAATATTATGGGACGGAGGAAGTAATTAACTAAATTTTTTATCAAACCTGTGTGGGATCCACACAAGGCCGCCCCTGGACATAGGCCAATCAGGCTATGACCTAGGGCCTCTCAAAATAGATCTAAAAAATAAACCCCTTCTATTATGATTTAGTATAATATAATAGGTATGTTTTAAGTTCAAAAAAAAATTAAAGAAGACCTAAATTAACTTAAAATAAATTGACCCATTAAAAAATTGAAAAGTTCATTCAAAAAAATTAATATTGTTATCCATTGAAAATAGATCCAATAAAAGGGTCCTCTTCTATTATAGTTTATTGTAATATATTAGATATGTTTTAAATTCAAAAAAAAAATAAGGAAGATCCAAACTAACTTAAAATAAATTGACCCATTACAAAATTGAAAGACACATTTAAAATAATTAGCACTATTATCCATTGAAAATGATTTTGCAGAAAAACTAGATTATGCAAGTATCATTGATTTATTTGCTTCGAAAAATGCAAGAAAATAGAGAATTAAGCGATACTTATTAGTTGTTATAATATAACACTAAGTATTTTTTGTAATCTTGACACAAATCTTTTGTCTTTTACCTTCAAATTTTTTTTTTTTTCATTCAATGAAAAAAAAAATGTGAAGGGCCCCAAAAATTTATTAGTTGATTATTGGCTTTGGGTCCCGAAAATCTCAGGGTCGGGCCTAGATCCACACAAACTCACATGTGTGTAGGTCCTACACCCATATGAGAGGTTTGATAAAAAATTTGATAGATTATTTGTGTGGATCTCACACCCCTATAAGAGGTTTGGTAAAAAATTTGGTAGATTATTTGGAGTCCCTAGCATCACTTTGAATAATGGATGATGTGATATAATTTAAGAGATTTTTGGTATTTATAATGTGATTAATAAGTGAGGTCAATAATCATGTCATAAATAATGTTAGTACACTAATTGGTATAGGTAACACCATCGTTTCAATTTTTAGAGAAATTGTAAAAACATATCTTACAATTTGATCTTTATAATAAATAAAATTTTAAAATTTTAATTTTATCAATTTAAATTATAAATTTTTGATTTATTTTTAATTTAAATTATTTATCTATTTTTCTTAAGTAAAATTTACGAATATATGATATTTTAGTCATTAAACTAAATGAAAAAAAGTATTTTAGACATTTTATGTATATCTGTATTGAGTTTAATGATTAAAATATTCTTTTAATGTCAATTTTACATAACAAAAATATACCAATGATTTAGATTAAAAACAAAATAAAATATTAGGATTTAAATTGATAAAATTAAAAACTAAAGGTTTTTTTTATTACAAGACTCGAACTTTGAGAATTTTTTTTTTTTTTTTTTGTAATTGTCCCTTGAATTTTTTTTATAGATTAAACTACAAATACACTCCTAAACTTTTTTAAAATATAAATTTTTATTTGATAGAATTAATAATTAAAAAATTCTTAATTATTCTCCTCTAAAATAATAAAATTATTTGAATTTTTAATTAAAATATATTTATGAAATCATTAAAAATAGTTAATTAAGCCTAAGGGTTTGATGAGTTGGTAAGGTAAACGACATGCATGACTAAGGTCTTGGGTTCGAAACCTATACTAACCTCCTTATAACCTTTGATTGAAATTAGGGGGTGAAAGATAGGTTTCTCGACATTCTCTCCTGTTATCCAAAAGACAACCTAAGAGGGGGGTGAATTAGGTTTTCACAATTTATTGTAATAATACTCTAATAAAAAATTATGACTAGCATAATAGATAAATATAGTTAATGAAATAAAAATAATTAAAATTAGTGTTCTAACAGTTATGTCAGTTAATGATTTTAGCACAATGAAAATGTGAAATATAGTTATGGCAATTTAAATAAAGTAAAGAGATAAGGGAGAGAGAGGCAAACAAATTTATAGTGGTTCGGTTTTAACTCAGCCTACGTCCACTCCTCAAGATTTACTTAAGATTTTCCACTATACTCTAACTTCACAGGGTGCTAGCAACCTTTTCACAGATGGAGCAAGCCTCCACAGATTTTACACAGACTTTATAAGTCAAGAACAGTGAATGTACTACACTCTTACAAGGTTGAAAAGAATGTGTTTTTGTTTTCATAGAAAGTTACAAGAATTATCTCTCAAAGATAGATATATAAAATGAAGTTCTGATTTTTCTATAAATCTCACACAAGAAAGATGAGTTTAATGCTATAAGGTTCAGTGTATAATTTCTGAGAGAAAAATGTAAACAAAATTAAAGAACACTTCTTAGAGAATTTTTCAGAGAATGAGAATGATTTTTGATCAAGGAGTATTCTCTGGGTTATCTCACTAATATATTGTTGCAATGTAGTTTTCACTGAGGCTCTCTGGTGTATATATAGATCAAGAGGCTTATAGAGCCGTTGAATTCATTTTGAATATACATCATTTCATCATTACTGATTTGAACTTGTGGGAGACAAGGTTTGGTCTGGAACACCTTTGATTGGAATACTAGCCGTTGTTGTTCGGTGCCGTTGAGAGAAAAATTTGAGCTGAAGCAAAACTGGGCAAAAATAGCCTGGCCAGTCATTCGACCAGCCTGATGTCCACCTGGACGTCCGGTCCTTTGACAGATTTGAACATTTTAGACTGCTGCTGTGCTGGGCTGTTTGAACTTCTATTTTGATATTCTTTCCATTAGTTATTAAAAATAATTTGTATTAGATCATTTGTTTTTGTTTTTGTTTTGTTTTTTGTTTTTGTTTTTTTTTTCAGACTGCCATTTGTTATAGTATTTCTTCAAGCCCATCTCTAAATTCTCTCTTTGAAATTTTTGTTTTTTCAATAATAAAGTTTAGAATCAATTTCTAATCAAATTTGTTTTCTTAGTCCTTATTTTATTGAAGGATTGAGATGAGTAAAACTTTCATATGATATACGAAATCTATATAATAAAGTAAAACAGTTTTTGAAAATATATAAAATGTATCAGAGATACATTTCATTTTAATGGCTCAGATCAATCTTCAATATATATCCATAGTTCTGATATATTTACTTCCGGTCCAAACATTAGGCTTCCTACCTACCCACGTCTCCTCTCCATTCTATCGTTATATCTCTCCCTCTCTGTTCTCACCCACGTCTCCTCCCATTGCCTCTTTATCTCTCTCTCACTCTCTGTTCTTCTTCTTTCCTACACTCCCTCTTTCCAACGCTACTCTCCAGTCTCGGCTCGCAAGGTAAGATTTCTACTCCTTCTCTCTCTATTCCCCTTCTCTCTTTGTAATTCTGCCTCCCCCATTCTCTCTCTATCGAGCTGTATTTCTACCTCGCACTTGCAACCCTCTTCTCGCTGCTCAATCTTTTTTCTGCTTTAGAATTCTCTCTGTCGGGCTGTGAATAGGTTATTTTAAGGTTTATTTGCAATCCATTCTGTTTTTGTGTTCCATTGAAAAACCTGCGTGTTTTTCTTTGATTTTTTCGGATTTCTCATTTGGCACTGGTTTATCCTTCAAAAAACCTTTAATCAATTGGCACTGGTTTATCCTTCAAAAAACCTTTAATCAATTGTTAACTTCTGAAATAGTCCCTTATTTCATTTTTAAAATTTTTGAGAAGGAACTATCTTTTTGTGTACACATGGAGCAAAACAGCAAGGACTCCAAAGAAACAATTAGAACCTGTTCCTGAGGTTTGAGATCCTTGGGTTTCATTACTTTGGTTCTTCTATGTTATGTGCTTTTGAATTATTCATGTAACATTTTTCATTTCAAATAGCTTTGGGGAGGTTGTCTAACCAATTTGTTATGTTTACACTTGAAATTGGAATTACTCTTTTGTTGTTCTTATGAAATAATACTTGATCTTCTTAAAATGGGTTTTGATTTTAGAAATTTATTTTTATTTTCAGTTTGATTTTATGAAATAGATTTGATTCCTTAATGGAAAATGAATGTTGATTTTTTATGATTTTGAAAAAGGTTTTGGAATGGGTGTTGTTTTTCTAATTTCTCATTTGGCACCGGTTTACTCCCAAAAAAAACCCTTAATCGACTGTTTACTTCCAAAATAGTCCCTTATTTCATTTTTTAAATTTTTGAGAAGGAACTATCTAATTTTTTGCCTTGCTAATCAAACAGTCTATCTGGTTGTGTACACATGGAGCAAAACAGCAACGTGATGCAGTAAAAAGGACTCCAAAGAAGCAATTAGAACCTGTTCTTGAGGTTTGAGATCCTTGAGTTTCATTACTTTGATTTTTCTATGTTGTGTGCTTTTGGATGATTCATGTAACATTTTTCATTTCAAATAGCTTTGGGGGGTTGGTCTAACCAATTTGTTATGATTACGCTTGAAATTGGAATTACTCTTTTGTTGTTCTTATTGCAATAATGCTTTACAAATTTTTCTGCATTTCAGGCCTTTAATACTCTTGGCAGTACCAAATGGAGAGTAAATAAAAGGGTTCTTGGTATCATAGACAGAATATGGGCTAGCATTTTGATAGCAATTTGGTAGAATATCACATAAGACTTTATTAGTTTACATCACAATAAATTAACTGAGGTTTCAAGATCTTAAGGAATTTAATTGGGTGCATGAATATTATATAGATATGGTTTGCGTGAACGCCTCATTATGGTCTTGCTTTGTAAGTTATTCATGTATAGGCATGGTTTGGCTGATGGCTTTTCATTATATAGGTATGGTTTGTCTATGACATTTTTCTGCTTCTTTTCTTTTTTTTATTACCAAGATGAGTTGAATGCCTACATTATACTCCCTCAGCTCTTGCTGGTTGTAGCTGTCCTTGCATGTGGGTGATTGAATGTTTTCTCAATCAATTACTACTAGAATAACCGTCTATATGTAAGTGAAAAATATTAATAATACAAATAATTCCTAATTCGGTGCTTTTTGAAATTTAAATTTAGGATTGGTTTGTAGGTTTTGCCTTTTATTAAATAAATAGTGATGAATGCTTGGAGTGGATAGTTGATCCCAAGTCTTTGGTAGAATATCACATAATACTTTATTAGTTGATTAGGAAGCATCATAATCTGAATTTTAATATGCTACATCACAATAAATTAACTGAGATTTTAAAAAACAATAAGGCAGTCCTTATGAATATTATATAGATATGGTTTACGTGAATTCCCCATGATAGTCTTGCTTTGTAAGTTATTCATGTATATGTATGATTTGGCTAATGGTTGTTCATTATATATATAGGTATGGTTTGTCTATGACATTTTTCTACTTCTTTTCTTTTATTTCATTACCAAGTGTCTCATTTGTCTATAACATATATCAAGTTTTTCTGTATCTTCATATAGTGACTTATTAATGCTTCATAATTAATTATCAAAGTGATTAGCAGATTCAATTGTGTTTTTAATTGAATTATAAGATAGGTGATAAATTTATTTTATTCCCTTCCCTCAATTCAAAACAGTAGGTATGGTTTAACTAATGTGTTTTTTTAGTTTTTTTTTCCAGTACATATAGTTTGTTCCATTGTTTATTTGTTCGATTATATTTTTTTAATTTTTTATTATGAATTTGGGATTGTTTGTTCCATTTTTTTTTTGGAATGTTCCATTGCATTTTCAATGTGTTGGATTAGTTTTACTTGATAGTTAGTATAAATTGTTGATTAAACAAATATTTTTTTTTTTTTTTTTTTTTTGGTGGCATAGATTTATGTTTGGACTTTCTAAATGATAAAATTGAAGCCAGTTGGGGAAGAGAAAAGTTTAAATTTGGACAATTGTTGTGCTCCCATTTTAATACTCTTCATGTTGCCAAGGCTGATTTTAATTTTATCATTTTAATGTGATTGTTAAAATATATCATTGAACAGCCATAATTATATGACCAAACATTTTATTTGAGTTTTGTGGAGCGTGTAATATAAACAAAATTGTTACAAGTTCTTTAAGAAGAAAAATACTTTAATATATTTTTATAACTGCATTTTAATCTTAATATTATTTACACTATGCCTTTAAGCACAAGCATACGCTAGTATGATCTACGGGAGTGTTTGGTATAACCTATATAAATGAATAAGTGTACTTATTTGGGTCACATTATCTCTTTACTTTTCTGCATATCTTTTTGTAAAAAATTTAAAAGTATACTTATTATTTAAATCATCTTAAATGCTCCTAAATAAACTAAAAAGCCAATAAGCCACTTCCTAATAACAAAATTATTATAAATTTTAAATATACATTTTGTGTCATTTTATATTTCCTAAAATTTTAATTTTGTGAAGTTAATTCTTTAATATTGTAAATTTATGTTTCACCATCTTGATCAATGTTTTAGTGCCAAACTAAATAATTAAAAACTTTAAAAAATTAAAATGACATGGGTAAACATATTTTAGGGATTATATATGTATTTTATTGTTATTTCGTAAACTATTTAGCCGACATGCTTGAAATTAGATCAATTTGACTGAAATTAAAAATTCTAATAATAAAATTGATAAAATTAGAACTTGAAATAGTAAAATGACACAAAAGGCATATATTTTAAAGATTATAAATATAATTTATCCTTAATAACAAGATAAATTTGGCCAAAAACTCCTAAGCCTATCATATTTTCCTAGTAACAAAAGGAGGCAGCTGTTTTTAATGTATAAAATTCTTAAAAATAGATTTGTTATACAGCAAGAACACAAAACCACAATCACCACCACCGTGGCATGGTTGTCGATTTAATCTTGGACTCCGTTTGATTCAAGTTTTAAAATGAATTTTGAGTTTTGAGTTATATTTTTAAAGATTAATTTTTGGAATGAGTTTTGAAAGTAACTTTTTTTTTTTTATAAGTTTTGAAAATAATTTTGAAACTAATTTTTAAATTGTATATTTTTAAAACTTGTTTACTTTTGAGTTTTGAAATTATTATTATTATTTTTTTGTAAAAAAATATTTATTTGTTTTTTTAATTTTTGTACAAAATAATTATTTTATTTTTAAAAAATTATTTCATTTTTTTAATATTTCCAATATTTATTTTTTGATATTTTTTTAAATATTTAATTTTGTTTATTTTAAAAAAAAAATTGGAATCACCCATATATATCTAAATCATAAAAAATTATTCAACAAATACTTAAAAAAATAAAATATTTTTTCAAAAAAAATAAAAAATAAAAAATAATTTTTTAAAAAATAAAAATAATTTTTTAAAAAAAAAAAATTTATCAAAAAAATAGAATTTTGAAAAATTATTTGATTATGAATTTTTTTAAATAAATTTTTAAAACTTTATTTAATTATAAATTTTAAAAAGAGTTTTAGCTTTGAAATTGTGATTTAAAAATTAACCAAACGTTACCTTGATTCCGTGCCATTGTTGTCATCAATTTCTTTATTTGTCATCATCATCACGTGCGAGAGTCTCCACTGGAATCTTCTTGCACCGCCGGCATACTAAAGATTCCCAGAGTTTAGCATTTGGTTTGCAAGTTCTACCATCCGTTTGATCATCCAAAGTCCAACATAAACACAACCTAAGAGTTTTTAGTTTAAGATCTTTTGAAATGATTTAAATAAATAAATTTTTAATTTTTTATAAAAAAAAATACGCAGAAAAATATAAAAAATATAAATAAACTTTTAATTTATGTCAAATGGTGTCTTAGTATTTTATAAGATAAAAAATATGTAACATTTTTATTTCCAGCATTTCACAATGATTTTTCTTTTTTCATAAATAAATTTCAGCTCTTTAAAGAGAAATTTCATAAAAAAAATCTCCGTAACGAGTTAAAATTTCTCTAATAATATTTTTGAGAGACCTTAAATAATAAGAAAAAAATATATTAAACCTTTCCACTATCCAAAGCTGAAGAAAGATATTGCATTAATCTTAAGAAAATTGGGTTATACCGTATACGTCTGTGCGGGGAGCAAATATTCAGGCAAGCCCGCACTTCTTTCTTCCAAGCTACCCTCCTATCCGATCACCTGCGTACACAACGGCGGTGAGCTACCCGGCGGTGTGCGGCCGGAAAATCCCTCCGACGATCGAGTTAGAACACACACCAGGGGATAGATAGAGGGAAGGGAGAGAGTTGGGTGTAAGTGTATTTCTTACAAAATTTTCATCTGTCCCGTATGGGGGGCGCAGACATGCTAATATACCCTCTGCGCTTCAAATCTACTCCCAGTGATCTCTCGACACGTGGTAATGCTATCCCATCTGTCAGCACAAACCTTGCTGAACATCACCTAACCCAACTACCTACCCACTCTACTGGGAACTCGGCAGCCGGGTTGCGCCTCCTCGACTGTCAAGGGCCATGCCGTGCTTCATGCCCAAGTGCTCCAAGAACCGAGCTCATTTCCAGCCGTACTAGATCGCATTCCGGCAAAGCCGAGTTTGAGATTGATCATGCTGGTCAACCAAAGGAATTCTTGCCACGCTTCTGGCACATGCTTCTCGGCCGAGCTATCGGTGCGTGCCTTTGACCGAGCAACGCAAGTTGCACGGTTACCACCTGTGCAGATCCAAGTAGCTCGGTCCATGGCTGAGCAGCCCCAACTTCGGGCAAATCCAAGTTATCCCGGCCCAACGCACCATTGGGCCTCCAACTCGCTCGGCCTATATCTCGGCCCATCTCCGGCTCATAATTCTCCCTCTCAACGTCAATTATGATATTTATGATTTGATAATGATTCATTGAGATGTTACTTATGATATGTTGTGATTATTATTTTAGTTATGATCGAAAATATCTTTTGTTATACTTTATGTGATTTTTGGTTATGACTTATTATTATTTTTATTTATGATTGAAAATATTTTAATTACTACAAATGTCATAACTTGCATATGGTACACATTTAAAGAATATGTATAGTACCATGACCCTACATAATATTGCATTATATATAGTAGGAGGGGATAAACTCCCATCCTACCTTATCTCTTCATACCTCTCTATATTCTTCTTGTAGGTTTCAATCCAAATCCTAATTCGTACCATCTATCTTGTGAGCTCTATAATAAAGGTCATCCGTGTAAAAAATTAATTTCATCAAAAAATTATAAATATAAAAATAAATCAAATTTTTATTTTATAAAATAAATTGTAAATATAACTAAATTTAAACCATTTATTTTATAAAACAAAATACAACTTGTTCTTATGTTTATAGTTGTCCGATAAAATTAATTTTTTTACATTAATGACATTCATAGAGGGACTTACAAGGTAGATAATTTAAATCATTAGTACATATTCAAAGTAAAATCTATAAAATGAGTATAGAAAGGTATGAAAGAGAATTTATCCTATTAGAAGATAATTTCTCTTCAATTAGATTAACAATTTAAATGGAGAGAGATTATTGGACCCAGTGAGCCTATTTTCAATTTTGGTAATTTAACCAATTCGATCCGGTTGAATCCATTTGGAGGGTTCGTAAAACACACGCACGGAAAGCGAAAATGGGGCCTCCCCTAAATCACGAGCATTAGCTGTACAAGTCACAACCTTTCTCGTTCCTTTTTTTTTTTTATTTTTTTTTATTTAATTAAATTACAAATATACTTCTAAAATTTCTTAAAATATGAATTCCCTTTTATTATTTGAAAAATTATAAATATCTTATTATTAAAAAAATTTATTTAACACAATTAACAAAAAAATAAATATTAACTACTGTCTTATATAACAATAAAATTATTTGAATTTTTCATTAAAATATATTTTTAATATCACTAAAAATTATTAATTAACTTAATAATTTATTAATAAAAGAAATAAATTGTTATGTGATTATAGACTTGAATAAATAAAATATAATTTTTAAAATTATGATAAATTATAAATACATTTTCTGAAATTTGTTTAAAATACGAATTGCCTATATGGTTTGAAAAATTACAATTACTCTATTGTTAAAAATTTTTGTTTAACAGAATTAATTGAAAAAATAAAATGCTTAATTGCTCTCCAATATAATAATAAATCATCTAATTTTTTAATTGAAATGAATTTATGACATTATTAAAAATTGTTAATTGATTTGATAATTTATTAGTAATGAATTCTTTGTTCTAAAATTAAAATTTTCAAGAGAAGAAATATAATTTTTAAAATTATAGAGATAATTTATATTTTAAAAAAATCATAAAAAATATATTTATAATTTATTCTTAAAATTATAAATGACAATTCATATTTTAAATAAATATATTTATAATTTACCCTTTTTTTTTTTGAATTGTAGTACTCTTTCCTATTTCATCACCTTTGGAGTACTCTCTCTGTCTCCTACGTTCCTTTGTGTGTAGTACAAACAAAACAATGAACAAGGCTCACCCACCCACCCGCCCGCCCGCCCATGGCGGCCACGGCCGCTCCACTACCGACTCCTCCACTTCTCAATTTGTGTATTATATAGTAATATTCGTTAGTTAGGAGATTAAATTTATAAAATTTCATAAAAATTCTTGTTACATAAAATGTGATTTTATTTTTTTTGTAAAGTGAGGGATAAAATAATATTGTCATTTATAATCTCATGGGATTAGATTTCAATAAAATCCATCCAAAAAATGTGATTTTATCAGTTTGGTACAGTTTAATTGATTTAAGACTTTTAAATTTAAGCCATTTTTTGAAGTCATTTGTCCAACACTTTAAACAAATCTAATCCATCCATTTTGTAAATACTTTCTAATTTGTATATTAATAAAGATACAAACAATAAATAAATACTATAATTTCAAAAATAATGGATTAGAGTTAAAATTGTATATAATAAATATTTACTAAATTGTTATATGGATGATAATATTAATTAATTGAGATTAATAATTTATTATATTTATTAATATCATTATATCATTATATATATTATAAATACAATATGTATTAAAACAATTAGCTTTGATTCAATTCGATATACAAAGTGTTTGAATTGATATTGAATCAAAAATTAAAAAATCAAACACATAAATTTTTATTAAAAAATAGACTAAAATATGACCTCTTTAATTCAGTTTAATCGATTTGATCCAATTTTTTTGATTTTTGTTAGGGTACTCCTTGGCACAACACACGAACAAAAAGAGGAAGTAGGACTCCACCAAGTCATAAGCATTGACTGTACAAGTTATAACCATTCTCTTCCTTTTTAATCGGAAAATGCTATATATCCAAATAATTTATTAAATTTTTTATCAAATCTCTCATATGGGTATGAGATTTACACAAATTTATATATGGGTATGGGATTCACATAAACTTATATGTGTGTGGGTCTTACACCCATGTGACAGATTTGGTAGAAAATTTGATAGGTTATTTGGGGTCCCTAGCATCACTTTGAATAATGTTATATGTACCAATTGATACACTAATTAGTGTACCAATAGATAATGTGACATAATTTAAGAGATTTTTGATATTTGTAATGTGATTAAATGAATGAGATCAATAATAATGTCATAACTAATAATGTCATAACTAACGTTAGTATACTAATTGGTATATGTAACATTACCGTTTTAATTTTTAGAGAAATTATAAAAACATATCTTACAGTTTGATCTTTATAATAAATTAAATTATAAAATTTTAATTTTATCAATTTAAATTATAAATTTTTGATTTATTTTTAATTTAAATTATTTATCTATTTTTCTTAATTAAAATTTATGAATATATGATATTTTAGTCATTAAACTCAATGAAAAAAAGTATTTTAGACATTTTATGTATATCTATATTGAGTTTAATGACTAAAATATTCTTTTAATGTTAATTTTACATAACAAAAATATACCAATGATTTAGATTAAAAACAAAATAAAATATTTAAATTTAAATTGATAAAATTAAAAACTAAAAGTTTATTTTATTACAAGACTCAAACTTTGAGATTTTTTTTTGCAATTGTCCCTGAATTTTTTTTTATAGATTAAACTACAAATACACTCCTAAACTTTTTCAAAATATAAATTTTTATTTAATAGAATTAATAATTAAAAAATTCTTAATTATTCTCCTCTATAATAATAAAATTATTTGAATTTTTAATTAAAATATATTTATGAAATCATTAAAAATAGTTAATTAACCCGAAGGGTTTGATGAGTTGGTAAGGTAAACGGCCTACATGACCAAATCTTGGGTTCGAAACCTATATTTTCTTATGACCCTTGATTGAAATTAGGGGGTGAAAGGTAGAGTCCTCGACATCCTCTCCTGAGTTGGTTTGTAGGGCAGGGGTTATAAATGAGTCCGGCCTTAAGAGTTTTCGGGTCATAAAATAATTATAATTAATAAAAGATAATATTTATTGTGTCATTATAAATTTAAAAAGATAAAATATAATTTCTAAAATTAGGAAAAGTAATTTTAAGTTAGGAAAATTTTAGGCTCTGTTTGTTTGTGTTTTCAAATTATGTTTCAACACGTGAACTCCCGCTTCACGTTTGGATAGGACGTTCAAAATACAATTCCGCGTGTTAATTCAAATTACAGTTTGAAAACCCGTTTGGCAGCTTGTACTTCAGTGCTTCACTTTCAACGTTTTTGCCTTCTTCCTCTTTTGATCTGAAAAGCTTCCATGTCATTCTCCATCGTCTCTGAAAATTTCACGTGAACCTCATTTTTTTTTCTCTTTTGATCTGAAAAGCTTCCATGTCCTTCTCCATCGTCTCTGAAAATTTCACGTAAACCTCATCTTTCTCTGTATCAGACATCAGTACTTAACATTCGTCACTCTCTGTATCAGACATCAGTACTTAACATTCGTCACGGGTAGACTTCACTGATTTTATAAATAATGAATCCACCCAACCCGTTCCCTACTGGTATCATCTTCCACAAATCGACCGTCTTACAATTTGTGCGTTGCGGAAGATTCTTATTACGGGAAACCAAACAACGATGAGTGCAAGGTGAAATAACTCATAAATTTATTGATTGAATTTTGTTATAGGGAAATGATCTGAAAAATTCATCCCTAATTTAAATTTTTTTTTTTTTCCCATGTCAAATTTATCAAATCTATTGTCGAATCGGACGAGTAAAGAGTGGCACATTCAGTCAATATACACATTCCATCACTGGCGATAACTATTCAACTCCCACTAATCTGGTAAATTAATCCTTCATCTGTTATATGAAAATGATTTCAGACGAGTCGAAATCAGTTCTCAAATCTTTTGTGAGAAGTGTATCCGACTATTTTTTTAGTTTCAGATGTTTTGGGATTTTCTTGAACTGTTTCAACCTTTTACCAAGAAGAATAGCCACTAATCTGGTAAATAAATCTTCATCTGTTATGTACAAATGATTTCAGAGAAGTGGAAATCAGTTTCAAAATGATTTATGAGAATTTGTAGACAAGTATTTTTCATTTCAGATCTGAAAAGCTTTTTCAATTCTGAACTGTTTGAACCTTTGCACGAAGAGAACCTGAGCCGGCAGTACCTGGGACACCCGGCCGGTCGTCCCCCGGGTCATCCGGCCGGTCAACCCACCCGTTCTCCCCTTCGCGTACAGCCTCTTCTGCTTTTCCTTTTCCTTCTTTATTTCTTCCTTACTTCTTCTTTTACTGGTTTTTTTTCTACTATTTAAAGACAATATTACCTGATTTTTTTTTTATTTGTGGTTATATTTCTGCTATTTAAATTCAACTAATCCGTTACGTATTTTTTTTCTCGAAATAAAATCATCTGTTTTTTTTTCCTTATCTGTGTTCTCCTTCAAACCATTTTGCTCTGTTATTCTTGTATATCCACCCCCAGACTAGTTTAAAATGCCCTGTTATTCTTGTATATCCATTCTAGACTAGTTTAAATATAATTTGTATGTTTATAGATTGATGGAAATAATTCCAATGACAATACAAAAATGTGGACGCCCAGAATTGAAACGAAATTAATAAATATGTTGAGAGATGAGGTTAGAAATAATCAAACAACGGGCCGTACTACTTCATAGACAATTAGGCATTGGAATCATTATGTAAATCAGTTGCACAACATGTATGGATTTCGGTATACGGGAAAGCAGGTGCGCCAAAAATATTAGCGACTGAAAGCTGATTACCAGACATTTAAGAAACTCCAGGCACAGACTGGTCTGGGATGGGATCCCATTATAGGCACTGTTGTTGCACCCGATGAATTTTGGGATAAGGTTTTTCATTAATCTGTACTATTTTGAAATTTCATTTTAAACATTTCATGATATATACAGTGCTTAATTCTTTAATTGTAATTGTTGTAAGCTAGCAGAAATATGAAGAAGTTTAGGATAAAAGGGTTTGAATATTTTCAAGAAATGGCAGAAATTGTTAAAAATTGTTGTGCCATAGGGGCCTTGTCTCGTGCATCCACACAAGGAGCCCCTTGACTCAGAAGAAGAATATGACATGTTAAATAAATTTTGGAACCCTGATGTTGGTGGGAGTAATGCTGTTGAGGCCATTCCTGTTGACTTATTCGGGGATGAGTACATGGATCCAGCAAAGGGCAAAAGTCACAAGAGAGGCCCTGCAACCAGCCAGACTGACAGTGGTCGTTCCAAAAAGTCATGGTCAAATGGGTTTGATGATGTCGTGCGCAGCTTTCACATCCTATGTACAAGCAAAAACAAGACATTCACGTGCACGAGAAAATGAGACAGAGGCTGTAAGTGCTGGTGGTGATGATTATTCCCTTGATGCATGTCAAGATGCATTGCTAGAGCTTGGGGACACACCACCGTTGCAGTACGTTAGAGCACTGACACTGTTCAAGGATAAGGAATGGCGAACGTTTTTTATGCGCACTCCTACCCATTTGCGCCTAGCCATGATCCTCGCTTTGCAGTGAACTGAGAAGTTCTATTTTGCTTGTGTTAGCAAATCTCCTTGTCTGAACTGTTTGATGATTTCATTATTCCTAATCTGGTTTTTATTATTTTTTTTCATTCCATGATATCTTCTTTCGTTTTCTATCTTCGTATGTTTTTTTTTTTTTTGAACTTTTAAGTATTTTCTGTTATATTAAAATTATGTTGTGTTATTATAATATCACCACGTATTAAATAAATTTTGTTCTCCTATGAATTTTACTGTACGCTGATAAATGACTACGGTCGACTATTCATGTACTAACTTTTTTATTCTGTTTCACCAATAATGCTAACTGTTACAGCATGAATAACATATTTTATAATTATACTTTTACTGTGATGTAGACAAAACTATATGTCATCCGACAGAGAAAACAATACAATGGGGATCTCATCAGAGGAGGATGAGGTTATTGATGATTTTATGAATTTTTTGATGATTGTTTTCATGCATGACCATATCAACGCGTCAAGTAGTCGCCGACCGCAGCGAACGTGTCCATTCAAAGGTGATGATTATATCTTCGGCCTATTAAATGGCCATCTAGAAACAATGATGAACGTTATGCGAATGGATGCACAAACATTCATTCTATTGAAAGACACTTTACTCCATAATGGCTTTATCGATACTGAACATATGCATATCAGTGTGGAGGAATCGCTTGGAATTTTTTTATACACTTTTGCACAAAATGATCGCCATCGAATAATGGCAAATAGATTTCAACACTCCACGGAAACAATTTGTCGGCACATAAAAATTGTTATGCGGGCGTTGTGCAAGCTTGCATCATCGGTTATCAAACCACGTAACCAAGACGACATACCGGCAAAAATTTTAAATGACAGGAGGTTTTTTCCCTGGTTCAACGTACGAACAATATGACTGTCCTGTAAGTTGTACATATCAATAAGGGTTAATAAATATATATTTTTTTTAATTATAAAAGTAATATCCAAGTTTGTTTCGCTTTTAATGTCAAACAAATATCTGTCAATTAGGATTGTGTCGGTGCTATCGATGGCACATTGGTGGATGCATGGGTCCCTGCTTCAAGACAAAATACATTCAATGGTCGGAAAGCAACGATATCGCAAAATGTACTCGCAGCTTGCGACTTCGATATGTTGTTCACATTTATTAATTCTGGATAGGAAGGTAGCGCTCACGACAACGCTATTTTGGTTGACTCTATTACACGTGCTGATCTACAGTTCCCACACCCACCCAATGGTGACTGCCCCTAAATAACATACAGTACACTTTTTTCCTTGTCTTTTTTTTGTACATATCAATTGACAGAACTGTGTATTCATCATTTACATGTAGGCAAGTACTATTTAGTTGATGCTGGTTTCACGAACATGCCTGGATTTCTTGCTCCATTTCGGTCTCAACGGTATCACTTGCAAGAGTTTCGTGGCCGTCATTATGCAGGACCTAAGGAATTGTTCAACCATCGACATTCGTCGTTACACAATGTCATAGAAAGAACATTTGGTGTTCTGAAGAAGCGCTTCCCAATATTGCGGTCCATGCCAAATTACAAGTCTACAAGACAAGGGCCTCTCGTGATTGTATGTTGTGTAGTGCACAATTGGATCCGTTTGCATGCAGCTATGGACCCATTCTTTATGGAAGCTAATAATGAAATGGCCGCTGAAGCAGAAACAGACGAGCTTGTTGGAGACCAAGCTGACTATGTTGACATGTCACAATATGGGTTAACGTACCAATCGAACGTTAGGAATGCAATTGCTACTGTTATGTGGCAAAATCATGTTGGCCATGAATAGAAAAGGGATGTCAACAAGGCGAGTAAATATCGTACTGACTACTGGTTTTAAATATGTAATTATTTTACTAATTTTAGTCATTATGACACCGTTACTACATAACTTCGCCCACTTTATGTAACTGTGATTTACTGACTTCTTTTGTCTTCTTGTAGGATAACTAATACTGAGGACAACGATTGGGCTAAATGGCAATGAAATGAAAGAAAACACAAAGATCATCACATAGGCAATGAAGATAATGGTTTTCTTAGTAACGAAGTCAATTAAATATGTTTGTTAGGTTTTTATTATTGGCAACCCCGTTTGACAAAACTCCTTTGAGTTGTAATTTTATTTGCATTTTTATTTCAGTGAGGCTATGAGTTTTATTAGATGTGAATCCAAACCCGAATCGAGCCATGCAGAGAAGTTTGTGATGTTAATGCTTTCAAGATTGCCACTTCGCTGATTATTACGGGGGTCGAGCTGCCCGGTCAGCTCGCGGCCGAAGCAAAATGCAAAATTGCATTCAAAATTGCATGTCAGCCGTTGCTCGCTCGAGCCAAGGAGTGCTCGCTCGAGCGAAGGATTGCATCCGTATAAAAACCTGAAAGCAGTGATTGGTCGCTCGAGCCAAGGATCCGTCGCTCGAGCGAAGGCACTAGTAGAAATCATGAAAATTACTCTCCTCGCTCGAGCCAGGAAACCGTCGCTCGAGCGAGCCTCAGAATCCGGGTTTTTACAAGAAATTGGAACTCTGCAAGTAGTTGGTTTTCTACAAGAAGTTGGTTTTCTTTCCAAACTTGGATTACTTTTGGTTCTCTATAAATACTTGGTTTTCTCCCAAAACTAAGGAAGGTGATTGAATTGATTAATTCCTCCAGATTTTTTTTTTGGTTCTTAAAGGTTTATATCTGGGGATATTTTATTTTTCTTTGATGTCTTATTGAGTATTCAACTCATGATCTAAAAAGACTACATCAAAGGTTTGTGTTTGTTCTTCAAAAGAGAGAGTTGTTCTTCAGTTGTGGATTCTGAAGAACTCGAGCCTGAAGCTTTGGTGGAATCCGGAGTGGCTCAACAAGGGAAATTCTTCAGTTGTGGATTCTGAAGAATTCGAGCCTGAAGCTTCGGTGGTGGAATCCGGAGTGGCTCATCAGGAAGACAATTCCGTGGTGAAGATGCGATTGGAAGAGGCACATAGAGGTTGGTTCAATTAGGCGTTGTGGATTCGCTAGATAATTGAGAGTATACCTGTGTAATTCCTTAATATCTTCTTAGTGGATTGTTCTGGTGGCTGTGGCCCGTGGTTTTTTTTATCACAATTGGAAGGTGTCCAATTGTGGTTTTTCCACGGAAAATCTTTGTGTCTCTTTCTCTTGATTGTTTGATTGGGATTGATATATTCTGCTTAAAATTGATACATAATCACAAATCAACATCTAGGAGGTTTCTAGATTTTTCAATGTTGTTCATGCAATGTGTAATATGCAATTTTATGTATAGTCTAGCAAAGACAATTAAATATATTGTTATTAATATGCATTGTGTTTCTTAGTAACTTTCACAATTAAATATGTTGTTATTAAATTAAATGTGGTGGTGGCAGATGGGTGATGGGTGGTGGCAGATGGGTGGTGGGTGCTGGGTGGGTGCTGGGTGGTGGTGGCAGGTGGGTGGTGGGTGGTAGGTGGGTGGTCTAAAATTAGTAAAATAATTACACCTTATTAATTTATATTTTGTGAAAAAATATTTGTACATGACATATCCATGTTTTTGACTTTTTCTTTTTAACTTTCTGTAAATTTTGTTTCTATTAACTTTTTTTTTCCTTTTCATTAAAAAAAAAAAGAATATTTATTATTAATTTGTAACTTGTTTTATTTCCTGTCAGAACATTATTTTATTATTTTACATATCTTTTTATAAAAAGTCAAAAAATTATTAAAAAAATATATTCCCAAACACAAATGAAGAGGTGGAGGAGATGGATGGTAACTTGGATGGTGATGGTCTAATTGATTATAAGGAATTTGTTAGAATGATGTTGGCTGCATGATAAGTTCACCATTTAAAAGTATAAAAAATAAAAAATAAAAATTAACTACAAAATAAAAAATAAAACAAATAAAAACTAAAGCATAATAATAATAATAATAATTTAATTAAATTAAATAAAAAATTAAATTAAATTTTATTGTTTTATATCACCGGATTTTATGGCAAAATATTATTTTACATCGAGAATGTCTAAAAATTCGCTAGGGTACATCTTGAAGTAAGGATTTCTAATTTTCAATGTGTTTCCAATTAATTCACCAAAATTTACACACTATTATTATTATTATTATTATTATTATTATTATTATTTTAAGGTGGGTGGTGGTAGGTGGTGGTAGATGAGTAATGTGTGGTGGGTGGTGCTGGCAGGTGGGTGGTGGGCGAAGTTATGTAATCAAGATGTCATTATTTTAAAAAAAAATTCCTTTTTAATTTTATGTACACAAGTTTATATTAACTTTTTTTTTTCCTTTTTATTTAAAAAAAGAATGTTTATTATTATTATTATTATTTTTGGTACACATGTTTATTATTAAGAAAAATGCTTTGAAGCTCTAATTTTTGAACTCTAAAGGTAATTCTAATGAGTTGGCAATGGGCTCCACTCACAGTGATATGATGTTTTGGTCTTAGTTTATTTTTATTTTATTTTTTTTGTTCATTGCCATGTCATTAGTGCTCTATTAGAGCACCAAAATTAGTGGTATGAATCATTGCTATATTATTAATTTGTAACTTGTTTTATTTCATTTCAGAACATTAATTTATTTTTTTGTATTAATTGATACAAACAAATTATTTTGTAATTGTTTAATTTTTATTCATTTTATTGAAATGAAGGATTTGTTAGACATTTATTAAGCACTAAATTATTAATTTTTGTACAAATAATTTTTCCAATACATAATCTTTTTGTACAGATTGTTATAACATTGTAACTTGCTTTATAATGCTTCCAAAAAAAAACACTATTTGTTATTCATTACGTGAATAGAAAAGTTTATAACAAAATAACAAAAGTAAAACAATCACAACAAAATAAGGAAACAAATAACCAAAACAAAAAAAGGAAAAAAAAATGTAACCACTATATCTGTGAACCATTTAAACTGATTTTTGAACAAGTTAAGCATCATTGTCAGGTGGTGTTGGAGGTGGAGGGAAATACTGATGGTACAGCTGAGTGACTCGATGGTCAATATGATCAATGCGGTTCCTTGTCACTTTATCACGTCTCTCTAAGTCTACACGAAACTCACCAAATTTTTGAATTAGTGAGTTCTGAACGGTGGCAAATTCATCGAACCGAGTACCTGTATTGAACTGATTAGCCATTTGTTATTCCTATTGTAGGCGCTGATTGTACCATTCTTGTTCCAAGGCTAAATAATCAGTCCAGTAATGGGGTTGTTCATTTGGTGGCATGGCATTGTCATTGGGTTCTTCCTCATCAGGTATTGGTTCATTTTCAATATTAATAGAGCCCATCAAGGTGTCAACACCACCAGCTCGGGTCAGTGTGTACTCAAAAATTGGTGAACTGATTCTCACATATCCTTCACCTTCAAGGTTGATATCATGTGCTTTGAAAATTATGGTTAACAAAGCTCCAAAAGGTAGTGACCGGCTACTCAGAGTATATAATTTTGCAACCATCATTTCTTTGAGTAATATGAAGCATAAATCTATTTTTTGTCCAATTTCAAAACAATATAACAAATAAACATTAAAACATGAAACAGTATCATAATGGCATTTTTTGGGAGTGACATTTTCAACTATCCATCGATGAAGAATACGAAGGTAGGGTTTTAAATGCCTGGCCAGTAAATTAGTGCCGCTCAATCGATTGTCACAAATTGTGGTATAAATCTAAGTGACATCATCAATAATTTTTTCTAAGGCAGACTCATTTTGAAAATAGCATTGTAAATCTCCTGTTTCAACTCCAATAATTTGTGCGAAAGTACGGAGACTGAGTGTGATTCTTTTCCCCTTCACCTAAGAGGTCAGACTGAACGGTTCATTTTGTTTGTCACCAAGTGTCAAGTGAACATAAAATAATTGTATAAGACGGGGATATACCTTATTTGGTAAACTAGTTAAAGGTAACCATCACATTGTATCTAATTTACTAAGTAAGAGCGGATCATATTTAGAAGGTAGTTTTACATTTTCTCCCGTAACAATTGGTCGATTAATAAAATGTGAATAGGCTTGTTCATGATGATACGTTAAAAAATCATTATTCGGATTGTCATGATATTGTTGCTGTGGTTGATGTTGTACAGGGTTTGAGAATTCACCACGTTCAGGTCTGGTTCGTTTTGTTCTTGGCATGATGACTGCAAGAGTGAAAGAAAAATGTATGAAAAATGTATATTAAAACATATGAGTTAAGAAAAATGTATGGAAAATATATCAAAAACAGTATGATGTTGGTGTGAAAAAATGGAACAGATATGAAAAAAAGGAACAGATCGGCAACAGATAGGAACTGAGTGCGAATTGGTGTGAGATGGGATGACCGGTCGGTTGACCGACTAGTTGTCCTGGTCTGGCTACCTATTCTTCGACTATCTGAAGCTACTTTGATCTTCGATTATCTAAAGCCACTCCGAATAAAATATGAAATGTGAAGCTAATATGAACTGGATGAAAGTAACCTATAATTGAAATCTTCTTTCTTCCTTCACACAGATACACTGAATTTAATTAATGTTCTTCTGTGATGAAGCTGAGATGGTGAAGATGGTGTTCTTCTGTAATGGAGCTGAGATGGTGAAGATAGTGTGGATAAACGAATGATGATTCAGATTTTATAGAAAGACTGAGGTTCAGAAGGTTCATATTGTTAATTATTTTATTTTTTTACTTTTTATTTCTTATATATTATTTTTTTATAATATTATTAATTTTTTAATAATACTACATCCGTATACTGAACACACAGCTACATCGTCTGCATGGTGTCCCTTTTTCTTTAGCCCAGTGCTGAACACACAACTATGATACAATAGGTGGTAGGTAATAGATAAGTGAAATTACTATATTACCCTTTTTATTTTGTTGTTATGTAACAACTTCTCATTTAAATCAAGAGGGACAAAATAGTCATTTTGCACGCCACTTCACCCCAATTATATGAGCTTCACGGGTGCTGATTATGGAAGTACAATAATGCATAGTCAATCTGTTACGACTTTATTACAAAATTAATAACGTGTAATAAATGAGAAAAAAAATTGATAATGAGCATCTCCAACGGTAGTAGGCATTTTATCTATCTAAATATTACTATAAAGTATATATTTTATTTTGTCTATCAACTGTTTTATGTTTTTACTCCAACCATACTCTTTATTTTAGCTATTTATCCAAATACTATTAATTTTATAGAATGTCACGTCAACAACAAAGGTGGAGGGAAATGATCCTAATGATTGAATATATTTTGCCTAGCGTTGAAGGCTAGTTACATGTAGCTAGTGAATATGAGTTGAGCCAAAATGCCTAATCATTTGCCTAGTGCATTGGAATTGAAAAAAGTGAATTACACTAGGCATTTTAACTAACAAATATTGTATGCCTAGTGCATTGGAGATGCTCTAAGGTTTACCTTATGATTTGTATTTTAAAATATTAAACTTAGTGTATTTATGTTAATTTTTATTAATATGTACTCTCAAAAGTTGTTGACTTTAACAAAATTTTAGAAAAAATTTAAAAATGTATTGTACAAGATGTTTGTACAGGCGTACAAAATAAATTGATAGAAAAATTAATTGACACAAAATAATTGATATAGATTGATTTTAAAATGAAAAAAAAAATTTGAAAAAAAAAATTATTCAAAAAAATTACTGGAAAAAATTATTTGAAAAAAAAATCAATTTTTAATTTCAGTATTTTAAAATTAGTTTGGTTATTACTGTTGATAAAAAATATGGATATCGATATATGAGTTGTATGTTTAATTATAAATTATTGATTGAATTAAGTTTTGAAAACTATTTTCAAAATATATCACCAAATAAATTTTCTTATTTCACATGTCATATCAAACTTTCAAAACTTAATTCAAAATATATCTTCAAAACACATTTCAACACTCTATTTAAAAATTATAATCAAACAAATTTTCTACACTCAAATTATAATTTCACAATTCACAAACTCAAAATACAACTCATACTCTCAAATCACATTTATAAAACTCTACCAAACGCTACGCCACATAATACATTTATAGTTTACTTGGATTACAGTACTTTTTCCTATTTCAGCATCTTTTTGCAGTACTTGTCTTCCTCTTTGTGTAGATGTAGTACAAAACAAACTAGTACGAACAAAAAAATGAACAATCACTCAGGCTGTGATCACCAACCATTGACCTACCGAACCCATCTTAAATACCCATTCATCCCCCAAGAAAAAATGTCCAAATCCACCAATGTCTCAGTCTCTCCTCATCCTCTCCTCCCTACTCCTCCTCCTCCTCTCCGCCGCCGCCCACGGCGGCGACGGCGATTCCACCACCGACTCCCCCCCAAATCTCCGGTCCAGATCCCTGATCTTGGTGAAGATATGGTGCTTGATGCTCGTCTTCATTGGGACTTTTATTGGTGGAATTTCGCCCTATTTCATGAAATGGAATGAGGGGTTTTTGGTCCTTGGGACTCAATTCGCTGGCGGAGTGTTCTTGGGGACTGCAATGATGCATTTCTTGAGCGATTCGAATTCAACATTTGGGGATTTGACGAGTAAACCCTACCCGTTCGCTTTCATGTTGGCTTGTGCTGGGTATTTGCTCACCATGCTCGCTGATTCTTTGATTTCTTTCGTTTATGGGAGGCAGACAAATGGACCAAACGGTGATGTCGAGCTTCAAGGTTTGTGCTTCATTCCTGTTCTTTTTCTAGTCGGAAAGTTTGAATTTTTACAGCTTTCGAGATGTTTTTGAAGGGTTTTAGGGGGAATTTGAATTTTATCATTCTGTTTGGTTGCTGAGAAAACAGAGGAAAAGCAAAGACGAATAAGTATTTTAAGTCTTGCGATTCTATTGAATGTTAGAAATTGACTAAAACGAACTGTGGTAATAGTTGTGTTAGGTCCAGTTGAATGTGCTTCTCAGTCTCTCTTGGGGTGCGAAAGCATGGAGAATTTTAGAATTAATTTTCTTTGTATGTTTTCTCATCAACCAAACCAAACATATGGCTTTTACAGTTACAAAGCATAATATGCTCTGTTCCTATCCAAATAGGCAATTGATTGTTTTAAGAGGAGGGTAATTTGATTCTTTCTTGAACAAACGTTGTAAAGTTCAACATTGACTTGGTTAGCACTTCGTTTAAAAATTAGCATAAGAAGTGGTTAAGCCAATCCGTAAGGTTTCTTCCTTGAATTGAATAACCCCGGTTTTCTGCCGTCTCAATCGCTCGTGTCCTATTGAAATCGGTAGCGAATCTTTGTTCTCGACTTGGTTGTCTTCAAGCTGTCTCTCTTCGAGCTGGCAGCTCAGCTGTCTGATGAGTGAATCATGCTATACGGCCATTTGTCTTTAAGCTTCTAGCCAGTTAAAAATAGCTGGATAAGTTTGGAATCAGCGTCGGTAATTGGCAATTTCTATGCAGTTTGTCCTGTAGCGTAGATTTCTGGAATCTTCACTTGAACTTTTCAATTTCTTTTATGGGTGTCGGAGAAGCAATTTAATTTTACGCTCCACTTGTTTCGGTGAAAAACACTTTGCTAGAGAGAAGAGGAAACATTTTCTACAGAAAAAATATTTTCCAACAAATGTTTTTCGCGGATAACATTTTCTTGTATTTAGTTGCGATCCTAAAGATGATGTGCTACTGGTTTCTGGTAGAAGTGTGTTGGTGTGGTTGTGGTGGTTTTGTCGTGGTGGTGATAGCGATAGTGATGGTAGTTGTGATGGCGGTGGTAGTAGTGGTGGGGATGAGAAAATGTTTTCCAGCTTGGAAAATGCATAATACATTTTCTAAAAAAATATTTTCCGTCGAAAAAAGGGAGCGTAAAGAAATACTTGACTAAGTGGATGGCCTTTAATTCATGATGAATATTGGTATGTACCTTATGGCCTTAGCAGTGTCATTGAATTGCTAAAATAGAAAGTCAAAACCATTCAGATGAATGATTTCGCTCAAAAAAGGATACAAGATTGTTCTATTTTCTGAGTTAGTTATGCGTTTGATCCATGTTCTGTCTTTGGTACAGGTAACGGAAAAAGCAATGGCAATGGAATAACTTCACAATCACAATATCAGGTAAGGCATAACAGAGAAGCCATGAGATAGTTCTTGTTTCACCAACTAATCCAAATTAGTTTCTGATTAAGTTTTACCGGTAATATTTGATAAGAACTCGTTATTTCATGGTTAATAGGTACATGACGGTACAGAGAATCACTTTGTGAAAGCCCCACTCACGACTGCCACATCAGTTGGGGACAGCATTTTGTTGATAGTTGCGTTGTGTTTCCATTCAGTTTTTGAGGGCATTGCGATTGGAGTTGCAGAAACACAAGCCGACGCTTGGAGAGCTCTCTGGACGGTCAGTCTTCACAAGATATTCGCAGCCGTTGCAATGGGAATTGCTCTTCTCAGGATGATTCCAGACCGTCCCCTCTTGTCTTGTGCAGCCTATGCTTTTGCGTTCGCCATTTCAAGTCCAATCGGTGTGGCCATTGGAATCATAATAGACGCCACGACTCAGGGCACTGTGGCGGACTGGATTTATGCCATTTCAATGGGGCTGGCTTGTGGGGTCTTCATCTACGTGTCGATAAATCATTTGTTGTCAAAGGGTTATGTGGCTCTGAAGTCAGTGAAGGTTGACACACCACATTACAAGTTCTTGGCCGCCATGTTGGGCGTCGGGGTGATTGCTGTTGTAATGATTTGGGACTGATTTGGGACACTTGATCAAAGCAGAGTGAAAACAGAACAAAAAAACGAAAACAGAATAAAAACAGAGTGATTGGTTCCTAAATATAGCAGTGAATGTTGAGCAAAGCAGTATATAGAACACATGAGGAGATCAATATTACTATGGATGATCATTGTATGTAAATGTTTCCTTCATTGACCGCTCAATTTTTGTTATGAAATAGTTGTAGGAACACATTTGTAATTTTAGTCCTATTTGGTAGAGCGGTGGGAAAGTGCTTATAGCTTATGCCTAAATAGCTTATAGCTTATGCCTAAATAGCTTATAGCTTATAACTATGACTATAAGTTGATTTCCAGCTTATTCTTAAAGTATCTCCTGCCCCACTCAAAGAATAAGCTGATTTCTGACTTCCAAAAAACTATAAGCTATAATCTATAAGCTAAACCAAACACATCAAAATAGTTTAAATTAAGCTAAAAGTTGAAATAAGTTGTAATTAAGCTATGCCAAACAGGTACTTTATTGCCTTGCTCTCCATTCTTGTATTAGTTTCCTAGAAAAATTTATTGAAGGTTATTATGACTCTCTGAAGAACATGAAGTTCTGCTTTGTGAATAATTATGATGAAAAATGCTTGCCGACTCTAATTTAAGACCTCCAATACATCTTTACTGACGTGGACAGACCCACTTGAATGTCACCTTCTCGCGACAATGAATAATTTCTCGATGATGGGATGTTTTGTCTTTTTTTTTTCTTTTTCTTTTTTGAGCATATGATGTTTTGTCATTTTGTAGTTTCATTTTGAGAGAATTTATCGCACAGTGCTACTTCTAAATAGTTATTACAATTTCATTTAATAATTAATATTTATAATTTTTTTTTATTTATCTGTAATTATTTTTTTACGTTTAACCTGAACTAAAATTTTCCCTTCATTTTGTTGTTTGATGTAATGTGTTTGGCCCTGATGTATGTTACGTAATTTATGGTATTATTACATATTTTGTAGTTAGAAAATTCTTAGATAAAAAAGTGTAAAATTATTTCAAAAATACTTAATATTATCATAAAATATGTAATTTTATTTTTAAATCATAAATTATCATAATTTTTATCAAAAAAAATACATAATATTTACTTTAAAAATACATAACATTTATCATAAAAATATGTAACAATGTCATATGGTACAAATTTTTTAAAGGGTGTGTACCATAAAAGTGTGTTTGTTTGGAAGGACTGAGTAAGGGAGGATTGTAATCTACCGGAATGTTAGTCTTGGGATATATTATCCCCAAATTATTTGATTGGATTGAATTTGTATCCTATATTTGTTTAGCCATAGGATTAGATGTCTGGATTTAACTATTCAATTAAATCTTGTTTGTTTAGTCATGCGATTAGATGTTTGGATTGGACTATTTATTGAATCCAATGTATATATTATTTTATTTAATTTTTTTACTAAAACTTTTAAAAAAATTAAATAAATAGAACATCAATAAAAATTATATAAATTTATTTTAATTTTTAATTGAGATTTTTTAATTTTATTTTAATTTTTAATTGAGATTTTTTAATTTTATTTTAAGTTGAACTTTTAATAAATTAAACTTTTAATTTTATTTTTAATTAAATAAATTGAATAAATTAAACTTTTAAAGGGAGGATTATAATTTATTGGACTGTTAATTTAATTTAATTTAATTTTTAGTTGAGATTTTTAAATTTTATTTTACTTTACTAAGTATAATTAAAAATAATACAAACAAAAAATGAGGGCCAAAAATATCATTTTAACTTTCCAATGCGGAGGAGGAGTTATCCCATCCTTTTTATCCCACACCCCTCATAGGATATAATAATCCCACAAATAAGGGATTGATAGTCCGGTTAGACTATTAATCCAACTTATATTTTTTGAACCAAACATCAAAATATCACATGCAATGGATATAGAATCATATCCCACACTCAAATCCCCTCAAACAAACACCCCCAACATTACTCTATGGCCTTGTTTGATTGGGGGGGACTATCCACTATTTGGACTTGAGTCCAAATAGTGTTTCTTATCCGCCGTTTGATTTTTTTTTAGTCCGGCGGACTCCATGTCCGGCCGGACTCCATGTCCCCCATATGGGGGACTATCCTGTCCTGGGGGGGTGTGGGACAGAAAGTGGCGGACTAATCACTGTTTGGATTAGATGATGAAATGACCATTTTGACCCTCTACTATTTAATTATGTATTATATTTAATAAAATTCAATAAAATTTAAATGTCTCAATTTAAAAATAAAATAATTTTATTTAACTTTTTATTGATGTTTTATTTATTTAATTTTTTGAAATAATTTTTTATGGATATTTTATTGATGTTTTATTTTAAAATTTTGTTTATGTTTTATTTAATTTCATTATTTAAATTTAATAGATGTTTTATTTAATTTCATTTTTTGATTATTATTTTTTTTAAAACAAATTTATTTAAAATCTTAATTAAAAAAAATAATATATATTTTTATTGATATTTTATTTATTTATTTATTTATTTTTTAAAAATAAATTTATTTAATTGTGTAAAAAACAAAATAAAATATTTTTTTATTTAATCTAGCTAAAAATAATTAAAATATTAAAGATATGTTTAATATTGCTATTACTTAGTAAACAATTAAAAAAGGGTAAAATAGTCATTTGTTCATTTATTCTATCCAGTCCGTCCAACCAAACGTTGAATTCACTAAAAATAGTCCGGGGGATTCACAGTCCGGACATCTAATCCCATGAAAAAATAAACACAGGATACATATCCAATCCAACCAAATAGTCCGGGGGATTCCAATCCCAGGACTCAAGTCCGATGGATTTTAATCCCCCCTTTTCCAGTCCGTCCAATCAAACACACCCTATGTGGATTAATAGATTAGACGTAGGGACCACATCCTGCGTCACATATAGGGGGAAAATTTATTAAAATTGATTCAATATTATATGTATGCTATTTTTTCCCAATTTAAATATCATAAATATCTATCAATAAATATATGAATAAAGATTGGGATCGCCCTGGTGATCTCCTCATGGGGCGCTGCCTTGGACCTGCGGGAGGGTGGGAGGATTTCCCTGTAACAAAAAAAAAAAAAAAAGGATTGGGATCTCTTTTCCCCCACCGCCTTTGACCCACTTTCTTTTTTGATTGGTCACTTTTTCTTTTTCTTTTTCTTTTTTTTCTTCTCCTCCAATCACCACCCGCCACGTGTTTGTGGGGGGTGGTGGGGGTTGAAGCTTGAGGGGGTCTAAATCACTGCTGTAAATATATATAGTATTACTTTTTATTTATGAGATAAGATACGATAACATTATTGATAAGATTGTAAAGGATAACAAAATTATAAATGATAACAAAATTAGATGACTTTAACATTGCTTCTACGTAAAATTATCCAAGGACAAAAATGAAAATTTTAAACACAACCCAATCAGCTATGGTTAAAATTGAAAATGGTATACAAGATGTAATAAAATATGTTTAAAATAAAACATATGTAATTATATGAAAATATGTTTTGAAATTATAAAAAAAAAATTTAGTATTATTTGAAGATTAATCAATGAGCAGTTGATACAGTGACCAAAATATAAATTATATATATATATTTATCAAATCAACCATATAAATATTAGATATATTGTATAAACTAATTATATTTAAACCACGAATTCTATTTAGAGTATTTTATTTGTATATATTATTTTTATTTATAAAACAAAACAAATAGAAAAATTAAAATTAATTATATTGGGCATAAGCCGCTTTCTCACAAGTAATCCAAAATTTATCCAATAAATATATAATCCTAACTATATGATTTTGAAATTTCAAGACACGATCAAGTGACTGAAAACACAGAGACATAAAGAACATAAATTTTGAGAATATAAAATTTTGCACCCTAATTAATCATATACCACATCCAGCACAATAATGCATTTACTAAAATAATGCGAACCAACGACTGAAGCACGGCAAAGCTAAAGAAATCAGACAAAAATATACTCACAAAAATTTTGAGAAATTGACATCTAACGAAATCGTGCAAGACAATTTACTCTCACTGAAAAAATACAAAGCAACGAAGAAAAAAAAAACTAATTTCTAGACGTAATAGTTAATCAAATAATAATAATAATAACGGGGATAAAAATAAAAAATTGACATCATATCATTTATTTTCTGAGCAGTAACAGCATTCTAATGTCATTCATCAACTGACCAATTTCCAGAAAGAAAATGTTACTCTAACTAACAAATCTTATAAACATTTCTTAAAGCAATTAGAAAGCGTGTTACATTAAAATGAAGAAGAAAAAACACAGGATTGTAGTTCTTGAAACCTGTTCATGAGCAAAAGACATTATTTACCCAACTGATCATGTGCAATTCAAAATTAGTTCAGACTAATCGGCGTATCTACTTGCAGCTTAATGAAGCCAAAATTTTGAGGAATGGTTGGAAGTGGCTTCTTATAAATGCAGCTACAAAATATTCAGAATCAGTCGAGTCGACCTTATTTCGAGTAGATGCCAAGGAAAAAATGTTGCAACCAATGCTCTAAAAATTTGCACGAAAAACTTTCTCAAAACAAAATGATACAATAAGAGGCCCCGCCGTATCCCCAACAACACAGCCTGCAAAATGTACAAAATTAGAAATCAGTAAATTGTTTTAGACAATTCAACAGAAGTTTAAAGTTTGTTGTTTCCCAGGCATTGCTCCTCGTTTGTTTTGGCGAAAACATTTTCTAGAAAATGTTTTCCTATGTTTGGTTGCGACTTCGAAACTTATGTGCTAGTTCTGGTGTTAGTGATATGGGGTGGTAGAAGTGGTGGTGGTGGCGGCGGCGGCAGCGGTGGGGATGGTGATGTGAGTGGTGTCATTGGTAAGACTTTAATCCGCAAAATGTTTTCCACCTTTTAAAACTACAAAACAATTTCCGCTCAAATAAGCTTGTTTCCCGTTGTACGGAATGTCAAAAAATGTTTCCAGTGAACTTGAGCTTCTTGTAAGGGTCCAGTGATGTGCTTACCAATCCACTGACCAATCAAAGGTCGAAAGAGGGATGCACCAATCCCTGCTCCAATAGACGCAAAAACCAGTGATGCACCACACCTGACAGTAGTACCATAAACTTTCTTCCCAAGAAGTTGAACCTGTTCTGCTCTATCAATTTGATCATCATCTTCTTGAGACATGTAAGAAAAGAACCGGTAAATATCAATGCCAACTTGGACAAGCCATGACGCTGAAACTCCAAGAAGATGCCCTGCTTATACATAATGACGGGTTATTGAACAATGAAGTTGAAACTCAACTAGCTTAACTGAATGAAGAAAATGGAAACATATGTTTTGACCTCTGAAAGTTGTTTTGCTAACACTGATGAAGTAGACAAAAGTTGGCATCCCCCTTTCAGCCTTGCGCACCGCTGATTTGGATATATCTATAAAAAATTTGTAAGAAACACACACGTAAAATTAGACAAATCATTTAAAGTAGCCAATTTCATAACTTCCGCTCAGTTTGTTTTTGCGGAAAACATTTTCTCCTAGAAAACATTTTCTTATGTTTGGTTGCGTTCTTGAAACTAATGCACTAATAGTTGCATTAGTGGTGGTAGTAATGGCAGCAACGGGGTGAAGGAGGAGGAGGTGGTAGTAGTGATAAGGTGGAGGTGATAGTGGTGGTGGTGGAGGTGATGGCAGCAACAATGGTGGTGCTGGTGGCAATGTCGTGGCGTTGGTAAAAGTGTAGTTCAGAAAACGTTTTCTGCTTTTTAAAAGTGGAAAACATTTTCCGTCCAAATAAGCTTGTTTTTTATTGATCGTAGAAAATATTTTTTGTTGACTTTTATTTTCAGTAGTACCAACTACCATAAAATACGGAAACGTTTTCCGCCGAAACAAAAGGAGCAATAATGGAAAAAGCAAGTACCTTTAAGAAGTTTCCATGCCATCCTCCGGGAAACGTAATGAACGGCAATTCTTTCCAGAACCCGTCTGGTAGTTACAACAGTGGTCTAAGACATGATACAAAATATAAATCAACGATTCTGCTTCTAAATTAGTAAATTCTTAAAAGACAAAGTTAAAATAACAAATAACAAAGCCACAAAGAACTTCCAAGCATGATTTTCCATAAAGCAATATAAAGAAGACAGTAGGGGAGTCTAATGTCTAACAGATATCCAAGTGTTATAATGAACGGGTTTGCTTCTAATGAGGCAACAGAATGAATTTCAAAAAGTTTGATAAAATCCCACATACTCTGAGTTGATTGATGCAATGATTGCAATCAAATAAGATCTTGTATGATCCTCACCAAAGAATTTACTTAACATAGAATTGGTCATTCGAGGGCTGAATGCAAAACTGATTTGGAGGCAGTAGGAAAGTGATTGATGGATAAAATGTGTTAGAATAGTAGAGAGAGAAAATAATATGTATTGTTTTGAATACAATAAAAGACCTGCATATATAGGCTGAGAAAGAGTAATCTATTAGAAATCTAACTATAAGAAAGAATATCTTATAAGAAACCTAACTATGACAATAATTAATAAATTTAGGAAATCAATACCTAATATATGTAGGAATATATACCATATATACATTAACATCCCTCATCAAACTCAAGGAGGATAAATATCTTGAGTTTGGAGAGAAAAACTAAAATATGAAATAAAACTAAATAAAATAAAAGGCAAATAGATTGCAAAATCCGAACGGGAGCGCAAGGGCGCTTGAAATAGATCAGAGGGTAGAACTAAAGCCGAGAAAAAGTTCACGGTCGTGTCGGACCATTGTAGGAACTGGCTGAAACTAATGCCAGGACAATTTAAGGTCGTGCTGGACCGATATAGAAATTGGCTGGAACTAATGCTGAGAGACAGTTTATGGTCGTGTCAGACCATTTTAGGAATTGACTGGAACTAATGTTAGGACAGTTTAAAGGGGTCATGCCGGACCGATGTAAGAGCTAACCGAAATCAATGTCAGGACAGTTTACAGGTCATACCGGACCGTTGTAGAGACTAGATATTGAACCAGCAAGCGTGGCACACACATAACTTATGACGTGGTGCTAAACGATGATAGCAATAAATAACTGAGTGCGCCAAAAGACGGCTTGGATGGTGCGCCGGGGGGCGAGTTTGGTGGTGCGCCAGAGGAAGCGGCTTGGGTTGTGCGCCAGAGAGGGGTGGCTTGGGTTGTGCGCCAGAGAGTGCGGCTTGGATTGTGTGCCAAAGGAGGTGGCTAGGTGGTTTGCATGGTGTATAACCATGTTCACCATGATATAGGTATAATACCTCCTCTCAAACTCAAATAGGTTTGAAGATAGAAACCAATTTGAGGTTGAAGCAGAAGGAAAGATAGAGTGGAGGGAAAAAAAAAATGTATTACGAGTAAAAAACAAAAAAAAAATATGATAGAGATATTTGGGGTAGGAATAAACCAACGAATAGAGATATTTGGGGTAGGAATAAACCAACGAACAAAGAAAAAGATTAGCACGAAACGATATTGACAAGAAAATATGATAGCGGAATAAGTTGAGGTCCGGCGGGCGGCCAAGGTAAGGCTGCCGCCCGCCGGTATGGCGAAGAATACCAAGAGCTTAACCTATAATTCTGATACCATGTTAGAATAGTAGAGAGAGTGTGCACTGCTTCATTACACGTCAATCTTCAATGATCACGTGGATAAGGACCATTCATCTTTCCTGATCCCGACTCTACTTTCTCTCTATAGATGCCCCTTTTGAACTGCTCCTCTACCCTATTGTATAACTTGACCCTGAGACGTCCAGAACAAAAATGGGAGAAATCGATTGAACTCACCTCATGAATAACTTGCTTCACTGATTTCTTGAAAGGAACAACCAAATCTACTTGGTGCTCTCCTGGATCATCCTGTAGGAAGTCGTCGTCATCCTCTTCTACATTTGAACAAGACTTTGAAAGAGACAAATAAGATGATAAGAAAGACCTCAATGATGCCAGTGCCAGAAACCTTAATCCAAAAGCTGAGAACAGAGGTTTTAGCTCAATTTTGTACTCTTTGGTACTGTAGTGTAGAGAATCATGCAGAAAAATATTTGCAGACGCGTTTCTTATGCTGGTGATGTAATCTTCATCAGTTAAAGCAGCACCAGCATCGCAATACGCAATTGATCTTCCAGTATTGCTGTATCATGAATACTGCAAGTCAATATACAAACTAGAAACAAATGTACATGTAATATATGTGTATCAAACTAAAATAGAGACCAAAACCACTACACATATATCAAAACTAAATGTAACAAAAACCTTGATGCCCGATTAAAATAACAGGATATATACATGCAAGGAATAGAAATTATTCATTTGCAGAGCAGAGTAACAGGTTTCCGCACCACAGATGGTCACAAAAATGCATAACGCGAAGATATAGACCAAATTACTCGCTCATAAACCAATGCTCGATTTCAAAAACTATCCGCAATTTCAGACTATTTCTAAGAATGCTGCTTCAATTCTTAAATCAAACAAATCAAGAGTGAGACACAAAAATCTAATTAGTATAAAGTTATACACATAGTATTAAACAGAAAATTCATAAAGTGAATAAATTACATCTCAACCAGACCTTCGTTGATTGTGTACTATAACAAATGAGATTTTGTTCTAGGATAAAGATGTCTATGACAATTCTCTTATATTTTGGCCGATCGGGAATTTTTGCGATACGGTTTTTAATTTTGTTGACTTCATAGTAGAGCTTGTTTTTGTTCTAGCGATTGCTCATTCTATACATCATGTTGTCACTGTTGCACTGTGATATGCTTTCTATAATACAACTACTTATCAAAATAAATAAACTAATAACTCCTTTTCAAGTAACATCACTGCTTGGTCAATCAAAGCAACTTGCAGAAAAATGATAACATAGCACATTTCCAATAGTATTGAATTTACTTAACAAAAAATACATCTTAAGGAGTAGGAACCTAATACAATGGTTTATCAAAAACCAATTAATTCAGTTGCCTCATATAAGTGATATATTAATGTCGGACTGTATCTATTGTAATTTCACATTACTATGTTTGGTAACCTAGGAGAGTAAAGAAAAGAAATGATTATTTAAAGAAAAGATTGTGACTTATCTCCATCTTGTTTGGATGAATAAGAGAAAACACAAAAAGCTATTGATTTCTCTCTTATTTTGTCATATATATATAATAATAATATTATTATTATTATTATTATTATTATTATTATTATATTACCAAAAGGGGTTAGCCTTCTTATTTCTTCCATACCTAAAAAGCTAATTTTGGTATTATAACAAAATAATGTTCAGTTGGTTTAATTTCTCTCTCAATCTCTCCACTTTTTCTCTCCCATTTCTTCCCATTTCACTTCATTTCTCATTTTTTTATGTATAAAGAGAAATACATTTCTTTTCTTTTCTTCCCAAATCAGCAAATCCAAACAAGCTGTGAATCAATGCGAAAATGCTTGATAATAACAAAACACAAATCTTCACCGAGTAGGGCTTGTATTGATGATGCATTTGCGTATACACATACATACATACGTACATATATATAGAGAAAGAATAGATGAAAGATAGAGAGAGAGTACCGGAAGAAAACCCTAGAAGCAAAAGGGGTTGCGGCGGCAACAGAAGCGGCGGCAGTGGAAGCAGCGAGAGAGGCTGAGAAGAAACCATAGGAATGTAGGGTTTGGCCACTCAAGCGTGGATTTTTCCTCAGTAGTTCCAATACTATACCTATTCCAGCCATTCTTCCAACTTTCAAGCTCCACTATTCAACACAAATCAAAGGTACATTGTAGAGTTCTTCTTCAGCATTTCGAACTTGTTCTCATGGCTTCCAAAATCGATCATGTATATATATATATATGAGCGTAGAGAGAGAGAGAGAGAGAGAGAGAGAGAGAGTGATGATGATGATGACAGGAAGATGATGGACTAATCGTTTCCTTTCAAATTGCTGAGGAATGACGAATCAGGATCCCTCTTGCATTTCTTACTTTGCATGGCGGCTCACTTTTCTTGCATTTCTTAGTTGTATGGGCATTCGGCCCACTTGTAGGCTTAATTTTAATAATTCGAATTGTTCTGTTTTAAAATTTATTTAGTATATCATATCTATAAAAGGTTGAGTTGATTAGATATCAAAAAGTATGTGTTCAGAAAACTCGAATTAAAAAGTATTTTTTTAAAGAATTTAATAAATAATTTTCCGAATACATACTTTTTGATATTCGATCAACTTAATTTTTTACAAGTATAATATACTAAACAAATCTTAAAATATGAACGGTTTGGATTATCAAAATTGAATCTAAAAGTAGACTCAATAATCCTACAAATAAAAAATACAAAGAAGAAATATAAGGAAGGAATCTTGATTCGAGGAATGACTTGTAGGGCTGCATGTTTAGCCCCATGGGCCTTTCACTAATTTGAGCCTCTCTCAAGGCTTACTTGGATTGGGCTGCATAAGCCCAACTATGTACTCGTTATTATGGAAAATGATCCATTCCCATAAAAATCTTCCACAAAAACACCCTTTCATGGGGAATTCTATTGCCACCACCCTGATAAACTCAGTCAACACACTTAATGAAAAATTAGATTAATGACAATTATATCCTATTTAAAATTTACTATAATAACCATTGAGCAACACTCTTAATGTTATATATATAAATTCTCAATACACATCTTTTTAAAATAAAAATATCTCAATATACATTATTTGAAACAAAAAAAAATAGAATTTCCCCTAATGGAGCTATCTGCAACGACTACAACGCTCTTAACCATGTCTAAAACCCTGAATTCGACTTGCATTTCTCGCCTCCACTGCCATTTCTCCTCAACTCGCCCAATTCAACGCCTCCATATTCAACTCAGACGACTATTCAACACCGAGTTTCAGAGTCCCAAGCCATTCAATTCGATCTCTTATTCCTCCAATTCGCTCAGATGTTTGTGTGCTGCGGTGTCTGTGCCTCCAATTAGGTCTCGCTTGCAGTGTGTTGCCAGTTCTGCTGCTTCCTTCGCCTCCGCCGGAGGAGGGGTTCGTGGGAATGGCGGAGGTGGCGGCGGCGATGGTGCGTTGGATAGTGGGGAAGCCAAGTCGAACTCGGTCGTCGGAGGGTCCGAAGATGTTTCGGCTCTGTCTCCTGATGTAATAATTCTTGATGTCGGGGTAAACTTTCTCTTGATCTTCGTTGCATTTCGATTCTAGAGACTCATTAGGTCAAAATGTTCTGTGAAATGTAGGTTTTAGAGACTCACTGGTATATAATATGTTCATGTTATTTATGAAATGGGATGTATGTTTTATGTCTTCAACCAATCTGAGTGAAATAGATTATTTTATGTGGTTAGTTTTGTGTGCTCGATTGTATATCCGTAGACTTATTGTTGTGTCTTTTGTAGATATTTAATGGAGCTCTTGAAATCTTTAATAGAGATGAGGAAAGTGCAGATTTTTTTTATTTTATTTTTGGTTTCTTGTTTGAACTTCTTCTTCTTCCTTCCTGTTTGAAGTACAGACGTAAATTGGGGTCTTTGGTCTTCACGGAAGTGGGTGGAAATTCAAGTGTGTATTTTGAGGGTAAAGTGTGTGTACAAGGGTTTATTTGTAATTTTAATGATGTAGGTTGAGATAATTATTTAATAATTAAATTAGTAGGGATGTGTATTGAGAAAAGATTTGCCCTGAGTTTATTAGGGTGGTGGAAATAGAATTTCCCCCCTTTCATACCGTTAAGATTTTAACATTACTACAAAATATGTAAATAGACTCTTATTGATTAGAATTTACGAAAAGATGTTTTTTTGAGAGATTTTTATAGGGATGTAACATGATTGTATTGTTTCTCTTTTTTTTAATCACTGCTTTTATTTTTTTAATCAAACATAAATAATTGTACATTTTTAAAATTTGAAAAAATAAAACATAAATTTATTTTAAATTTTCAAAAAGATAAATAAATAAACAAAAATTAAAAATTAGAAACATTACCAAGTTTCATGTGAGGATGAATTCATGGTATCCCTACTTTACTTTAAGAATTTTTAGTCCTATGATTAAAAATATAAAAACAATATGAAATTTAAAATAAATTATAAATATATTTTTTTCAAAATTATTAAAAATATAAATTTCCTCCTCAAAAAATTACATTTCACTCATTGAGATTTTTAATTACATAACAAATGGTCTACATTGGATTAACACTAGGCGAATTTTTTTTAAGGTCCCCTGGTATTAAGATTTTATAGCATAAAGGACACTCAATATTTTCATGATGTCTAAGGTCCCTCAGCATCAATCCATAAAAAATTCAATCCAGAGAATTTCTCTAGACAAATCAGAGAGAAAATTCCAAATTTCTCTGGACACATCACAGAGAAAATCTCACCAGAGAATTTCTCTGGATTCAACCCAGAGAATTTCTTTAACTTCGGAATTTCTCTGACTTCGAAATGTGTTTTAACCAAATCTCTCTGACTTCGGAATTTATCAAATGTGTTTTCATAATGTGTTTTAACCAAATTTCTCTAATTTCGAAATTTATATCCAGAGAAATTCTGAATTTATCTCCAGAGAAATTTTGAATTTCTCTGGAACTGATATTGATGTTTTTATGGTAGGGTGGGAAAATACAAAGGCTGAATGCTTGTATGATGATGAGGAAAATCAAGTAAAACAAGGACAACGCATTGCAGATTTGTCTATATTCAGGAGCTTCGTGGATTCGCAAATCCAACAAAACACGGTTCTGAAATCAAACGATCATCACAGCTCCGACACCTCTCTATTCTCTCTCTTCTTCTCTCTCTCTCTCTTATCTAGCTGGAAACAATGGTGGTTTCAGTATACTGCGCCGCTGACCTACTCCAGCCGTTGCTGCTCTGTACGACACTATCATACAGTTCCACTTGCTTGCCCTTCGTCCTGCTCCAGAAGTCCCAGCAAAGTTAGGTTGTCGCAATGACACGAGTTTGCATTCTTTCCACAGAACAGAGGCTGGAGTCTCTGATTGATCAAAGCAGAATTTCTTGTTCAAGACTTGCTCAGTTGAAAAGTCATTACTATACCTTGAAATATCTTCCTCAACTCCATATCTGAAACCAGAATTCTGACAGGTTGACATGTTAGTTTTGTTTTTGCTCCAGAACCACCATTGGAGCAGTAAATGCCGGTTCAAGATTTTCATTCACGCTCTTCATTGGCCTCTTTGGCATCTTCAAACTCTGCTGTTGCGTATCAGCGTTTTGAATCAAATCATCCAACTTGTAATTAGGGGATGAAGAGTCTACATTTTTTGGAATATTTTGAGGGTTCAGCCTTGAATGAGTTTGCTTCTCAGTAGCAGCTTTCCTCTGCACACACAACTCAAGCATTTTCTGAAAGAAGAGGTGAGGCGTGAGTCTGAGAAAGAGAAGAGAGAGAGAGAGAGAGAGAGGTGAAGGTTTGAAGCTTATACCAAATTTCTCTGTAATACATGGGCGTGGGGTTGAGGGGGGTTGAGGGACCTTAGACATCATAAAATAATATTATGGATCTCCTCCACTACTAAAATTTGGAGAGGGACCTTAGACTAATTTTTCATTAACACTATTGTTGTTATCATTATAAATTTGGTGTCTCTCAAATTATTTAAGATTGATTTCGATGAATCTTTCACTTTTTAGAACTCGATGATTAAAATATTCATGTAAAAAATTAACATAATTGGACATTGATAGTTATGTTTGATATGTTATTTATTTTAAAAAATAGATGACAAATATAATTTCTATAATAGCTATTCATTTTTTACAATACAAACTTTATTCAAACATATAATTACCAATATTTAATAATCTTAATTTTTTACATAAATATTCGATTAAATAAATTATAAAAAGTGAACGATTTAAATTACCAAAGTCAATTATAAAATGGGCCTAACAAGTCTGAAAATTTTCTCAAGTTGAGATGACCAACTTAAAAAAAGTCAAACCATATTATTATCTACAAATATTTAGGCTTTGATTGGAATGTGAATTGACATTTTGATTTTTTTAGCTTGAGACTAAAAAGTCTCGTTTATGATTTTTTTTTGGGTTTTTTTGTTGTCTTTTGTGAGGCTTCATTTGGCATCATAGATTGGGACTAAAATAGTCACAAAATGACAAAATATGTTAAAAAATCAATAAGATAAAATATCACATCTAAGCCATAATCATTTCAATTTTTTTCTCACAAAAGTTTTTTAAAAAAAGGCAAAAAACTCATATCAGACGAGACTTTTTGGCTCAGTCTAAGACCTCGTTTAGGAACAGACTATTTTAGTAACTTTTTGTTTTTTTAAGAAAATATGTAAAGAAAAGTAGAGATAATGATGTGACAACTTATAGTTTCTTTTTTACTAAAATATATAGTTGACAAACGAGGCTTAAAATAGTAAAAAAGCCAACCCACTTCCCAAACAAAGGTTGAGAGAAAAAATAAAATAATTATGGTTTGAATGTAATATTTTATCTTATTGATTTTTTAGCCCGTTTTATCATTTTGTGACTATTTTAGCCCCATAACCTTATGCCAAACAAAAGTTTAGGCCACTTTTGTTTGGCGGATTATGTTTGATGGCATTATTAGTGAGATGATGGTTAGTGAAAGGATTGTTAATGTGGAGATTGCTAGTGAGGGGATTAAGTAAAATGGTTTGAGATGGTTAATGATGAGATTGTAAAATTATTTTTATATTAAAAAAATTAAAACAAATATGTGCACTTGGTATAAAAAAAAATTTAATTTTTTTTTTATATATAAAATAGACTCAATCCCTTCACTATTTTCTTAATCCCACTAAAAACCCAGCAAAACTCATCTCTCTGCTGAGGGGGATTACTAAGCCCATTGGATTATCAATTCGCCCTCCCATTTCACTACCAAACATGCTGTGGGTGAGACTCATAGTCATGGTAGTCTAATCTGACTACTTAAATTGCGAAACAAACATAGCCTTAATGTTATCGATGAGGACTGGAAAATATTATGGTGATCTAGAGAGAAGGTTTTGGCAGTGGATAAATGCAAATGGAGATATTATAATAAGGGTAAATTACATTGACACCTCCTGAGATATATGTTTATTACAGTTCCCCTCATTTTTTGGAAATTACATTTCCTCCGTGAGGTTTAAAGTTTCATTACAGATTGCTCCCTCTAGCAATTTAATTTTTTTAAAATATCAATTTTGCCCTCACTGGGTAAATTACATTGACACCCCTCACATTTTAGAAATTATAATCCCGTTCCCAACTTTTAAAGTAGTATTACCAATTGCTCCATCAGTTAGTATTAGTTAAAAAAAAAAAAAACTAATTGGGAAAAAATTATTTGGAAAAAAAATTAATTGAATTTTTTTTTTGTTAGTCAAATTTTTAAATTTTTGTTTAAAAACAAACGTAAACTCATTTTTTGAATTTACGTTTTTTCCACAAATTTACAATCTGAGGCAACCACTTATAAACCAAAAAAATTATCAAACAAGTTTTTATGACAATTTTTAAAATTTTTGTAAATATAAATTGAAAACTGAAAACAAAATGATTACCAAATAGGCCTTAGATAGTAAAAATGTCGTAAAATTAACAAATAATTAAATAAGTTACCAACGTAAGAAATGACTTATCAAAATATTCTTAGGCTATGTATGGGTTGATTTTTAGAAATAAAAAATAAAAAATAATTTTCATTTTTATATAATTTTTATCTTTCAAGTGTAATAAACATAAATCTCAAGGGGTGTCAGTGTAATTTTTATCTTACGTTGGTTTTTAAACAGGAATTTAAAATTTTGACTAGCAATTTTTTTAAGGAAAAATTACCAGTAAATCCTATGTGGTAGAAAGTTAAACCATTTAGTCCTATGAATTTTCTTATACACCATTTAGTCCTACTATTTACATCAACAACATCAATAACATCATTAACATCATCAAAACATTGACTACATTAGTGAACATCAACAAAAAAAAAAATGTTAGGCCAACTCCCACTGTTCTTCAACCATAAAAAAAAAATGTTCTTCAGCGATGTTCAAATCAACCAAAAAAAAAAAAAATGTTAGGCCAACTCTCACTGTTCTTCAACCATCAAAAAAATGTTCTTCAGTGATGTTCAAATCAACAAAAATTTTATCAACATCAAACATTAACAACGTCAAGATTATTCATCAAACATCAACCATTAAACATTATAATTATTCATCAAACATCAAACACAAATTCTCAACCATTAAACATTAGGATCGAATCGAACAAACGTGAAATAAACCATCAAGAAAAGAGAACATAAATTTACAATACCCAATAGCAAAAGCACCAACATTTAGAGAAGACTCTAAAACCAAGTTGGGTATGAAGAATCCGAGGAGACCCATTTCATTTTATGACATTTGGAAGTGAAGCAAAGCACAGTCTTAGGTGAACACACAAGAGGTTTGATAAAATGCTTCAGAGAAACCCGTCAATAGAGAAGAGCATGGATTCACAAAACCCATTACCAATCTTACACATATATTCAAACAAAAGAAATCAGGATCATACACGAAACCCAGAAACTCATTCAACAAAGTGAAGGCGTCAATTAGATCTTGATCGTCGCCGCCGATAATATCGGATCGAACAAACGATCGAACAGCCTTCTTCATATCTACTCTCAGATCTTGATCGTCGCGTCTTCCATCGGACGGCCTAGAACCGGTCCTATCGCCGCGACCTTCGAGGGTTTGGAGGAGGGGTTCGGGGAGGCGGAAGGAGGAGTGGTTTTGGGATGATCGGTGGCTCCGGCCGTTTCTGGGTTGTTGGGGTTAGGGTTAGGGTTTGCAGAACCCTCCTTGGAGGTGGTGTTGTCGGTGGAATTGGGGCGGCCATGGTGATGGGATCGGTGGTTGTGGTGGTGGGTCGGTGGGGTTTGAGGCGGTGGAGAGGACGAGGATGCTGAGAAGGAGAGAGATTGAGATGGAGACGATGATGATGGGTTTTGGTGTAGAAGAAGAAGAAGCCATGGTTCGTCGTTGTTGTTGGTAGTCCATTAATCTGCTGATAAAGACTCAGAGGACAAAGGATATGGAGTCACGGAGGGGAGAGGGAGAGATGGTTGGGTGAATAATGATGGAGGGGAGAGTCATGATTTATGATTGATCAAAATGATCACTGTGTTAATGATTAAAATGATCACTGTGTTTTTTGTTAGATAGTGTTAAAATGATCACTGTGTTAATGATTAAAATGATCAAATAGAGTCATGATTAAAATGATCACTGTGTTAATGTTTAAGTTGATTTTTTTTTGGGTGAATAATGTTGATGATGATGAATAATGTTTAATGTTGAAGAATAATGTTTTATGATTGATGTCTGATGTTTGATGTTGATGATGAATAATGTTTAATGTTTAATATTTGATGATGTTTAATGTTTAATGTTTAATGTTTGATGATGATGAATAATATTTAATGTTGAAGAATAATGTTTTATGTCTGATGTTTAATGTTTAAGTTGATGATGAATAATGTTTAATGTTTAATGTTTGATTATGTTTAATGTTTAATGTTGATGATGATATTTAATGTTTAATGTTTGATGATGATGAATAATGTTTAAAGTGATGTTTGAAGTTGTTTTGATCATGATAATGTTGTTTTGAGGATGATGTGTTTGATGTTTAATGGTCATTAACATTGTGATAGGACTTAACGGTTCATAAGAAAATTCATAGGACCAAATGGATTACAAGATACAAATGTGGGATTTATTGGTGCATCCCCCTTTTTTTTTCAAATAATTTTTTTTTCAATGAATTTTTTTTTTTAAACTATTACTAACCGATGGAGCAATTAGTAATGCTATTTTAAACCTTGGGGAGAGGATTGTAATTTTTAAAATATGAGGGGTGTCAATATAATTTACCCAGTGAGGGAAAAATTGATATTTAAAAAAATTAAATTACTAGAGGGGACAATCTGTAATGAAACTTTAAATCTCAGGAACGGGAATGTCATTTCCAAAATGTGAGTAGGAAAACAGTAATAAATATAAACCTCAGGGGGTGTCAATGTAATTTACCCTTATAATAATTTTAAAGGTAAATTATACTAACACTCCTGAGATTTCTATTTAAAATAAATCCCTCTCACGTTTGAAAAATTACATACTTTTTTGTCAGATTAAAATGATACATTTGTCATTCAACCTTCATACATAAAATAATAAAATAATACTGATATTTTGTTCATGCCATTTTAAAAGAAATAACAATCATCTTCTTTGGTTTAACTTACACAAATTTTTTTTTTTATTTTTCATTTTTTTTTATTTTTACAGATTTTTTTTAATATTTAAGTATTTTTATTTTTAGTTTTTAGATATACCCATTCTAGATATATTTAAGAAGTATAATATTTGGTGATATTTTTTTTTTTTAAATTCACCAAATATAAAAAAATAAAATTTTTTAGTAATACTGTAATAAATGTGGGTGAATAGATGAGAAAGAAAAATGATGGTGGAAATAAAAAAAAAAATATTCTTATATAAGAATTTATACAAAAAAATCATAAAAATATTGTGGCAGTGATATTGTTGTAAATATAAATCACGTTTATGAGATGCCGTTTGGTAACACTTGCGTTTTCAGTTTTCTGTTTATATTTACAAAAATTTTAAAAACTCAAATAAAAACTTGTTTGGTAAAATTTTTGATTTATAAATCAGTGATCTCAGTTTATAAATTTGGCCAAAAAATAAAAACACAAAAAATGTGTTTCCATTTTGAGTTTTCAGTTTTTTTTTTTTTTACCACTCAACATTAGCCACCACCCGCCACCACCACCAGCCACCTGCCACCCACCCGCCACCGCCCACCACCACCACCACTACCACCACCACCATCACCCACCACCCACCCGCCACCCACCTGCCACCACCACCCACTCGCTACCACTTACCACCCGCCACCGTCACCCACCACCACTACCACCACCCGCCATCCGCCACCCACCTGCCACTACCACCCGCCACCACCCACTCGCTACCACCCGCCACCGTCACCCATCCATCCACCATCACCACCCACCCGCCACCACCCACTACCACCCGCCACCACCATTACCACCCACTCGCTACCACCCGCCACCGTCACCCACCCATCCACCACCACCCACCTACCTGCCACCACCACCCACCACCACCAGCCATCCGCCACCCACCTGCCACCACCACCCGCCACCTGCCACTACCACCCACCACCACCATCTGCCACCACCACCACCCACTCGTTACCACCAACCACCCGCCACCGTCACCCACCCACCACCACCACCACCACCCACCCACCACCAGCTACCCGTCACCTACTGTCACCACTTTCCACCACCGTTTTCCACCGTCACCTGCCACCACCACCCGCCACCACCACCCACCACTTGCCACCACCACCACCATCACCCACTCGTTACCACCAACCACCCGCCACCGTCACCCACCCACCACCACCACCACCACCCACCCGCTACCAACTACCCACCACCTACTGTCACCACTTTCCACCACCGTTTTCCACCGCCACTTGCCACCACTTGCCATTTCTCACTCTTTTTTATATTTTTAAATTTTTTTAAACATTTTGTCAATTACCAAACGCGTTTGTAGTTTATGTTTTTTTAAAAATAAACAAAAACCAGTTTATAAAATTTTTGTAAATATAAACTGAAAACGTAAACGTTATCAAACACACTCTGAGTGTTTTGTTTTAAAGTGAAAGGTTATCATTAAATTATATAATTGTGTTTGAAATTTTTATATAAAATTTATGTTTGTATATTATCACTCAATAAGAATATGTTCAAGTAGAATTTAATGATAGAAAATTGTAGAATATAATCATAATGATAGGAAGAAGAAATGATAGAAAAAATGGTCATTTAAAAAATTTTAGGGTATGATATCAGCAATCTAGGGATAATTTGTAATGAGATTAGAAATCTTAGGGAGGAGAATGTAATTTTTCAAAATGTGAGGAAAGAATCTATATTGAATAGAAATTTTAGGAGGTGTTAGTATAATTTACCCTAATTTTAATTTGATATTAGAGAGTATTTGGATTTTTTTTTTCTTTTTAGTTTAGTTGTAAATTTTTTTTTGACAAGCAGTATTTGTAATTTTCAAAACGTGAGGGAAGAATTTATATTTTTAACAAATTTCATGAAGTGTATGAGTAATTTATCATAAAGTATAAAAATATTTTATTTATTATTATTATTATTTTAAAACATAAAAATAGAAAATGGAAAAAATAAAATAAATAAATAAATAAAAAACACAAAGGACATTGAAAACTCAATCAAAAATGCCTCAGACCCCCAGTGGGGGTCACTGGGGGTCATGTTTTGGGCCCTCCCATTGGCTACAAAAAAAAACTGTTTTTTTTTTTTTTTTTTTTTTTAAACTTTCAACGAATCGTGGGCCGACACCTCACTGGGGGTCGACCCCCAGTGGGGGTCTCTAGCATTTCCGAAAACTCAATATCCGAGAATTTCCCCTGTGCGATTCGGTTTACCACATTTTCTCTACCGTCCACCAGCTCTCTCTCTCTCTCTCTCCAGCAGCAGCTCATGGGATGTGAAGTTCCAATACCTTGCAAACTCTCAAGCACACACTGTTTATGGCTTCTCTGAGGTACCCATCTTCTCATTCTATCTGTTAATATTCTCCCTTCTCTCAATCTCTCACAGCTCAAACCACAATCAAATCCTTCTCTTCTTGCCTCTTTCCAATCTGATCAGGTCTTTCTTTGAACTTCTCACCCTCAAATCTCTGTTCTGAGGCCCATCTTTGCTGTTGTAGAAGTAGATGCCCCTTCCAATTTCTTGATGGTTGACAAAAAAAAAAAAAAAAACCCTCAAAAATCTCATCTTTATGTTTCTTTGATTTGGATTTTATAGTCAAAGCCCATTTCTTTTGACTGGGGTTTCCGATCTTCTTTCAGGTCTCCTAAACCATAGTTTTTCTTGGGTTTTACTGAGTTTCTTGGACTACCAAATTCTTGTTTGCTACTCTTTTTGTTTGAGAAGGGAATTTTGGAGGTTTCTAGGGTTAATCAAATCACAACATTGAACTATTGAAAGATTGTGTTTTTTTGTAAGAAGTTTCCCAAGATTGCAGCTTAATTGAACTCAGTTTCCTTTAAATACCCTACTCTTTTAGTTTGAGCGGGGAATTTTGGAGGTTTCTAAGGTTAAATCAAATTACAATATTGAACTATTGAAAGATTGTGGCTTTTTGATAGAAAATTTCCAAGATTGCAGCTATTTAGGCAATTAATTGTGTTAATTGGGTCAAAAACCTAGTGGCAGCAGCCTGTACACTGGACTGTCTTTTTTTATTTTCAGCTATGAAATTAGGGTTTCGTTAGGGTTCTGATGTTTGGTTAAGCCCACTTGGGGATTATTATCTAAATATGGCTGCAAGTGGTCACTGTTTTGTGGAGTGGAAAGAGCAATTTGTTTCCAAGGAGCGGGGCAACCGTGTGGTTCACTATTTTTTGAAGGACATTTCGGGGGAGTCCATTCTTGCTGTTGTGGGCACTGAAAGGAGTGTTAGACACATGTTCTATGTTGTTTCTGAGGAGTTCCTGAATGTTCATGGGGCGGAGAATTCAGTCCATGCTGGTTTCAGATGGAGATCCAGGAGAGAGGTTGTGAATTGGCTCACTTCTATGCTCTCAAAACAGCATCGGCAACGGGATCAATCCAGTATGTTTTGCATCATTCCTCTTTTTATTTATTGTTTTATATTGTTTCTTCTTTATCTTGTCCTTGTAAAGATATGCAAAATTATCAGCAACTTACTGAATACTGTCCTAAATTTATTGTGAGGAGGAACCTACATATTTCTTATATATTGAAGCATAAGTAGGATGGTGTCCTGATGTTATTTTCATGGATGAACCGGTCATAAGTCACTAGATCCGTTCTCTAATGTTGACATTCTAAACAGCTTAGTGATGAATTATATAGTTTCTGTCATGGAGTGCTGACAAATATGACATTTACACGTGCATACTAAATGTTAGCTTTACCAAATCTCAATAGTCAATATTAGGTAACCATTTGTACTATTCTGGAGTAACTTTCATGTTGTTGTTTCTCAGCAGTTGGCAGATTTTGTGTTTCTTGTGGAAATGCTTCTTAATTGAGTCATTTATGGGCTATCTCTCTTTTCTCATGTTTGTCATGGTTTGGAAGTGTTATAGTTTGACAGAATAATCACTAATGTAAAACTTAACTCTTAATATTTGCTAATCATCTCTGGCATCAAGCTCTGGTAATTGAGAGTGGAGGCCAATTGTAGAGACACTTTGTAGCTACTTGTTGGATCTGCATCTTGGAAAGTTTGGATTCTATTTGTACAATTTTATTTGGGAGCTACCAATACTGTTAATTATTACCTAGATATTAGGGTTACACCGTAATTTAGCAGGATTCTTAAGCCCTGATTACACATTTTGGTGATGATATCAGATTCATGAATGTCCTCTCACTTTTTGCAAGACTCTAGTGTATAAGCTTTGATAATTTTTGTTTTTGAACTTATTATTTTCTGGGCCATGGATGAGGATGAGAACTTATTATCATTTACGTCATTCATTTCTCGATAAAGTATCACTCCAAAAACTTTTAACATTTTTCTTCTTATACTATTTCTAATAATAGAATCACCAAAGAATGATCCAACAACTGGACTAGGTGGTCAACGGACAGGCATGCCTGATTACAAGGTATATCTCATTTGTTTTGTACTCATTTCAAACCTAATTATGTCTTCATATGTTCATTTAACACCTATGTTCCTATCAGGGCCGTCTTGCGAGGAATTTGAAAGAGCACACTTCAGACATTGTGTGGTCGGGCGTTGCATGGACATGCGGTAAACTACTCAAGCACTACCAAGCATTTTGCAGGAATGGGACTACAATAGCGGTGAGCATTTGCCATTATTTTAAAAGAGGAAGCAGTTTTAATAGGAAATGAGCAGCGAGCCTGCAACTAACAGTAGCTGCTCTGAAAAGGAGAACTTGTGTAACACAAAACCTTAAATTGGCTTTAAAACCTGGGACATAGTGCAGTAAGGCTCTGTTTGGATATAGGGTTTGAAGAGGGATTTGTGGAGGGAAAGGAAAAGGGTAGACAAAAGTGAATGAAATAGAAGTTAAATTTTTGCCACATTTCCCTTATTTTTTCTTTTACTTACACAAATCCCTCCCCAAATCTTTGATCCCAAGATAGCCTGAGAGATAGTAAAGTACTTAAAAGAGAAAGTTAATGCTGGAGTCACTTAAATTTGAATGACCTCAGTGAATATAGCTCGGTTGGCCCTATTAATAATATAGAACTGTTGATTTTATGTCTCACTTCTATATAAAGAATGATGTCATACATGCTTCATATATGAAATAAACCTCAAGGTATGTCTGCATGATGATGTGTAAGCTCGGAATTTTGTGGCGTCATTATCAGGATTTAAATTAGTTGGCTGTGTTCTAGTTTGTGCCTTGTTGCATTGACTTCATGTCTGCCTCAAGCTGTGAACCTCGCTAAGCTGTGAAAATGACAAATACTTTTATGCTTTGTTTGGTTGGGAGATTTGGGAAGGGATTTGGAAAGGGAAGGGGAAAAGGTAGGTGAAATGTAAATAAAATGTATTTACATTTCACCTAGTTTCACATACTTTTCCCTTTCCCTTTCCCTTTCCCTTTCCCTTTCCCTATCCCCCAACCAAACATAGGCTTAGGTTCCATTTGTATTTATGGATTTGAAGTACATATTAGTCATTCAAGAAGAATAGCTCAAATTTTGTTTTGATAGTTTATCTATGGATTTCAAAATTAAATAAATAGCTTTATCTTGATGGATTTGAAATAACTATATGAAAGTAGTTATTTGAAATCATGCTAAGGAATTTTTTTTTTTTTTTTTTTAACAAGGATCTTACTAATATACATCTCTTCTATCTCAACTTATCTTGTTCTATAATTTTTCAATCCACTATAATAAACAAACTTTTTTTTTTTTTTGGATAAATAAGAATTTACTATAATAAACCAACTTTTCAATATTCTTATAAAATTTAACCTCAAATCACTTGATTTGAAATCCATCCACATCGAAACGGAACCTTATGTATTTTTCATTTTCTCTGACATTTGTTAACTCTTCAATATTTAGGTACAATCCTTTGTCTTTGTCATGGCTGAAGAAGAAAATCGTCACCTTGCGTATTTGGAAGATATGTATGAAGATAGGAAGGGACAAAAAAAGGTCAAAGTGAGGTGGTTTCACCATAATCAAGAAGTCAAGGGTGTGATTTCTCTACGAAATCCTCACCCCAAAGAAGTTTTCATCACACCTCATGCTCAAGTCATCAGTGCGGAGTGTGTTGATGGTCCTGCCACAGTCTTAACTCGTGAACATTACGAGAAGTGTCTGACTGTTATTCCAAGTGCCCTATTAGCCAGAGTACGTCTTTGCCATAGGCAATTTAAAAGCAATCGTGTGAAGCCCTTCAAATTGAGTAAACTGCGTGGCTATTTTGATCAACCAATTTTCTCGTGTTTTGATCCTGATTTCTTTGAAGACGAAGATTTTAGCCCAGGGGACAATGTAAAGGTGGGAGCTAAAAGGACAAGAAGTTGTAGAGGGCACCAAATGCTGACATATAAACCATCATATCCAAACTTGAAGTATGATTTTTTGCAGCCTTGGCATACCCGACCATTTCAGGTTAATGAAAAGATAGAGTTGCTATGCCAAGATAGTGGTATCAGAGGTTGCTGGTTCAGGTGTACAGTCTTGCGGGTTTCCCAGAGACGGATGAGAGTCCAGTATGATGATGTGAAAGATGAAGATGGATGTGGTAGTCTTGAGGTATGCTTTTTCAGCTGGAACATTTTTTTGAATTTATATCTGTATGGGCTGAGATTCAAAATAGATTAAAGAGATAGCGGGTAGTTTTAAAATTTTCACAATAAATAGTTGTTACCCTCCATTTTTTTGAACTTTGAAATTCTTTTTAAGAAAAGGGAACTTTAATGTTGGGTCAAATTGCAGCTGCCCCCATTGAATATGTGATTAGAAAACTCAATGTGAACTATAGGTGCATGCTCAGTGTTTTAGACTAGGTTATTATCATTACCTTTTGGCAATAGGCTAGGGTTCATTGGAAACTCAATGTGAATTATAGTTGCGCAACATTTTAGACTAGGTTCAGTACCTTTTGGCAAGAGTCTAGGATTCACTGGGATAAAATGTTTTGTCTTTCTGTGCATTAGTTCCCACGTGGACGAGGAAAACAGACATTTTCTGACATTTTATTCAATTTTTAGGAATGGGTTCCCGCTTTCAGACTGGCCATGCCTGACAAACTTGGAATGAGATGCCCGGGCCGCCCAACAATCAGGCCTGCCCTTCGTCATGATCAAATAGACCATGCCTTTGAGGTTGGAGCTCCGGTGGATGCATGGTGGAGCGATGGCTGGTGGGAAGGGGTTGTGACCGGAATTGGCAACTCTGGAGATGAAAGTTTACCTGTTTACATTCCCAGTATGCTTTACGAAATTTGACCCAATTGCCATGTTATATATATCTATGCTATTACATATATAGCGCACAACTCACTTGGTATGAAAACTTTGTCACGCAATTTTGATTTCCAAAAAACCCATAACAATAGTATGTTTTTCCCAAATATTTATCTTGCCTAGCTGTTAGTACAAGGGTCAAAAAGTAAAATCACTAAACTAATAACTGATATCCACTATACATGACTCTTTTCTCCACCCTCACCCACGATTTCCTGCACATGTTTGTGTGTGCGCACTTCTACTCTATATTATATATATGTTCTCTATTATATGAAGTACCCAACTCATTTGGTATGAACCTTTATCACCCAATTTTGATTCCCAAAAAACCCCGGCAACACTATTTTCTCAAAATATTTACTTTTGCTTAGCAGTTATTGTAAGGATTAAAATGTAAATTCAACTTTTTCCACTAGACAAATACACTCTCTCTACTCTCACCTGCTCATGATCTCCATATTGACAATTTCAATTGCAACCGTAGTTTGCTCAGTATTCTTGTATATATATGTATATATATATATTCCCTTTTTCCTGTATTTCATAAACTTCATTTTCTTTTTCTTTTCTAATGCATTGTTCTTTTGGGTGATGTTAGGTGAGAACATACTACTGAATATAAATAGAAAGAACCTAAGAGTCTCAAGAGATTGGATGGGGGACCACTGGGTTGATATCAAGTTGAATCATGACGTTCTCTCAGCCATATCTTCTGTCATCCGCCTAGATGCTAAGCTTTCTCCGGCCTCAATTTCTGCCAAGGAGCCCGAGTCTGATGATTTTCCTATGTCATGTCATGAAGTTCCTCCGACTACCAAGCTTGATATAGTCAAGGAGGAAAAGCTTGACTTAGACAATTTGGCTCCTGATGATGAACTTTCAAGAGGTATGGACATAGATAATAATCATACTCATGTTAATAACAGTCCTGAAACAGATGAAGTGGAGAATGGCCATCATATTAGTGACAATGTTGAAGATTACGATGATGATAATGATGATGTTGGTTATGGAGATGATAACAAGGGCAAGTTAGAGGAGTTTGAACCTACTGGGAAGAAATGTGAATCGGAATTGTTGGAAGTGGTCGCATGATATGTTTGACAGGAGTTGTAGTCCCCACAAATCAGGACATGGTGCAAATGCAAGAATGTATGTAAATAAAGAAAGAAAACTGTAGGGATTTACATTGCAAGTTTATTTTTTACTTTGGTTGATTAAGAGGGTGGACCTTTGTGCATCAGTAAGATTACCTCTTCTCAGGTGGGTGTAAGGCTATGTACATTTGATCCTCTCCAGACTCTGCAATACCGAGACTCTGCAATGGCAGGACTCGTGTAGTGGAACTGTCTTTTTAGCTTTAGGTGTACAGTTATGAGGTTAGAACTTAGAACTTTGTTGAATTTCTGTTCTTAACTGATTGTTTTAGAATAGATGACTCAGAACCCTTCAATTAAAACCCTCTATTGGGTTGGTTGTAGTCCAGTTCTTTGTAACTTTCTATACCTTGTGTTCCTCTGTACTGACAATGTTGTGTTCTCTTGTAATGTCGTCAAATCTTTTTGTCTCTTCTGTTTATATGTTGTGCTCTTTCTTTTTATTGATTTTTTTTATAAAAAAAAAATAAAAATTTGTGTTTACTTTTCATGCCCAAGAATCTAAAAAGTTTTAAAAGGAAAAAATAAATAAAAATCAGAAAACAGTTCACTAAAGCAAAAAAAATAAAAAATACATGAGCTTCCTTGAACTTTCTCATAACAAAAAAAGTAAATTTTTATTATTTGCCTTAAATAGTAACTTTTTTCAAACTAATTCTAAAATAGTAAAAAATAAATAAATAAATAGACAAATGCATTTTCCAAAACTAACCCTCAATTCCCACTCAAGAAAACGAAAGAAACAAGTGCTCAAAACTTCTCTGCCCTAAGTATAGTCTGTTTTAGCCTTCTGTACAAAAGAATTCCTATCCCCAACCCCCACTGTACCTGCTCTCATCCAAAAGTTATAAACAACATCAAACACTACTGTAGTCTCAGCCATTGCTCTCCCTCAATGAATTTCATATCCAGAAAAGGCCTTGCTTCCTCATAACTGAAATTCTTCGACCATGGCACTCGATACCTTCTATTTGCTCCTTTGCCTCTGCACTTGTATTCCCCGAAAACAGCAGTCCTGTAAATATGCAAATTTCGATTAGTTCTTGTAAGTTATCAATAGCTTATAGAGTAAATTGAGACATGGATTAATACTTTTGCCTAGATGGTTGATCCCAATCGCTCCATCCAGATGGAATTATTATATTATCGATATCACAGTACGAATATATTGCTCGTGAGTAATTTCCCCAAGCTCTTCCCAATAAGATATTCCCCGTTCCATTGATCGTACAGTTTACGAAAGAGAATCCTGTATCCTCGTCTTCTGAATTCCTGTGATGAGCTGCGATTGCTCCAAATCTTGTGGCAGTCGAGTGAAGAACACAGTCCTAGAGATTCAAGACACCAATGAAGAGTTTTCATGAAAAACACATGAATTTCTTTTGAAAATAATCTAACACAATGGGTGACATTATAACACAAGATATGCAATATGTAGGACTGTCAATAATCTCGGTAGATGTGTAAAAATTATATTAAAATGTGTAAAAATTGTATAAAAATATACCTGATAGAGCGATTTAGAGCTGCCAAATATGAAATCAACCGTTCCTTGAATGTAACATTGGTAAAAATAGTGTGATCCGTTATCATCTAGTAATGTATCCTGTGCCCCCAAAATTCGAACCTTGTACAACATGGCTTTGTCACCCGATAACCTTAATGCCACGGCTTGCATGCCATAGCCTCCGGGAAATGCAACCACTGTGTTCTGCAATTTGCATAGCGCGACAAAGATGAGAAATTTGACAATAGCATCAGTGGAAGATGTAAAAATTGAAAAGAGTTGATGGTTTTTTACCCTAATGGTGATTCCGGTGGCACAAAAGTAATCTGATTCTACTTCAACAGAGGCTGATCCGAAGGTTCCTATTTCAAAACCATCCTTGTCTTTGTCAGAGGCTTTGTTGTGCCAAGTGATGATGGTTTCAGAGGTTCGATTTTCGTCTCCGATGAAGGAGATGTAAGGTTTGGAGTCTGGAATAAGCACCTTTTCTCTGTATCATAAATTTAACTCAATTATAAGTAGCCAAACTATAAAAATAAAAATAATAAAGAAAAAATAATTTGATGAAGTATTCAACTTCTTTGTAGGTACAAACCCAGAGTCAAGTTCCCCGATTACATTCAATGGTGGAATCAAAAATTAATCCAGATGGGTAACTATTAATCACTATCTTGAATTATTATTTTTTATTTTTATTTGTAATTAATAACTATAAGATAATAAGAATTTTTGAAACTAATATGCACAAAAACTTAAATATTCATTACATAAGTTTTTAATGTAAACTTTTTTTAATCTAGATGGGGGCAACTATTATTAATCACTATTAAATTATACTTTTTATTTTTACATGTAATTAATAACAATAAGACAATAAACAACTTTCTGAACTACTATGAAGCACAAAAGCTTAAATATTCATTACATAAGTTTTTGATGTAAACTTTTTCTTTTTGACCTCAGCGAATTTTCATCTTTTTAAAAATAAAGGCAAAATAACAAATCAGTGAATGTTTATAAAAATAATTTCAAATCAATGAAAATTTTTATAAATTTTAATAAGTAAAATTATGAAAATTTTCGTAAAATAATAATTATTTTCAAAAAATTTCATTGGCAAGTAATTTCCCCAAAGATAAAAAGATCCTATTAAAATATTCTCAACATAGTATAATTTAAAATCTCTAATTTCAACACAAAAATCTAATTTTAACACAAATAACAACAAATTAAAATTCTTAATTTTAATATATCAAAAATATATTAATTTTAGCACAACCTTATCCCCACGACTACACTACAATAACCACTTACCACTATCACTACTATTACCACCACACCACCGCTACAGCCAACAACATTAGTTTTAAGGTTGGAATTAAATAAATAAAAATTTTAAATAAATAAATTATTCAAAAATTATTTTCATAATAAAAAAATCATAGAAAAAAAATTAAGACAGAATGACACAACCAGGCAAGAACTAGGACCTCATGCATGGATAGAGATTAGAGAGAGAGAGAGGGGCATGTAAAATAACTCCCTCAATACCCACGTTGCTACTTTTGAGTCCCCACTCTCCACCCCCACACATGAGAAGTTAAAAAGTAATAAAAGAGCAAAATCCATGGCCAAACAACTCTTTACAGAGAGAGAAACAACACACCAAAACTCTGGTTTATTCTCAATTACAGTTGCATTGATATAATTTACCTGTAAATTCCAGGAAGAATGTAAATTTTCACTCTCGCAGAATTATGCAGAGGAACCATATCAACAGCACCTTGAACTGTAACTGAATCACCACTACCATTCCAATTCACCACAATCACTCTACTCCGATTTCGCTCCTCTCTCAAACCCATCTTCTCCTTCGTCAAATCCACCCTCATATCATCCCATGTAATCACATTCTCATCCGCCACTTGATTGTTGATCTCCGCTGATACAACCCCCAAAAACAATGCAGCAACAACAACAACAAACACTCTCAAAACCCACAAACCCATCTCGAATACTCTCTCTTCTCTTCTGGGTAGCTTCCAAATTTGCAAGTTAATGAAGGATTAATGGAGATTGATGGAGTTTGATGGAGATCAGGGGACAAAGGTGGTGAGAAAGGAGTGAATGTAATAAATAGAGGAGCGTGGTTGAAGATGAAAACTATTGTAGGTCTGAGAAAACTAATGTCTAGCATGTTTGTTTCTTGCATGTGCATATATATAGATAAGAATTGGATATAGTAGTTGTGAAATAATTTGAGGTTTTGAGTCCTAATGCAATTCGAGAAGTGTTTATTAATTTATTATTATTATAGGGACGAAAGAGATGGAGTTGTGTTTGAAGTAGGAGAGGAGAGAGAGGCTTAGTGTCATGTCATGATATTTATTTAGGGGAGAGAGAGATGATTTTAATAAGGACCTTGCTACATCTCCTAAAAACACCCCCCTAATCTCCTTAATTTCTATATCAAGTAAAAAAAAAGAAAGAAAAGAAACAGTTGTCCAAATTGAAAATTAAAGGAATTAGAAGAGGTGTTTTTAGGGCTCCAAATCATTCTCCTTTTAATAATTTGGAGTGGGAGTTTTGGAGACTTGGCAACTTGAGGGATTGTTGAGGAAGATGGTTTGTTGAGGAGTAGTTATGGAACTCCAAGAGATGAGATGTGTATATACTACTAGTATCGAGTCGAGGTTTAGTATATTTGAATTTATTTATTAAGATTTTATTAAATTTGAATTTAGAGTTTGAGTTTAATAAAATTTTAATGAATCAATCTCGAGTCGAGTTGCCTTAGGCTTGACTTGAGCTCGAGCTTGTTCACGAGCCTTAACGAGTCAAAAAATTTATAAATTCGTACTTGCAAATGAGACTAAAGTTACAATTAAAATTTTAATTGCATAATTATATATACAATATATATAAATATACTAAAAAAAGTTTATATTTTACCAAAATAATAATATCTACTAACACTATTATATAAATGTACTATCTATAGTTAACTATTATTTGCATTTATTTTTTAAATATATAAATAACATATTTATCTTATTTTTTATATATATTTTTACATTATTTAATATATAAATAATAAATATTAAACAATCCAGCTAATGAGTCGAGCTTACGAGCTGAGCTTTAGAATGTTTGGATTTGTTTATTAAAAATTTAACAAACTCGACTTCAAACTCAAAAGCAAAAAAAAAAATTTAACGAACTGAGTTCAAACGAACTCTTACCGAGCCGAGCTCGAGTCTGTTCACAAACAACTCTGTTCATTTGCAACCCTATATACTATTATACATACATATAGTCCTCTTTGGTTTACATATATATGGAAAGAATAATGATTCATCCACTTTGTTTAGCCCGAATTCATTTGAATAAGTCTTTCCGCGATAAAAGATTCTTATCAATGAGTTTCTTCCAGATAAGAGACTTATTCGATTGAATTTAGACTAAACAAATTCGGTGAATGTAATGGTACTGAAAATTGCTAATAAGTTGTAAGCCCAAAAAAATTTATAAATTCATGAAAAAATAATGACTTTAATTATTATAATTGAAAAGTTTTATCATTAATTTGAAATTTATTTTGAAAACCTACACTAATTTGTAATTCCCGCTATAGATTTCAAAGGTTATTATTCAATAGTCTCAAAATATTGTTTACATAATGATTCAAATTAATTATGTAGTAAAATTTTTTATGTATTGACTCACCTTTATTAAAAAATTATTCACTTAATATATATTGTGATTTTTTATTAGATAATAATATCATTTACATAAACGCTACCCAATAGTTGATTTTATCAAAAACTTTTTAAAAAAAATATTTATATTATAAATATTTTATTTAATATGATTTAATATCATTAAAATATTAAAAAACCCCACTATATAATTTGACTTTTTAAAGAATGGATAATTTTTTTATACATTAGAAAATGCATTTAACATTATTGACAACCAACAACGAACACATCATTAACATCATTTACTTTTTGGCTTTTTCTTTTTTTTTCCTCATATAGTTTGTTGGCTTTTTTTTTTTCAAAACAAATTTCCAAATAAGATTGAAATGTTTTTTTATTTTTTATTTTTAGAGAGGGCCTAAATGTTATTTAGGCCTATTTTGCCAATTGGATTAAAAATCAGTTTTTTGACTTTTTTGAGTCACATACCTCTATTTTTTTTTACATATTTTTCAAAAAAAAAATCAAAAAAATTTGATTTTTAACCTACTTCCCAAAATAGGCCTATAAATTTTTTTTTTTTTTGTTTTGTTTTTTATTTTTATAATTTGTGGCACTTGAATGTGAGTGACTTCATCTCTAAAAATTTCTGGAATCTCCACTAGTCCTAAATATCACATGGCATCATCTATATGGTCATCCCGGTAAATAAAAAAATCACGATACGCACAAAATAAGTTATTTTTATTTCTCAGTTACTTAACAAATGTGATTTATCATGTCCTACTCATAAATTTTTATGAGCGTGACTCACCGTTGAAATGAATTTGAAATCATTGATTTTTTTTAATTTTTAATTTTAAAAATATTTTTCTATGTAAATATATATATATATATTTTTTGAATAGCTCATGTGAATGTAGAAGAATATGAGTCCATCTCGTTTAACACTATTCTATTGTAAGATTTAGTACAAAGTGTAATAGAATTTATTTAATTTTAAACTTAAAATTAAGTTTATCTCAAAGAGTTTGAGTTGTCTCAATTCTTCTACTTGTCCAAGTTTAATTCGAAATGTAATAGAATTTATTTAAGTTTGTCAATTCGAAATATAGTAGAATTTGTCTAAGCTGAACCCTAACCTACTGTCCAAATGAATTTGTTCAAATTTGAGTTTTAGTTTATCTCAAATAACTTGGATTCCCTGAATTTATTTGTTTGTCCAAAGTTCAAATCGAAGTGTAATAAAATTTGTTGAAGTTTGCCTCGACCCCAACTTTTAGTCCAAATGAACTTGTTGGAACCTGGTGGAGGTTTTTTCAGAATTTTTTTTATGATTTGAACTATTGATATTATTAGATTCGATGAATAGATCATTCATGCAAAAAAAATAAAATTATTGAAAATCTATAACTTTATAATAAGAACACATTTGTTTTTTAAAAAATAAACGGTTAATATTATCTTGATAATTTTTGTAAAACAATTTGAATCTGATCATAGGGTTGCGAATTTTTGATTAACTTGATTTTTGAATGAATGATATACTCAACGAATCTTATATTATTAACGGTTCGAATTATCAAGAAAAACTCAAAAAAAATCCCCCATCGGAATACCATAGATCTCTGCTGGGACTAGCAGGATCCTCAAATCCTGGAACCTGAGTTTGAATTTATCTCAAAGACTTTAGGCCCCGTTTGTTTTCAGAGGTAGAATTGAAGGGAATGATAGTGAGGGGATTAAGCAAAATTGTGTTTGTTTTGATGATAGTTGTTAGTGTAGAGATTGTTAAATTATTTTTATATAAAATAAATATAAAATAAAAAAATACAAAAACATTAAACATTAATGTTTTAAAAAAAATGCCCAACATGTAAATTTTTTTAAAGAAATAAAAATAAATAAAAAATTTCAGACAAAATAAAATAAATAAAATAATGATTTTTACTTAACAAAAAATACAAAAAATTAAACATTAATGTTAAAAAAAATGCCCGACATGTAAAAAATAAAATAAAAAATAAATAAAAATAAAAAATTTCAAGTCCACCGGACTTTTTTTCTAATACCAAGTCCTGAAGGTCCATCCGAATCCCATCTGTAAGGCCTATCCTAAGCTCTTCGGTTTAGCAATCCCTTCCTCAACTCTGTAAATAAACAGCACGTTAAATGGGGCCTATAGTTATCCTAATCCCAATCCCCCTCTCATACCCCAAAACAAACGGGGCCTTAGGTTGTCCAAATTCAAGAGAAAAATAAAAATGTTTTAAAGTTTAACTAATGTATTTCAATTTTTAAAAACAAAACAAAAATATTTCAAAAATTATAAGAGGGTGATTGCTTACATTACAGTATGTTAATTTAATGATGAAAAAAATCAGTATTTTATATGTGAATTTCATGTTTATTATATATTAGTGTATATATTAATAATATAATTTTTTGACATTATTTGATTCTTATTGAATGCTCAATTGGCAGTCGTTATCTAGACCCTTTTATGAACTCTTTCATTTTGAATTAATTATTTTTTATGTAGTACATTTCAATTAATTAAACAAAAGGGACATTGAAATCTCCTAATTTTAAATGGGTGTAATTCTCTGTTTGTCAAAGAAGTGAATAAAAGTAAAATGTGCAGGAGCCATGTTGTATTTTTCCACAGCACACCATGTGAGAGATGGGTTGGAATTAATTCTTCCCAACTTTTATGAAGCAAGTGAGGCTAGTATTTTTTTTTTTTATATTATTTTTTATTATATTTTTTATGACAAATGCTAATAAGTGCCTTTTGGATATTGTTTAATGTTAAGAAATGTGTAAAAAGTATTTTGAAAATATGTGAAAACATTAAAAAGTGTATTGATTTTAATAAAACTACATTGAATTTAGTAAAAAACTCCACTTGTATCTTGAGGGTATATGATCTTTTTTGAATTGTTTCAATTACTCATTTGTAAATGGTTAATACAAAGAAAGCTCAATTCACTTTTTGGGATTTTTTAAATTTTTTAAATTTTTTTGGCATTGTTGTTAATAGGTAAATAATTTAAGTTAGCATAATCAGCCGTTTAATGTTTCTCTATAAATTCGAACTCAAATTTTTTTTTAGAAATTTAAATGAACAACCACTTGAGCTATGCTATTAAGCTTCCGTTTAGGAAGTGGGTTGGCTTTTTGACTTTTTGATTTTTTTAGCTAGTTTAGCCTGGGGCTAAAAAGCCTGTTTTGGAAAAAGTTTTTTGGCTTTTTTGGCCTTTTGACTTTTTGGTGAGGTGTCTTCCTGTTAATTTACCAAATTGCCCTTAATTTACCAAACTGCCCTTAATTTTTTTTTTGGTATGAAAAATCAGCTTTTCAGAACCCTTCGTGCTACGATTTTTCGATCACCACCAAGCCCAGATTTCTGAGAATTCACAGGCAAAGGAGGTTTCTTGTTTTCCTTAATGCTACTTCTTAGAAAATACCTTTGATTCTCTTTTCGATCCATCGTCGCCATGGGTGTAGAAAGTACAGATTTTCTCAATGCTTTCACATCCCTTTTCTTCACAGATTCAACTTTAACTCCAAGATCGTACACAGTCTTCTTCTTCTTCTCATCCCCTGTTTCACCCTTCTTTCTCTTCAGCCTCTCATTCCTTCTTGCAGAGTACTCTTCGTAAAACCTACCCCTTTCAAACACACTACTCGAAGTTGCACTGATTGAATTACCAAACCCAACATTGATAGAACCTGGGTTTTCGAATTCGTCTTGTACCAGCTTCGTCAATGCCTGTAATTCAACAGAAATCGAGTTGTATTCGGGACGAATCTCTGATGGTGTTCTCGGTGGAGCGAAGAATGCGACGAGGAGGAAGATGCAAAGGAGATCTAGGGAGTGATGGCTTGCGATCTGATCTCATCATGGACATTGATGGAATTCTTCCAGGTATTTTGGTAAATTTACCCCAATAAGGGTTTCAAACCAACCCGTGAAGCAGTTTTGTCTCCATGTGGCTAAATAAGCCTAATTTGTCCGGACGTGGCTAATTTAGCCCCAGATCAGCTTCCCAAACGTTGCCTAAGCCTCCGTTTGGGAAGTGGGTTGGTTTTTTGGCTTTTTTTGGTTATTTTAGCCTGGGGCTAAAAGGCCTGGTTTGGAAAGGACTTTTTGACTTTTTAGTTTTTTGGTAAGGTGTCTTCCTGTTAATTTACGAAACTGCCCTTCATGGAAGTCTACCTGTCATTCAATGAAGAAGGCGTCCACGTCAGCTTCCCAAACGGTCCGAAATTGTTGTTGTTGTTGTTTTTTTTTTTTTTTTTTATTATTATTATTATTATTTTCGATTTGGACTTCGCGTATTTTGCTTAAATTATTATTTTTTTAAATTTATATTTTTGTCATTTTTATTTTTTTTATACATTAATTAGTTCTTGTTCTTTAATTTACGTTTTTTGCCTTATTTATTTTTATTGGTATACAATAACATTTTTTTTTATTTATGTGTTTCATTTATTTGTAAATTACGTGGCGACTGGTAATTTATGTTTTCATGTTTTTTTTAAAAAATATTTTTGAATGAGGCGTATTTTTGTCGTTATTTTTTTTTAATTTACGATTTTGTCATTTTTTATTCACTCACATTAGTTTGTTTTTATATTTAAAAAATGGATTTTCACGTGTTTTATTTATTTGTAAATTACGTGGCAAATGCTAATTTCTGTTTTTTTTTTCCTTTTATTTTTGGATGAGGCCTATTTTTGTCGTCGTTTTTTTTTTAATTTACGTTTCTGTAATTTCTTTTTATTTGTATACATTAATTTGTTTTTTTGACAAATGGGTTTTTTTTTTTTTTTTGCAAATGGTTTTTTCATGTGTTTTTTATTTTTATTTTTATTTTTTTTTTATCATTTTCTGTGAAATGATAAAAAGTGAGGTTTTATTTTATTGTCCTGTGTATTTTAAATAATTTTATTTTAATTTTTTTTTAAATATTTAATTTTAATTTTAATTTAAATATTTAAATAATGTAAATAATCTAAAAAAATTAATAAGTAAAAAATTAAAATAAATATTCAAAAAATTTAAATCGTAAAAATTTAAATGTTAATATTTTAAATTTAAAAACAACTCTACACTCAAATCGTAACCAAACACATAAAATAAAACTCAATTAATAAATTATTTTTAAAACTCATAACCAAACACATAACTCGAAACTCCATACTACTTTCACAACTCTACATTCAAATCATAATCAAATACATAACAAAAAAATTAAAATATTTAAAAATATTTTTATAAAATAGAGTTTGAATTTATTTTTATAAAATATTTTAACAAAAAACAAAAAAATGTTTTTAAATTTTTTTTTTTTCAACTTTCTTTGTTTTTTTTGGGAAAAGGGTTTTTTTTTTTTACTTTGTGTGTGCTGACGCTGAGGCGAAAGTAAGGTTTCATGTGGTGGTAGTTTCGTAAATATACATGTGAAATGGTTATTGCCAAGCTCCTGCTAACCTTTTGTCTCCATGTGGTTAAATTAGACTTTTTTGTCCGTATGTGGCTAAATTAGTCCCAACTTTGCTTCCCAAACACCACCGAGTTTATCTCAAAGACTTTAGGCCCCGTTTGTTTTCAGAGGTAGAATGGAAGGGATTGATAGTGAGGAGATTAAGCAAAATTATGTTTGTTTTGATGATAGTTGTTAGTGTAGGGATTGTTAAATTATTTTTTATATAAAATAAATATAAAATAAAAAAAATACAAAAAAATTAAACATTAAACATTAATGTTTTTTAAAAAATGCCCAACATGTAAAATTTTTGGTTAAGAAATAGTACTTGATTTGGTTAAGAAATAAAAAATAAAAAATAAGAAATAATTATCATTTAAAGGTAAAAAATAATTATCATTTTAACTTTTGGGCAGGTTATATACATATGTATGGCTATTTCAATTTAATTTGTAAAAAATTATTTCTAACCACTCGAAAGATAAAAATTATATAAAAATGATAATTATTTTTTTTATTTTTTGTTTCTTAACCAAATTAATTTTTTATTTTTTAAAAAATTCTAAAAATCAAACCATACACAGCCTAAGAATCTTTTGATAAGTCATTTCTTATGGTGATAACTTATTTAATTATTTGTTAATTTTATGACATTTTTACCATCTGAAACCTGTTTGGTAACCATTTTGTTTTCAGTTTTCAATTTATATTTACAAAAATTTTAAAAACTACCATAAAAACTTGTTTGATAATTTTTTTGGTTTATAAATAGTTATCTCAGTTTGTAAATTTGAGAAAAAAAAAAACGTAAATTCAAAAAATGAGCTTAAATTGGTTTTTAAACAGAAATTTAAAAATTTTACTAACAATTTTTTTTTCCAATGAATTTTTTTCCCAACTAATACTAACCGTGGGGGCAATTGGTAATGCTACTTTAAACCTTATGGAGGGGATTGTAATTTCTAAAATGTGAGGAGTGTCAATGTAAATTACCTAGCAAGGGCAAAATTGGTATTTAAAAAAAATTAAATTGCTGAGGGGGAGAATCTGTAATGAAACTTTTAACCTCAGGAGAGATGCGATTTTCAAAATGTGAGGGGGAAAACTGTAATAAACATAAATCTCAGGAGGTGTCAGTGTAATTTACCCTAATAATAATAAAGGCCTAAAATCTAATTCTTTCATGGGTACCAGATGGGGGTGTAATTTTGGCCCGGCTCGGCCCATCAGGGCTCAGGTCGGGCCAGGTCCACGTCGGGCCTTGGGCTCTCGCCAAAAAATCGAGTCGGGCCGGGCCAGCCCACGAGCCAGAAAATTAGGCCCAGGCTGTCACGCTCCAAAATTTGGACAATTAAACATTCAGTCAATATTCCATCATCCGAATCCTAGGGGTGAAACAAAAAAATTAAACGTTAGTAAATTTCCATCCTCCAAAAGATTACAAGGGATAAAAAAAAACTAACAAAACGCCAACCAAACCATCCATTATAATTCCATAACTAACTAATACCTCCAACATTAAAACAATAATAAATAGTTAAAATAACTTAAATAATGTAAAGTTACAAACTATGCCAAATTGTCAAAATACTAAGGTCAAAAATAAATAAATAAATAACTAAACTAATTTCAACCCTAACTCAAGAAAACACAAGAAGTCCAAGCAACATGTTCAACAACTATAGTTATTCCACGTCACCACCGTAGCCCCAATTAATCCTACAAAGGAAGCTCGGCTGCGCTCAAACAAAACGCACCCGAGTTGTTAAGAGACAAAACGGGTCAGTATACAGGTATACTGGTATGAGTATAAGATTTAACATCCACGTATCCACCAAACACAAACAAAAATACATTAAATTCTTTTTACGGGACAAGATAAGTAGTTCGAACTGCACCGAGATGAATGGGTAGTTTCCTGAGATACGGTGGCATTTAGTTTCTTGCCCGTACACAACGAAATATAAATTGAGGATAAAATAAACAAAATAGAAATAAAAATATGGTGGGTCAGCCCTGCATAAAAAAAAAGAGTTAGTAAGACCCACCATCCTGAAAAAAATATAAAGTTAGTATAATTTAATCATAAGTAACTTGCTGAAAAAGTATAAAAATGCGCCGTTTTATACTTAAATAATTCAAATTGACCAAAACTCAAAGAACAAAAGTTGTATAGAATTAAATTTCCTAAAAGACAATGCAAACGAATCTAGCAGAAACTGAACAAGTTGAGAGAAAAACTTAATAGAAAATCCTAAATGAAATTCGATCGAAAAATCTGGAACTGAAAACGAAAAGAAACTGCTGTAAGATGAATTCTTTCGGAAATGTTCAAAACTCGAAAAATATTCAGAATAACGTTTTACTTCAATTTATGAGAAACCAATAAAAATGAGCTTATTTCGTAGGTTAAAACAGCCTCTAAAATCTGCATTGCTAAAATGAATCAAAACTACTATAACCAATATCATTCGATTATAAGTTCTAATCGATCTTTTTAATAAATAGTTAAAACACAAAAGTTGTCTAGAATCACGTATACACGCCTCTGCTCAAATTTCATAATTTATCGAGGTCGTTTACTATTTTTCAACATGTATAAATTAATACAATTCACACTATAACAATAAACTCATATTTAATTCTTTATACCTTAACTCCACCACTTTGGCCCTTCACTTCCGGCCTACACATATATCCCATGTGTCTCCCGTATACCTAACACCGCTCCAAAGCCAAACTTGCACGGGGATATCGTCTCGAGTTTGACCCACACTCCTTGGATGGTTAGCATATACGTACGCACGTAAATCAAAGCACTTGTCTACTCATGAGAATGAGGTACCAATATACATATACATATACAAAACATCTCACTCATGAGAACAACATAACAATGCCAAGCCAAAGGTATTCAAATAAATCTCATAATCTTCACTTTTTTTTATACGCCCTTTCTCACCGTCACTCAAATAAAATAACAATCCATGGAGTCATGGTGGAGTAGAAGGAATTTATTTATGAGTTCTTAATTAATTTTAATTTCATATAACCATGAGTGTGATTACAACCATAAAAAAAATCCATATAAAAATCATAAACCTGGCATACATAACTAATCAAAATAATTAAAATCAATCAATCATAAAAAAATCCTAAACCTTACTGTGCGGGGAGCAAATATTCAGGCAAGCCCGCACTTTTTTCTTCCAAGCTCCTGTCTGTCCGATCGTCCTGCGAGCACAATGGCAATGAGCTACCCGGCGGTGTGTGGCCAGAAAACCCCTCCGACGATCAAGTCAGAACACACACAGGGATAAAGAGAGAGAGAAGGGAGTTGAGTGTAAGTATTTTTCTTACCAAATGTTCCTCTCTCCAGTATGGGGGGCGCTGACATGCTTAAATACCTTCTACGCCCCAAATCTACTCTCATTAGTCTCTTGACACGTGGTGCTGCTATCCCATCTGTCAGCATAAATCTAGCTGAACATCACTTAACCAAACTACCAGCCCACACTACTGGGAGCTCGGCAGCCGGGATGTAGCATCTCGGCTGTCAACGGTTGTGCTGCACAAGCTAGAGCGCTCTGTTCTCCGAGCTCAATGACGACCGAGCTCGGCTGCATTCTGGCATAGTGGAGCTCAAGGCTGGTTGAGTCGGTAAACCGAAGACCTTTCCAACCGGGCTAGAAGCGCGAACCGTGGGAACAGGACCGGCTTTCATCATCTTGGCCAAATTACCCCAATTAGCTTGGTTCCCACTCAAACAAGCCCAAGTAGCTTGGTCCTAGCATGGTCCTGAGCCATTACCGGGTACAACCTTCTCCGGCTAAGCCCAAGCTACCGCGGCCCAAAACATGCTCAGCCCACAATCTGCCCAGTCATTACCACGGCCCAATCCAGCTCATAAATTTCCCTCTCAATTGCCCCTTAATTCCGTCCACGCAAGCGTGACTGGGATTACTTGTCCGTCCGGGGTAACTCTTCCTCGGTTCTCAGTCTGCAAGACGGTGACCGAGCTTGTTGACATACCTGTCTTCGAAACTTGCTCGGTCGACGCCTCGACTTGCCATCCTGTCTCTTCAACTCTGACGTCGCCGTTAATGGGGACACCTGTCACTCGCCTATTGGTCTCGAGCAACCAACCATCACGTCCTTTCACGTTCGAAACTTTTGGTGCTCTTTTACCCCTATAAACATGCCATGTTTCACCTCTTTTCAATCTTACTGACTCTCCTCAAGCCATCGACGTTCCAGACTCAAGCATTCCTAGCAAACTTCGTTTCTGCCCTTCCTTGCATTCGTGCTCGAAGAAGAAGTCTCCGCCCCCAATTGGTAAGTCCTTCGAATCCTTTTTTGATTACTTTTTCGCTTGGTTTTTCACATTCTAGGGCACAAAATTCGTAGGTTTTAGGACATACCCCTCCCAAAACCCTCACTTGCCCATATTCTCTTCGCTGTTCTTCAATCTCAGTGATGAACACATGAACACATGAAGATCTGGAGTGGATCGGGCTCCAGGTCTTCTTTTGATCCCCAAAAATATCAAGACCGAGGCAAATTACAAGTTTGCCTAACCCTTAGTAGAAACCGAGGTAGACAGAGGACTTGGCCGCTTGATCGGGCTAACATCTGGTCCGCTTGAGCGACCGAGCTCCTTGGTTTGCCTTTGCGACCGAGGTGGTCTTGCACTATTCATGACCGAGCTAAAGTCAAGCTCGTTTTGCGCGACCACGCTCCCCCTCATAATTACCCTCCTTTTCCTGCAGAGTCCAAGGGGACCACAGACCAATACTGAGGCTCTCAAAGACCGAGCAGCCGTCTTAACTTCAGTCTGTGCCAATCCACTTCAGCCGAGCTAAATCAGCTGGCTTCACATGGGGTGATACCGCTTCCTTGTCGACACCCCGGCTGCCTTGGCCGCTTTCCGAGAAGAATACGGTATCCCGGCGGACGTTCAATTAGAGCTCGGCGCCATAGACACCAACCCTTGGGGCATACTAGACCAATGCCCCTTCACCGTGCTATCCATCATTGAAGGAGGCTTCCGCTTCTCGGTCAACCCACTGATGACCGAATTCTTGCGCCGCACCGGGCTAGCACCCACTCAAGTTTCAACCAACATTTACCGAATAATCAACGGGGTCCACGAGCTGAACAACCGGCTAGGAACCAACTTAGGTTTAGTCAAGATACTCCGTCAATACACCCTTGGGCACACGGGCGATGGCCTCGCCTATTACTTAAAAATTCGACCGGGCAAAGAAAAAATAGTGACCGACACCCCAGACAAGGACTTACACGACGACGACTTCTTCTGGGTGTCTGGCAACTATGAAACAGCCGACACACCGGGCTGGTTCATTAGTAAGAACTTCGGCTCCACATGTAAGCCATGCTAACTTGCTCGGTCAATTACTTTTCTTCAATATTCTGTACTTAACATTTTTTTGCTTTCCTTTGCAGCGATCGAAGCCTTGCAAGCCCACTATCACTTCCCCAACGAAGCTGCCATCAGAACTGCGCTGCGCTACCACAACCGGGAATGCCACGACCTCCTTGGCTACACACCAACATACCGGTACTCAGCTCCACGCCGGAGTAAGGTCACAGACTTTTTCCGCACTCCATCTCCTCCTCCAGATCCCACACTGCCAGACATCCCCTTCATCTGTTTAACCGAGGCAGAAGAAATGGCCAAGATGAGCCGCATTAAGAACATGATCACTGCCACCTCAATTGAGATCCTGAGCATCCAAACCCGCTCTCTTCCTGTCGGTCAATCCAGCGGGATCGTGGTTGTATTGGCTTCTCCCGCCGCCGAGCAAGCCGGCAGAGAAACCCGCCGGGCTGGCAAAAGGCCTCGCGCAGACCCTTCTGCCGAGCTGGTAGCCGAGCTCAACACCGAGCAGCCTGCCATCACCGTCGACCCAACACCGACATGGAGGCCCCAGCTCAAACACCGGGGCAAGGAGATCCCGGCAACAGCTTCTGTTAAGGGCGACAAAGAGCATTTGCTCGCCTTCGATCTCTCCAAAGCTCTCCTTCTGCCGTGCGACGTGGTTGGCAGTGACCATGTGCCAGACACCCAGTTGGTGAAATCCTCGGTCAAGTCCATGATCAGGGTAAGAATCTCAAAAAAAATTTACTCGAATTTCACAAGTGTTTGCTCGATTTCCTTTCTCTGATAAAGTTTTATTCTTGCAGGCCATCCAGAAACAACACTTGGTGATGGAAAGGATCCACCGACTCCGGTAGAGGGCAACTGACTCTGCCAGTCAAGTTAAGAGCCTCCAAGCCGAGCTCGGGCGGGCCAAGTCTTCACTGCAAATGGCCAACTCTGACAACTCCCGGCTGCTCGGCCAGCTTGAATCTGCTGAGAAAGAGAGGGACGCGCTCCGGGCCGAGCTTGATGCACTGAAACAAGCAAGGAAGCAGGAGCTGGAGGATGCCAACAACGCCGGTTTCACGGAGGCCGAGGAAAACTACACTAAGCAAGTCCATGCCACCCAGGACATCTTCTTCAAGGCTGGGTGGAAGGCTGCTTGCGAACAGCTCGGCCAAGGATCTGGAACCGACGTGTTCGCCTCTCCCCCTGCTGCCTTCCTGCCGTCCTACTTAGTGTCATACGCCAACGATGTCTTCAGCGCACTGCAGGCTGAGGCTGAGGTAGAGGACGCGGAGGATGCCAAAGAAAATGCTGAGGGTAACAACCGCCCAAAGTAGGCTGGCCAGGTGTCGACGGGTGGACCACAACCACGGTAAACCTGGAAGCAACCATAACCACCGAGGACGAATTCGCAGAGCTTTCCCCCTTAGCTTAGTTTTTCCCTTTTTCTCTCTTTTTTGTTTGAACATGTAACCGGCCTATCTGCCCCACCTCTTGTAATTATTTTGCACATCAATGAAAAGTTTTAATTTCGTCAAGTGTTTGCACGGTGCTGAAATTACACCAATGCAACTGGGTAAAACAGCTTCGGCCATGCAAATCACCAACTCATTAAACCGGAATAAAACATCTCTGTCTGAATATAAACATTGAGGAAATCATCAACTCATCCAACCGAACAAAACATCTCAGTTTTATCTACAGTTGAGCAGATCCCCAACTCAGTCAATCGGAGTAAAACATCTCGGTTAATGTTTCAAAGTTAAGCAAGTCATCAACTCAGTCAACCGGAATAAAGCATCTCGGTTGAGATCTAAAAGTTGAGCAAATCATCAACGCAGTCAACCGGAGCAAAACATCTCGGTTGAGATTTTAAAGTTGAACAAATCATCAACTCAGTTAACCGGAGTAAAACATCTCGGTTGAGATCTAAAAGTTGAGCAAATCATCAACTCAGTCAACCGGAGTAAAACATCTCGGTTGAGATCTCAAAGTTGAGCAAATCATCAACTCGGTCAACTAGAGTAAAACATCTCGGTTGAGATCTCAAAGTTGAGCAAATCATCAACTCGGTCAACTGGAGTAAAACATCTCGGTTAAGATTTCAAAGTTGAGCAAATCATCAACTCGGTCAACCAGAGTAAAACATCTCGGTTAAGATCTAAAAGTTGAGCAAAGCAACAATCAGAATGCTAAGGCAAAGATGAGACACTTCTATATATTGACAAAAAGAATATTACATTCCGAAGTGAGGCCAAAAATCCCTTTGCACAAAAAGAACACAAACTATAAAAGCTAAAAATTGTACAGTTTGAGGTTGGCCGCATTCCATGGCCGGGGTATTCCTCTTCCCTCCAAATCCTCCAAGTGGTATGCCCCCTTGCCCGCTAGACCGGTTATCTTATAGGGTCTTTCCCAGTTTGCCCCTAGTTTGCTTTTACCTGGCACCAAGGTATTGCCCATGACCTTCCTTAAAACCCAGTCGCCTACTTTGAACGGTCTGGGGTGCACCGTCTTGTTGTATTTTCTAGAAAGCTCTTGTTGGTAGGCGACCACATGGATGAGAGCCTTTTTCTCGGCGTTCTTGCATGAGGTCCAATTCCAGGGCGATGGCGTCAGAGTTCAGCTCGGGTTCAAAACTTTCACTTCTGAGGGTGGGCATACCAACTTCCAAAGGGATGACTGCCTCTATGCCGTATGCCAAGGCAAAAGGAGTTTCCTCGGTAGATCGTCGCGGGGTTGTTCGGTAGGCCCAAAGGACGCTTGGGAGTTCCTCGGCCTATTTTCCCTTGGCTTTCTCAAGCATTTCTTCAACCCATCAAGAATGATCGTGTTCGATGCTTCGGCTTGACCGTTAGACTGCGGATAAGCCGAGGTAGAGTTGTAGAATTCAATCTTCAAGTCTTCACAAAATCTTCTGAATAGGCGGCCGTCGAATTGAGTGCCGTTATCAGCGATCAAAATTTTGGGGACACCAAACCGCATTACCACGTTCTGCTAGACAAACCTCTTGATGTCTTTCTCCTTGATTGTTGCCAAAGGCTTAGCTTTAACCCATTTGGTGAAGTAGTTTGTAGCCGCGATGAAGAACTTCCGGTTGCCTGGTGCCGTTGGGAGTGGCCCCACTATATCTAGCCCCCACATCGCAAATGGCCAAGGGCTGGTGAGAGGAAGAAGTTTCTTGGCCGGCTGGTGGATTTGATGGGCAAACTTCTGGCACTTCTCACATTTGAAAACATACTTCTGCGCGTCAGCTTGTATGCACGGCCACCAATATCCTTGCGAGATAGCACGGTAGACCAAAGATCTACCCCCTATGTGACTGCCACAGATGCCTTCGTGAATTTCGTACAGGAAGGCTTCCACGCTACTTGGGTGCACACACTTTAAATAAGGACCGGTGAAAGACTTCTTGTATAAAGCGCCAGATGGAGAGAGCCAAAACCGCTCTGACTTCACCCGGACTTTATTTGCTTCCTTCTTGTCGGCTGGAAGGGTCCGTTCTCTGAGAAAGAGGATAATAGGGTCCATCCAAGAAGGACCTAGCACGGCGCAGAGTACTTCTGTCTGCCCGGTTTCCTCAATGCTGGGCCTCGGAAGGAATTCAATCAGGAGAGGGCAGGGAGATGTGCTATCGACCATGGAAGCAAGGCCGGCCAATTTATCTGCTTGGCTGTTGTCTTCACGGCCAATCTGTTGGACCTTTATCGCCTGGAATCGTTTGATGTGGTCTCTGACCAGAGCTTGGTACTTCGTCATTCTGTCATCTTTAACTTCGTAAACCCCAGAAACTTGGTTAACCACAAGTTGGGAATTACTGTAAACCATCGGATCGGATGCGTGCATCTGAAGTGCGCTCTTGAGCCCGGCCAAAAGTGCCTCATACTCAACCTCATTATTTGATGCAGGGAATCCAAGGGTGATAGAGTGCTCGATGGTCAGCCCGTCTGGCGAAATCAGGACTATGCCCAGCCTGGCACCGTGGCGGTTAGAAGCCCCATCTACAAAAAGTTTCCACATTTCCCCCCACAAAGAGCTTCCAACATTCTAATGGGTCCTGGGAGGCCTGAAGATTGATGTTACCATGGTAGCTCGGCTGCTCGGCTACAGGTTCAACGCTGATCGGTTCTACTTCCCCCATTAGTGATGCGGCACCGGACAGAGCAGGTTGGTCGGTCATGCCCAACTCCGTCGTAGCATCGTCGGGTGGTAGTGTCGTACTAGCTGAAAGTTTTTTGGCGGGGCGTGCAAATTCCGCGTCGCCAACATCGCCGTGCTGTGTTACTTCGGTCGAGCCCGTATGCACCGCCTCCTCTGCCGCGACAAGATCTACCGGGCATACCGGATGAGTTCCAGGTGAGAATTCAGCAACAAAATCGGCCAATGTCTGAGCTTTAATGGCAGTGCGCGGCGGGAACTTGATGTCAAACTGTCCCAATTCGACCGCCCACTTGAGAATTCGATCGGAGAAGTCCGCCCGTTCGAACAAGGCTTTGAGGGGAAACTCGGTCAAAACGATAATAGTATGAGCATGGAAATAATGCGCTAACTTCTTAGAGGCCATCATCAGTGCCAATGCAAGTTTTTCCAGCGGCAAATATCTCGACTCTGCCGGTAACAAGGTTTTGCTGACGTAGAAGATGGGGAGATGCTTGATTCCTTCCGACCGGACAAGCACGACACTGACTGCATGCTGCGAAACGGCCAGATAAAGGTAAAGTTCTTCGCCGGGCTTCAGTGTGACCAATAGTGGCGCTGAAGACAGATACTTCTTCAGCTCGGCCAAAGCCCGGTCACATTCTTCATCCCGTGAGAACTTGGATTTCAAAGCTTAAAAGAACGGGCGGCAGCGATCTGATGACCGGCTTATAAATCGGTTAAGTGCGGCGGCCATTCCGGCCAGATGCTGCATGTCCTTAGCCGAGCTGGGCTGCTTCAATTCTTGCACGGCTCGGATCTGTGTGGGGTCTGCCTCGATGCCTCGGTTTGTGACTAGGAAGCCCAAAAATTTTCCGGATCCCACGCCAAAGGCACACTTAGACGCATTCAGGCGTAGCTTGTGTCGTTTGAGAATGGCGAACATCTCGGCCAAGCCGGACAAGTGGTCTACTTGATGCCAGCTTTTGACCACCATATCATCAATATAAGCCTCCATTGTCCAGCCTAGCAGAGGAGCGAACATCTTGGTCACCATCCTCTGGAAAGTTGCCCCGGCGTTTTTCAAACCAAAAGGCATGACTCGGTAGCAGAAGAGTCCCCTTGGAATGGTGAAAGAGGTGATCTCACGGTCGAGGCCATGCATGGCAATCTGATGATAGCCGTGGCAGGCATCCAAGAAACTGAGCCTGTTATGTCCAGCCGTTAAGTCCACAAGCTGGTCTATTCTAAGCAGTGGAAAGCTATCTTTAGGGCAAGCTCGGTTAACGGTCTTGTAGTCGACGCAAACACGCCACTTCCTATTCTTCTTGGGCACAACAACTGTGTTCGAAATCCATCGAGGGTAGTGCACTTCCTGAATTGCCCGTGCCTCAAGCAAGTTCTTCACCTCTTCTACAACTACCTTGGCGCGGTGTAACGCCGATCTCCTCGTTCTCTGAATGACCGGCTTTGCCCCGAGGAAAACATTGAGGTGATGGCAAATAAAACTCGGATCGATGCCGGGCATGTTGTAGGGCGACTATACGAAGACTTCGATATTTGCCATCAAGAATTCCACCATCTCGGTCCTCTCTTGGGCGGTAAGGTTCGAGTCGAGCAAGAAGAACTTGCTCGGGTTTTCAGTGTCAATCCGCACTTCTACCAACTCCTCAACAGCTTTGTCCTCAGCTCTGGAACCCACATCTTCAAGGACTCCATGGTTTTCTGGCCCTTCAATCATCTGGACGAAACCTTTGACGGCTCGGCTCCCGTTCACTGCCACAAAGCATTGCTTCGACATGACTTGGTCACCCCAAACGTCCTCAATTTCCCCCGTAGCCGAGGGGAAGCTCATGACCTTATGGTAGGTCGACGCTACGGCTTACATAGCGTGAAGCAATCCCCTTCCAAGGATCAGGTTATAAGTAGATGGCACTTGCAATACTCAGAACTCCACTTGCTTGACCACGGATCTTGCTTTGACCGGCAGAATAATCTTGCCCAAAGGCCACTCCGATTGCGAGTTGAAACCAACCAGAGGCGAAGTTGCAGGAGCCAAATGTGTATCTCGGAGTTTGAGCTGTTTGAATACGTCGTAATACATGATCTCGACCGAGCTTCCCTAGTCGATCAAGATGCGCTTGACATCGAACTCCTTAACGCGTAGCGTGACCACTAAGGCATCGTTGTGCGGCGTCTGGATGCGCTCTAAGTCCCTTGTAGAGAAATTGATCACGTCTTTCTCTTCGGTCTTGCCCCTTTTGATCGCGGGTTGGACTGACAAAACCTCCCTCATGTGTGTTGCCTTCTTGATCATACCTCGGAGCTCACAGACATGCGTCGGTTCCACAATGTCGTGGATCACATTAACGACTCTTTGAGGGTAGGACTGTAAACGAACCGAGCTGTTCATGAACAAACTCGGCTCGGCTCGTTTAGTAAACGAGCTGAGCTCGAACTCGCATGAGCTCAGCTCGAACTCGTTTAGTAAACGAGCCGAGCTCGAACTCGCATGAGCTCAGCTCGTTAAGCTCGGCTCATTTATCTTTATTAAAATTATATTATAAATTATTTATATATTAAATAATATATAAATATATATAAATACATTATTTATATATTAAATAATATAAATAATATTTTTTATTTAAATATTTATATTTAAATAATATAAATAATATTAAAAAAAATTATCGAGTCGAGCCGAGCCGAGCTCGAGCTTCATTAAAATTAACGAGCCGAGCTCGAGCTCAATAAACGAGCTCGATAAGTAAACGAGCCGAGCTCGAGTTCAACAAAGCTCGGCTCGGCTCGGTTCGTTTGCAGCCCTACTTGAGGGGGTGCCTTCGAGTCATCCGGTCCACGCGGATCAACTGGGGCTTGATGTGCGGCCTTCGCACCCCCATCAATGTAAAGGTCCAAGTGCCCGGCTGCGACTAGCTCCTCCAAATGCTGCTTCAGAGGCAAACAGTCCTCTGTCTGGTGCCCACGCTCCCGGTGAAATGTGCAGCGGTACCGCGGATTGAAACCCTTTTACGCATCGCCTAACTTAACAGGAAACTGGACGTAATCCTCGTCTCAGATTTCGCTAAGTATGCGGTAGATTAGAATCTTAAAGACCGTGGTAATACCCGTCCGGGCTGTCAATCTTCTGTGTGCATTTGCTGCGTCATCGTGGGGGTATTCATCTCGGTCATTCCGCCGACCCCTGCCCCTGTTTCAGCGATTTGATCCTCGGTCAGATTCCTCAGTGCGATCATTTGAACGGTTAGTCTCTTGTTCGACCGCATGTACCTTGCCAGCCGTCCTCTTGTCTGCGACCACCGGAGTCATCTTCGTGGTGGAAGCTGCTGCGTCATTCTCTACTCGGATGTGCTCGTTGATGCGCTGCATTAGCTGGCCTATGGATGTCGGCTGGCTCATGGTGAGCGAGTCCCTCAGCTTATGTCTGACCGGGAGACCGCGCTTGTACTGGGTGATGGCCAAGTTGGTCGAGCAGTCTAGGATCTCGTTGAAGGTTTCCCAGTATCTAGAGTTGTAAGCCTTGAGTGTGTCGCTAGGCTCCATCTTGACATTGAGAAGGTGGTCAACTTCCTTCGGCGTTTTGGTATTGGTTTTGAAACGCGTCACAAAGGTTTCCGCCAACTGCTGCCACCTTTTGATGCTCCCTTCCGACAGCTTCTCAAACCATTTCAAGCCAGCTCGCCCAAACTTGATGGGAAGATAAGGCACATCAGAGCGTCATTCCGCCTATGTCCGGCCATGACCTATCGGAAGTGGCTTACATGCATGTATGGATCGGTCTTTCCGTCGTAGAGCGTAAACTTTGGCTGGTGAAAGCCCGCGGGAAGCGGTGTTGTTTCTATTTCCAGGGAAAAAGGTGTGGCGCTCAGCCTCGCCAAGTCTGTGTCTAGAAGGAGAGGCGCAGCTGGGCGGGGTGGTGGCATGAGGACCTCTTCACTGGCACGGCCCCCATAGGATAGCCGCTGGAACGTTGGCACCCTCTGAGCCTCCCGTCCGCGAGCCCGTTCCTTCAAGACTACCCGCAAATCCTCTGAACGAGCGGAATAAGAATACCTCGACGTCATCGCCGGACGTGAGGGTTGATAGGTGCTGTCTTGCGCGCTGGACTTCTCTATGTATGCGTCGGAATCCCCAACCTTGTAACTTCTGGTGATAGAAAGGGATGAAGTGTGTCGTTGGCTCTGACTGCCTAAACGGCGGGTGTGGGTGCGCTCATTGTGGTCTCCCACTCCAGCTACACCCTTACCTTTGACATGCCGTTTGAGATCCTTCATCTCCGCCACCATTCTCCGGATGACGGCGCCTTGGTCCCTTAGCTTGTGCTCCAGATGTCTGGCGTGCGATTCTCTCCGCCGCCGGTGACCGTCTGGACTTCGAGAATGACCAAAGCTTCTTCCGCGCTTATCTCGCGGGTCTCTTGAATGTCCTCCCGGGGATGTCTCCAGGTCCGCCATTGGAGGAATGGCGAGATGTGCTTCTCTCCGTCTGCCTGACTCCGGGGTAACTCCGTCGATGGCGGACAACGGAATCTCGTCATTGTTCATCATGGACGGCGATCAGACGAGCCTGGAAGACAAGGTTTTGTCTTTCAAAGATTTCCACAAATGGCGCCAATTGTGCGGGGAGCAAATATTCAGGCAAGCCTGCACTCCTTTCTTCCAAGCTCATGTCTGTCCGATCGTCCTGCGAGCACAACGACGGTGAGCTACCTGGCGGTGTGTGGTCGGAAAACCCCTCTAACGATCAAGTCAGAACACACACAGGGATAGAGAGAGAGAGAAGGGAGTTGAGTGTAAGTATTTTTCTTACCAAATGTTCCTCTCTCCAACATGGGGGGCGCAGACATGCTTAAATACCTTCTGCGCCCCAAATCTACTCCCATTAGTCTCTCGACACGTGGTGCTGCTATCCCATCTGTCAGCATAAATCTAGCTAAACATCACCTAACCAAACTGCCAGCCCACATTACTGGGAGCTCGGCAACCGGGATGCAGCATCTCAGCTATCAACGGCCGTGCTGCACAAGCTAGAGCACTCCGTTCTCCGAGCTCAGTGACGACCGAGCTCGGCTGCATTCTGACATGACCGAGCTCAAGGCTGGTTGAGTCGGTAAACCGAAGACCTTTCCAACCGGGCTAGAAGCGCGAACCGTGGGAACAGGACCGACTTCCATCATCTCGGCCAAATTACCCCAATTAGCTCAGTTCCCACTCAAACAAGCCCAAGTAGCTTGGTCCTAGCATGGTCCTGAGCCATTACTGGGCACAACCTTCTCCGGCTAAGCCCAAGCTACCGCGGCCCAAAACATGTTCGGCCCACAATCTGCCTGGTCATTACCACGGCCCGATCTAGCTCATAAATTTCCCTCTCACTTACATACACAACTAAACAAAATAATTAAAATCATTCAATTATCTAAAAATCCTAAACCTTACATACACAACTAATCAAAATAATTAAAATCGATTGATCAATCATCTACATGCAAATATGAAATCAATTCAATATCAAATAGATAAAGAATATTTTTTTGTACTCACAATATACATAAAAACAACGAATTAAATATAAATCAAGGGAAGTGAATTTTGTACTCACAATATTTTTTTGAAGATCAAAGAATAACTTAGAGAATTAAAGCCACCAAAATAAAACCCTAATCTTTTTTATTCTTTTTTCTCCACCTTCTCCTCCTTTTTCCGTCGTTCTCCTTCTCTTTGTCGAAATTGATCTCCTGATTGTCTTTGATTAATTAATCTCTCTCTCTCTCACGGATTGCTCTGTTTTTTTTCTTTCTTTCTTTCCTTATGAACTTCTAAACCTAGTTGAATACTTATATTATATTATATATATAATAACTTAATTTCTTATTATATTATATTATACAAATAAATCGCATATATAAATATAAATATTTTATATAAAATTTATATCAATAATTTCTTTTTTTAATATATATATAAAAAAATATACAAATATAAATATTTAGATTAATTATATATAATTAACTAACTCATTAAATTAATTTAATACCACATTAAATTCTCATGTAACCACACAATTAATAAAGTCAAAAATAAAATAAAATAATAATAAAAAATAAGAGTGATGCTAGGGATCCCAAACAAATTACTAAATAAATTACCAAACCTCTCATATGGGTGTGGGATCCACACAAATTACATGTGTGTGGGTCCCACACCCATGTGAGAGATTTGGTAATCTATTTGGTAATTTGCTTGGGATCTATAGCATTTTCCAAAAAATAAATAAATAAAGGCTTACAAAAAAATCAGGGTCGCTACTCAGGCTCAAGCCCAGGCCTAGGGGTATTCCGGCTTTGGGCGGGCCAGTGGGCGGGGTCCCTGGGCTTGGGCTTTGGACGGACTTAAACAAAATTTTTAATTTTTTTTATATTTTTTTCCACCAAAATTTTATTATTTTCTATTAAAAATAACACAGGGCATCGGGTGAGCCAGGCTTTTGGACGGGTCTTAAGCGAGCCAATGGGCTGGGTCGGACTTTAAAATGATGGTCCAGACCTTGACTCAAGGACTCGGGCTAGGTTTAGACTCAAGTCTAAACAAACCTTAATGGACTGGGCCCACCTCAAGCTGCGGACGGGTTTCGGGCCGCCTGTGGCCCACCGGCCAAAATTACACGGCTAGTACCAGAAAGAAATCTATGGCACAAGATTTCTCAAAATTTGAGTTTCAATCCGCGGCAATAAGCAACAGACCTCTGCCATGACCCTCTCTCTCTCTCTCTCTCTCTCTCTCTAGATTACATTTGACAGCATCCATGGCGTGTTGATTCTCCGAAGATGACAACCCTAGAGAAGCTATTCGTCCAGATCTTCGATCGAAAGAATCGGATCATCGAACAAGTCAACCAACGATCAGACTTGTACACTCGACACCTCGTTTCCAAACTCCTCATTGATGGAATCACTCCTCCTTCATGGCTGTGGAACCCTAAATTCGACTCTCAATCTTCAGATCCCAAAGGTACTCTCTCTCTCTCTCTCATGTTCAAGCATTTAGGGTTCTTTTGGCTAGCGTAAAGAATTCAATTTGTAATTGCGATACTCAAATCTATCATTTTGATCATCCGGACTGAGCATAATGCAAAAGTTTACGACTTTGTTGAATTAAGCTTTTCAAACACTTCAGATATTAAATCAATAGATTGAATGAGTTTAAAATTTTAGATTTTTTTTCTCGCATTTTCAGTAACCAAGTAGTGTTTCAATTTCATTCAAATTTCTGCCCGACTGGTGTCAACGGCATCTACCCATTTTTCTTCTATATGGGTCTTAGACAAACATTGCACACGCAACTATGAATTTTTATTTAATTTTGGAATTAATTTTAGGCTGTGTTTGGATCGTGGATTTGGAAAGTGAAAAGTGAAAAGGAAAAGGTGGGTGAAATATAGGTGAAATGTAGCTATATTTCATTCACATTTCACTCATTTTTCCCTTTCCAATTTCTCCCCGAATTCATAATCCAAATACAGCCTTAATAGGTTCTCTATTTGTTCTTCTAAACTCACTCACCCCTGACCTTCCATCTTACTTGGGGAAGCCAATACTGAAGGCCCAAAATGGATGCACTTGTTTGAAATTTGTTGAAGCCAACACTGAAAGCATGTGCAACGCACTTGGTTATTTCCCTGTCAAGTGCAGTGGTGCTATAAAAAAATAAAATAGAAATGAAAGTACATGTCCGTACAAGATATTTTTCCTCGAGTATTGTCACAAGTTATTGATTTATTATCAGCCTAGCGTCTTTTAATTTCTTTAGCTGCTAATAATTCACTTGGCTGGGGAACTTTCACTTTTAGCCAAAAAGCTAAAAAGTCATTATAAGTTGTCATATCATTTTTTTTACTTTTTGCACATCTTTTTGTAAAAAGTCAAATTTTTTTTAAAATAGCTTGTTCACAAATGAGTTTCTTGATATTGCCAAAAAAAGAATTCTGAGCACACAGCAGTATGCTTGGCTACATGTTATGTTTCACACTGACATGGTTTTGTATGATGATAAAATTGTGATTTATCAAGTCAATATGATGACTAGTGTCAAAACTGAAAATAATAGATTGACTTCTAAGGAACTTTATTTTTGTGTCTTGTTGGGAGGCCATCAGGTCTGGTTCTGTGACATAATCAGCTGGCCCATCTAAAATACGGTCTGGTTCTGTGACATAATCAGCCTTTCCTTCCTGGTTAGCAATAGCATCAGTGTCAGGACAATATGGGATTATGTCACCACCTGACACATTCTGAATGACTAGTCCTTCCAACATGTTTAATGAGTTAACGAGTAGAAACTTTTTAGAAGCACCAGATTTGGATCGCGTCACTCGTTGGCTGGCAATATTCGATGAATGTACAGGCTTTGATACTCCTTCAATACAAGTACTTTGTGACGTTCATCGAATATTGCCAGCCAACGAGTGACGCATGACGCAATCACAAAGTACTTTGTGGCTGGCAATATTGCTAAGAAAGATGGTGCTAGAAAGACAACGTCACAAAGTACTTGTATTGAAGGAGTATCAAAGCTTGTACATTCATCGAATATTGCCAGCCAACGAGTGACGCGATCCAAATCTGGTGCTTCTAAAAAGTCTCTATTCGTTAACTCATTAAACATGTTGGAAGGACTAGTCATTCAGAATGTGTCAGGTGGTGACATAATCCCATATTGTCCTGACACTGATGCTATTGCTAACCAGGAAGGAAAGGCTGATTATGTCACAGAACCAGACCGTATTTATGGGCCAGTTGATGCTCGAGCAGCTTGTTCTGAGTCTAACTTGGATGCTGCTGGCTTAAGTGTAGGGTTGGAAATTGTTCTCTCGAGGCCACCATCTGATTGTAGTATGTCTGTGAAGCGCAAGACACTTGACTTTGATGATGGGGAAAAGTGCAGTTTGAATGAAACCTTTAACCCTATTATGGAAAAGGAAAGGCCGGACAAATCATCAGGGAAAAGATGTACTGTAGTGAAGTCTGCCACATCACTAGATAAAGTAACTTTTGATGACCCTTGCAGAAAATCTTTGGAGATGCAATCACTGGAGCAAGAGGTCTCAAACAAAAGAGAAGAGCCTAGGAGGGTTTCTTTTGAAACCTGTGTGGAAGAGTGTGTTGTAGTTGATGAAGAGGTATCCGAATTAGATATCAATAAGAACCTTCAGAATGCTGAAGATAATTCAGATGCTGTTGTAGAAATTCAACACTTCCCTTTTTCTCACAAGGCGGATGTTGCACTATTAAATGTTGATAAGGGCCCTGGTGTAGAAATGCATCAAAAGGTGACATGTCATATAGCGGAAGGATTTGAGTCTTCACCCAGGCTGCAAGTTGAGGAGGTAATTATTTTCAGTTCTTTGAAGTTCTTCAACTACTAGACATATTGCATATGTGTACATGTATCAATCTATTTCATTTTTGTGTGTATGTAATGCGCATGTTTGTTATCCCCTGCATACTGGTTCTGTGTTGGAGATCACTTCCTTTAGCCAAAGTTCATTACTTTTCAATAATTAGTTTAGCAACTCTACATTGGTTACTTTTTTAAATGCCATGCTGTAAAACAGTAGACATTTCTGCTGGAAAACGTTACATCCCTGAAATTGCGGCATCACATGACTTGTATCAGTTGTGATCATACTGAAACATCATTTACTTCAAGCTTTAAAACAAAAGGTAAATTGCACTGATCTCTACTGAGGGTTCCAACTTTGACACAAACCTCTTATAGTTGACAGGGTGAAATTGGCTGTGATGGAAGGGACACAAATAAGACAACCCCTTTCGCGTTCAAGCACCAACAATTAGGAATGGCAACGGGCCGGGGCGGGGCCGGGGACTACACTCCCCGTCCCCGATCCCCGACGGGGACTCATAGCCCGGCCCCATCCCCGCCCCCGATTGGGGATCGGGGATCCCTGACCCCGAAAAATCCCTGGTTTTTTTTTTTTTGATCTATAAAATTCTGTAAACATGGATTAAAATATATTTGTCAACATATTTGCCAATTAAAATAATTCTAACAGTGAAATTGCATATTACATGTTGCTGATCAAAAAAAATTGCATATTACATGTCAATGACAACCTGTAGCATGTGAAATTGCATATTACACAACCCTCTAACAATGTCAACACAACCTGTACACATCCTGTGGCATTGTCATACATCTATTACATGTCAATGACAACCTGTAGCATGTGAAATTGCATATTACACAACCCTCTAACAACTTCAACACAACCTGTAGCACATCCTGTAGCATTGTCATACATCTATTACATGTCATACACAACCTATAGCATGTGAAATTGCATATTACATCCTACATATTACATCCTCTGAAATTCCATATTACATCCTGTAGCATTGCCAATTAAAAAAATTCTAACAGTGTCATACACAACCCACACACAAAACATTGAAACAGTGCCATACAAAACCCACACACAAAACATCCTGTAGCATACAAAACATTGAGACAATGTCATCGAGACAGTGCCATACAAAACTCATAAAATAGCATCTTGTTTCTCCAAGAAAATTCAGCAGCCCATACACAACCCACACACAAGAAAATTCAACAAGTAGCAAAGAGAATAATTAATCCCAAGCACAACCCGCAAGGGATAGGTTACCCAAAAATTAAAATTAAAAATAAAAAAAAATATCCATGACAACATAAAAAATGAAATCCATTGTTTCTCCAATATCCATACAAACCACACAACAACTTCCATCATCTCCTTCAACTTGAATTCCTGTTAAATAACAAAAGGAAAAAAACAAATAATTAATATTAATAATAAAACGTAAAAAATGTTAACAATTAAAAAAAAAAAGATGACAACTAACACAAAAGTAGCACATGACACATCCGACTCAATCTCATCATCATCATATATAGTTGCATAGCCCACCGATTCCAAGGTTGAATTTCCTAAAAAGTAAAGAATATAAATTCAGTATTGAAATTATTTCATGGTAATATAAATAATAAAAGTGAAATAATAATATATAGATTGGATGAAATAATACCTTTCATCTCTGCAGCCCACAACCAACCAACTTTGTGCACACATTAATACTTCTAATGTGTTTGGATGAAGTCTACTACGATGTGGACTCACCAACCTTCCACTAGTACTAAATGCTGACTCAGAAGCAACAGTGGATACAGGAATAGCTAAAATGCCCTAGCTATTGCCTGTAAGGTTGTATACTTTGGTCCACTAGCTTTCCACCAATTCAAAACATCAAAATCTGAAGTTCTTGGCAACACATCATCTTCTAGGTAATGGTCCAACTTTGATCTTACATTCTTCATTTTTTTACTTCTCTTTCTACTAATAAACAAATCAAATTCTGAAAGGGTCTCTGTAACAATTTCTGGATGAGTAGAAGAGTCACCAATAACGTCGGTCTCCATACCAACTCGGTGCTGATACTCTTGCAACAAATCATAACAAATATGACGAACCCTATCAACTTCATCTTCAGCTTTGTCTCCATAAAGTTTTTCAAAATAAAACTCCAATACACTCATCTTATCCCTAGGATCAAGTACAACTGGAACTCCAATAACACCATGTATCACTAACCAATATTTATCAAATTTTTCCACCATTTTTGATGCCATTGTTCTGATCACTTCAATTTCACAAGAGAGTCATTGAGATAGTGTCATCCTAATCTCACATAAAGCTGGGAAACAAACATTGGCTGTGGGATACTTTGTACCAGAAAACAACTTTGTGATAGAAAAAAAAATCTTAAACCTCCCACTAATCTCTTTAGTAAACTCCCATTCTTGCTCAGTTGGCACAGTCTTATATTGGGGCTCTCTAATTTTCAACCTAGAAAAGACATCCTTATACAATAAGGTTGTCTGAAGCATTAAGTAGGTTGAATTCCACCTAGTTGCACAATCAAGCCCTAATTTCTTAGTATGTGGAATACGCAATTGGTTGACTGTTTCTTCAAATTTTTCTACTCTTTTTGGTGTTGCTGTCCAATAAGCTACACTCTCTTGAATTTTCTCCACCAACTCGTATGACATCCAATCCATCTTTCACTATCAAATTCAAAATATGCGCACAACAACGCATATGAAACAAAGTACCACCCAACAAAAGCGATGAATTACTTAACTTATCCATCAACATGGTAATCATGGCATCATTTGTGGAACAATTATCAACAGTAACAGTCGAGATTTTTCTATCAATATTCCAGTCCATCATACACTCCAGCAAAGTATCACAAAGAACTTCTTTTGTGTGTGGACATGGAACATAAATAAACCTAAAATATGATATTCATAAAAAAGTATTAATAACATGCAAATTGAACTGAATAAGATAGAATTTTTAAATGATTTGCAACTTTACAAAAATATACCTCAAAATGCGACTTTGCAATGTCCATGAATCATCAATAAAGTGTGCGGTAACAGCCATGAATCCTTTCTTTTGATTGCTAGCAATCCACATATCAGTTGTGATTGCCACCTTACTTTTATTATGCTCTACCAAACTCAATGTCTTCACCCTCTCATAATCATAAATTTTTAAAATATCACTCTTTATCGTATTTCGAGAAGGCACTTTAAACAATGGTTGAAATGCTGTTGAATATCATTTAAAACCAATATGGTCTACGATAGAGAGGGGATATTCATGCAAGATGATGGCATGTGACAACTCTTTCCTAGCAAAATCTTGATAAAAAATATAAGAATTCATTTTTGGAATCTCTCTACTGAAATTGTTAGTTAACACTTTTTGCCTCATGTCCATCACTTTTTTCCTAGTACAACTCTTATGGTGATCATGCAAATGCCTAGTCCCATTTTTTGAATCAACTCCAAGATGCTTATTACTATAATTACATATTGCCTTCTACACCCCATTGACTTGTTGTTTTTTAAAATGTTTCCACACAACACTAGGTTTTCTTTTAGTTCCTCCACAAGTAGTATTAGACTCTTCTTCTAAATCAATAACATTTTGATTAGAGAGGGGAGACGGTGAGTTCGTAGGTGAGTTTGTAGCTGGCGATGAATGTTGTGACGTGTCACTCTCAAATGGTACTTGAGAATTAACGGGTACTTGAGAATTAACAGGTACTTCAGAGTTAACTGGTGCTTGAAAGTTAACATCTGACATTTTTAACCTTTATAAAAATAATATGGATTGAATTAAGATTAACAGAGGTAACATAAAAGTAGATTACTGAAACTAAGAAACAAATTAGTTTAATTGCCAAAAGAGGATAGAATGTCACAATTAAATATCACAAATGCTATAAGTCACAATTAAATATCACCTTATGTCTTTTGTGGATGTAAGTCACAATTAAATATCACAAATGCTATAAGTCACAATTAAATATCACCTTAAATATCACAAATGCTATAAGGCACTTACAACACTCCTTCGAAAGCACACTTCACTTCATCCACACAACTATAACTTGCCCTGAGCTGTTTTTGTGGATGAAGTGAAGTGTGCTTTCGAAGGAGTGTTGTATTCTGATTGTGTACCATACACTGATGCTCGTTTTGGTTGGGGTTTTAAAAAACCTTATATGTCTCCTATTGGAAAGCTCTGGGACAGAATTTCATCAAACTCTAGTAGTTCAGGGAAGCAACGGAGCTTAAACCCAGAGCTTACATGCTTCCCAATTGAGGAAGATCCCAGCATTAGTGGAGAGAATGAAATTATAGATGAGGTGGCTGATACAATCCAAGAGGACATTTCTTCAACACTGATGACTTGTGCCAAACGACAACCACTTGTAGAGATAAAAGAAGCATGTGTGAACCCTCCTACATCAGTTTCTGCAGCAGAGAGATTTCCTGATAGAAATAGCATAGATTCCACAAACACTGAAGTCAGTGCTACTGGGGCCCAAAGTAGGATCAAACAGAAGCTTGGTAATCTCTTCAGCAATAAGAGGAGATGTACAAACGAGGCAAAGGAGAACCGCTCTTTATCAGTAAGCACAAATTGTATTAAGAAGGCAACTGAGTCACTAAACAACAGATTCAGTAAGCCAAAATTGTCAGGGAAAACAAGTTTGAGGAAAGGTGGGCAGAATCTCTTAGAGAGGGAGTCTAAGCGTAACAATATTGTTTCAAACACCACTTCCTTTCTTCCACTAGTTCAACAAAAACAAGCAGCTGCAGTTGGCACAGGTAATTTTTTTCTATTTTTTTTGGATTTGTTTGTTTACTTGCTTAATTTTTTCTTTTGTATATGAGGAACCAACAATCTTTCTTTGGGTAAATTACACTTTCAATCCTCCGACTTTCACATGAATTTCAGAACTTAGAAGCTACCTTGCATATCTGTTTGACTACGTTCCTTTTTTATTGGTAAAATTATTTTTCTATTTTTCATTTAGTACGTAGATCAGGACATTTTGTGGCACTTTGTAGGGAAGAGAGATATCAAAGTGAAGGCACTGGAGGCTGCTGAGGCTGCAAAGCGCCTTGAAGAAAAAAGACAGAATGAACGCAAGATGAAGAAGGATGCATTGAAGCTTGAAAGAGAAAGAAAAGAGCAAGAAAATTTGCGGCAAATGGAGATAAACAAGAAAAAGAAAGAAGAGGAACAGAAGAAAAAAGATGCTGATATGGCAGCAAGAAAAAGACTGAGGGAGGAAGAAGAGAGGAAGGAGAAGGAAAGAAAAAGAAAGCGAATTGAAGAACCACGGCAACAACAGAGAGGAAAAGAAGAGAAATTACGAGCAGGGAAAGAGAAAGAAGTACCATTTGGTGCCATGGTAAGATTCCTTCTATATTAATGCACTCTGTATTCCATTCAATTTGATGTTGCCGCAACACCAACTATGGTGATGACTTTTCTAGGATGAAAATGTGAACGACGGGAAGGAATCTAACAATGAATTGAGAAAACATCAAAAAATGAAAAAGCCACAGACTGATCCTAGGGCTGCTGAAATTTCGACAAGCAATGCCAGCCAAGTAATCCTGGAGGATTGTCAAGCTTTTAGTCATTTTGGTGACAATGGGGAGGTAAAGTTCTCATCATTCACATCTCCAAAAAGAAAGAGTTCCCTTATTTGAGTTTTAAATCTGCAAAGTTATTCAGCTCTGTTCTGTAGTCTCGGCAATAGTTGCAATATGTGAGAGTACATCAGAGCAATCACTAGGCATGATTAGTGGCCTTCCATGTGCTTGCTGGCTTTGAATATGAGTTGTCAGAGTCCAGTTCAGGGTTTCAAGGGCAGGTAGAGAGGAACAGACAGTAGGCATACTAATAGGAAATATCCCAGGGCCAAGACCTCTTTGGTCTAGCAGCAGGTACCCAAGGAATACCCTAGAGAACCTTTGGTGAGGAGGTCAGGTGTTTGAATCCCATTACCCCACTTTCCCGTAGCATTAGGTAAGATAGTAAAACTCCATTTGATGTTATCTTAAAATAAATAAAGAAAAAAGGGAACACCCGAGGACTTCCACATTACAAAACTTTCTTGACCACCATTAAAGAAAGAAAAAAGAGATTAAAATACTGAAATTATTCTACATGAGTAGATATCCCTTAGGGAACCCATGGAAGGTTGGTTTCAGCAACTTTGAGGCTTTTACCTTACACCATTTATGCCAGTGAGAAAGGATGTTACTCCTTATTGAGGAGTCCATTTTGTGACATTAATTCATATAGTACTACTCTTTTGCGATGTGCTTATTTACTTTCACATTGAACCTCGTACTGAAAGTTTTTATGGTCTCCTAGCCAACAAGTGTCTTCACAAAAACTGCAGAAAAGGATAGCTTTATGGCCAAGACAAGTCTAGAAAAATCATATTCGATTTCTCCATATCAATGCTCGGATGATGAAGAGGACGAAGAGGATGAAAGGGATGAAATTCGCACGAAAAAGTTTGTTCCTTCTTGGGCCAGGTAATTATCTTAATTGTCTTCTCAGAGTTCAACAAAACCTTGAAAGCACATAAAATTGCTGTACCCATCTCACTTGTCTTATGCTACTTCGACATTTACAAGTCTCTATCCACTAATGAACTGAATGTCGTTCATCAGAATGATTTAAGGTTATGTTTTTGTGATTTTATTTGTTTTTATTTTTTGCGAGGAACTGAAGCTTTTAATGAGTTCATACTTGATTTTTGCAGTAAAAATTCAGTGGCTCTTGTTCTTTCATCCCAGCAAAAAGTTGACCCATATATAATATTCCCACCTGAAAGTTTTTGCAGTATAGATGAAGGTAATCTTTATCTGTTTCTTTAACTTCTTCGCGTGATGCAAGTAGTTTTGCTTATATATTTTAATCCCATTGGACCATATTATTTATTATTGAATTTAATAACATAATTTACCGTTGTGTAGTTCTTCGGCCTCAAAAATTACAGCCAAAATAGGAGGCAACGTTGAAGAAATTGTTGTCTTCAAGAACATTGCTGCAATAACTTGGATGAGATTTCTGCACCAAGATAAGGTACTCTCTCTCTCTCAGCATCATCTCGCTGTTATTCATCCTTATTGGTGAAAGTGATTAAATTTTGTAGGCGAAATTCAATGGGGAAGGAGATCTCGCTTGGGCCTATTTGTTGTGAAAGATGAAAAATTTGTAGAGATGTATATACTTAATGCAATGTTAGATGAGGATTTTTTTCTCGTCTTAGATCCGAATTTGATGGTTTCTTTGCAATTTGGCTTAAAATTAACCCAGCCATTGAAGTGGCCAAAATAGCTCAGAGGGTTATTATTCCTCGTTAACAATTCCTATTGTCGCATTGTAGTATTTCAAGTTTATGAATAATAGAGTGCCTGAAATGTTGATGTACTTATTTCAACAATTTTTGTGTCTTACACTCAATTTATTTGGACAGAAATTTTTTTTCTAGAGAAAATGTTTTCTTATGTTTGGTTGTACATTTGAAATTAATGTATTAATGGTTGTATTGGTGGTGGTGGTGGTGATGTGGAGGAGGAGGTGAAGTTAATGGGGTTAGTGGTGGCGTTAGGATTTTAAATGTGCCGAAATGTGCCGAATCGAGTTTATTAGCAAGTTATTTAAACTTGGCTTGAAAATTGTCATATTGAGTCAAGACTCATGAAATAAAAAACCTTTCAAGATTATGAAAAAATATAATAATAATAATAATAATTTATGATACCAGATTATCATAAACATGTAATATTATCAATTAATAAATGTGATCTCTGTAATCCACTATATATGTGGTAATTACTAAATAATTATTTCTTAAATATAGGATTCACTTTTGATATGTAATTTTATTAATAATTAGTGATATCATGTATATTTGTGATAGAATTTTTACGCTTTTGGTTCATCACAATCTACTTCATCAATTATGATCAATTAAGACCATCTCTAAACATGTATCAAATTTATCATCAAATTTAAATTTGATAAAAAAATAGTTTCTTTTTTAACTTGAACGGCTTCATCAAATTGGTATTAAATCTAAGATTTCACTTTTTTTAATTAAATTGAGGATCAATGTGTTTTTTATAAAATCACTGTTCATTGTTGTTAGATTTTCACCATCTCTCTTAATGTCCTTTTCGATGACCACCTTAAAGCAAAAGTTTATAAAAAAATTATATTGGCTGGTCGTTCACCTAATCGACTTCCTGGATCTTCAAGAAGAAAAATTATGAAAAATTTGCATTAGCCAGTCGACCGGCCGGACATCCACCTGATTGTCTGCTCGGTCGATCAGTAGTTTAACGAAGCCGCAAAACCTTCCATTGGAGCACTTGATATTAAAGAGAGCTTTTCCTCAAATTTTTACTCAAATTTGGTGAAAAAATTGAGTACCGTTGGAGATGTCCTAAGAGTGTGTTTAGAATTAGTTTTTTTAGTTATATTTTGGATACATTACAAACACACCCTTTGAGATTTATTTAAATTACAAATTATCTCCTGTAGTTCTAAAAATTACATTATGCCCCTTGAGGTTTCTAATTTTATAATAAATAGATCATTTTATTAATAAATCATCAAGTTAATTAATAGTTTTTAATAATGTTAAAAAAAAAATTCAATTAATAATTCAGATAATTTTATTATTGTATAGGTGAACAGTTAGAAATTTTACTTTTTCAATTAATTCCGTTAAATAAAAAATTCTGACAAGGAGGTATTTGTAATTTTTCAAATCACAAGAGGCAATTCGTATTTCAAGCAAACCTTCGGGGTGTATTTGTAATTTACCCTTATATTTTTTTTATTTTATTCTTTTTATATTTTTAGATCTCGTTTGGTAACATCATTTTTTAGTCTAAAAGTTAAAAAATCATTAAAAAAAATTAAAAAGCTAACAATTTATATCAAAAAGTCAAAAATTCTCTTTTTTTCTCTATTTTTTGCACATCTTTTTGTAAAAAATTTTAAAATTATACCAAACATACTAATTTTTTGCCTCACATTTTAACCAAAAAATAAAAAAAAATTTTAAAATAGCCTATTTCCAAACAAGGCTTAAGTTTTATTCAACTAGATGGACTAAAAAATAAAATAATAAAAAATAAGAACAATCGAAGAAAAAAAAGAAAGTCAATTAAAGACCCAAAAAAAAAAAATTTTATAAAAAAATTGTCTTTAATTAACCTTTTTTCAAAAGCTTTACAAAAAAATTTAACTAAAATGTGATTTTATTATTATTATTATTTTTAAAGCTCAACTCAAAATTTAACCAATTATAATTAATAATATTGAAACTGGCCGCCCTTCCAATATTCCATGTAACCGTTGCAAAACCTACTATACTTTCCCCCCAAATTGTTCCCTCTCTTTCTTCTTCCTCGTAGAAACCTCTCTCTCTCTCTCTCCATTGATTCCCAAACCATCTTCCTCAGCAATATGCATCCAAGAACACTTTTTGTTCTCTCTCTCCTCTTCTTCCTCTTCAACTCCTGTACTGGGGCGAAATATCCTCCGCTTTCCGTACTCCTTGCGCTCCAAGCTTTTCTCGACGGCGTCTATCCCTGCAACACAAAATGGTGAGCTGCCCGGTAGTGGTGTGCCGGAAAGACCCTCCGACGATCAAGTCAGACCACTTGAGGAAGAAGAAGACCACCAGAGAGAGAGAGAGTTTGTGATTGAGAGAATTCGCATACCTCTAATGTCGCTCCTGCTTCCTATTTCTAGGCTGGCCATGCAGCCTCAAGGTTGTGCGCACACTACTTCTGCTGTCCTTCCTTGGACAGGTGGCAGTGCGCGCCTCTCACCACCTTACGCGTGTAAAGGTTTGTCCTCCAACCAGTACATGCAGAGCTTTTACAACGGTATTGAGGCGTTCGTGGAGCAGATGTCCTCTCCTTCACGCCATTGGCCCAGGTGGCACCCTTAACCGAGGTACCCTGACCGGCCTATCACTTGTGGAAAATTGCCATCACGTGCTCACAACCGTGCTAGGTGCCACCGACCTGTAACTCGGAACCAGGCAAAAGCATGACCACCTCGGTCGAACTATTCTGGACCGGTTCAGCAGGACCAGCCGGTTGCGAGGCATGCCGGCCTCCAACCGTTCTATCTTCAATCTCGGTCACACGAAGGCTGCCTACCCCAGGCGACCGGTTAGGTGCATACCGGCGCTAACCGCGTCTCAAGTTTAGCCCGGGCTACCTTTTAGCTTGGCACTATCATCCGTAACCCTGGGCTCCGTCTATTTCGTGCAAGTCGCAGCTCGGCTAAGCAAGCTGGCGCATGACCGGTCAATATCTCCAACCGTTCAAGTTAGGTGGCCGGCCAAGTCGACGGAGGGGTTTGCCCGACGCCGTACAGTCCGTTACGTCCGTCGTTATCTTAGCTCGGCCGTACAGTCTGGTGCAAATCTTCCCTCTCAATTGCCCCTTAATCCCATCCGAGCTATCGTGATTGGGATTATCTCTGTAACCAAGCCAATGGTCAGCGAGTTGCATCTTTTCCTAGTCGAGCATGATTGGAGCGATATCTGTCGCCGAGCTATCCAATTTGGTCGGTCATTTCCACGGTAGTCCTGTCAAGCATCGTACCACCGTACTGACAGACGCGTTCTCAGTGCCACGTGCTTCTGGGTGAGCAAAATCCGCTCGGCAGATAACTCCAAGGTGGGCAAGCAAGGTCAGCTTGGTGACTTTGTTCTTAGGGAGCAAGCTCAGCTCGGCAAGAAACTCTAAGGTCGGCGAGCAAGGTCAGCTCGGCGACTTGCTTATGGGCGAGCAAGATCAGCTCGGCAAGGTACTCCAAGGTCGGCGAGCAAGGTCCGCTCGGCGACTTGTTTCTTGGCGAGCAAGATCAGCTCGGCAAGAAACTCCAAGGTCAGGAGCAAGTTCCGCTCCGCCACTTGCTTCTTGGAGAGCAAGATCAGCTCGGCAAGGAACACCAAGGTCGGCGAGCAAAGTCCGCTCGGCGACTTGCGTCTTGGCGAGTAAGATCAGCTCGTCAAGGAACACCAAGGTCCGCGAGCAAAGTCCACTCGGTGACTCGTTTCTTGGCGAGCAAGATCAGCTCGGCAAGGAACTCCAAGCTCGGCGAGCTAGGTCCGCTCGGTGACTCGTTTCTTGGCGAGCAAGCTCAGCTCGGCAAGGAACTCCAAAGTCGGCGAGCTAGGTCCGCTCGGCGACTTGCTTCTTGGCGAGCAAGCTCAGCTCGGCAAGGAACTCCAGGGTCGGCGAGCTAGGTCCGCTCGGCGACTTGCTTCTTGGCGAGCAAGCTCAGCTCGGCAAGGAACTCCAAAGTCGGCGAGCTAGGTCCGCTCGGCGACTTGTTTCTTGGCGAGCAAGATCAGCTCGGCAAGAAACTCCAAGGTCAGGAGCAAGTTCCGCTCCGCCACTTGCTTCTTGGAGAGCAAGATCAGCTCGGCAAGGAACACCAAGGTCGGCGAGCAAGGTCCGCTCGGCACTGGCGTCTTGGCGAGCAAAATCAGCTCATCAAGGAACACCAAGGTCAGCGAGCAAAGTCCGCTCGGTGACTCGTTTCTTGGCGAGCAAGATCAGCTCGGCAAGGAACTCCAAGGTCGGCGAGCTAGGTCCGCTCGGCGACTTGGTTCTCGGCGAGCAAGATCAGCTCGTCAAGGAACACCAAGGTCCGCGAGCAAGGTCCGCTCGGCACCTTGCTTCTTCGCGAGCAAGATCAGCTCGGCAAGGAACTCCAAGGTCGGCGAGCTAGGTCCGCTCGGCGACTTGCTTCTTGGCGAGCAAGATCAGCTCGGCAAGGAACTCCAAGGTCGGCGAGCTAGGTCCGCTCGGCGACTTGCTTCTTGGCGAGCAAGCTCAGCTCGGCAAGGAACTCCAAGGTCGGCGAGCTAGGTCCACTCGGCGACTTGCTTCTTGGCGAGCAAGCTCAGCTCGGCAAGGAACTCCAAGGTCGGCGAGCTAGGTCCGCTTGGCGACTTGCTTCTTAGCGAGTAAGCTCAGCTCGGCAAGGAACTCCAGGGTCGGCGAGCTAGGTCCGCTCGGCGACTTGCTTCTTGGCGAGCAAGCTCAGCTCGGCAAGGAACTCCAAAGTCGGCGAGCTAGGTCCGCTCGGCGACTTGCTTCTTGGCGAGCAAGCTCAGCTCGGCAAGGAACTCCAAAGTTGATCAAAACCGTCAACAAACCTCTTGCTGAGCAAAATTCGCCCAGCAAGGAATTTTGATCTTGTCGTCAAATTGATTGTTAGTTGCCCCTTGGACCGCACTAAATCCGCTTGGCGAGGCAAAAATACAACAATCCTCAAGAAAATGGTCTACTTGTTTCATTGTGCCAATGGCAAAAAGGGTTACAAAAAATAGAACTAAGAACAAAACTTTAGATTGGCAGAGCTTGATGTTCTAGAAATGGATCGGCCATTTACAAACTGCAAGTTTTATGCCCCTTCTCCTCGGTCTTCTTACAGACGTCTTCCGAAAATCGAACTCCCCACATCTCTTCCATGCGGGTTTGCATGGCCATCATCTTGTCCGGCTGTATGAACCTTTCGCACTACTCTCTTGTTCTCTACTACCAGACTTGTCGTCACGGTAGTTGCGGCTGCGTCGTCTTCAACTCGGATGTGCTCATCAATGCGTTGCATGAGTAATTCCATGGTCAACGGTTGATTCATTGTGAGCGAGTTTCTCAGTTGATGTCCAACTGGAAGAGCGCGCTTATACTGAGTGATTGCAAGGTCGGTTGGGCAATCTAGGATCTCGTTGAAGGTCTCCCAATACTTAGCATTATATGCCTTCAAAGAACCTTCAGACTCCATCTTGACGCCCAGGAGATGGTTGACCTCCTTCGGTGTTCGAGTGTTGGTTTTGAATCTGGTGACGAAGGCTTCCGCTAGTTGCTGCCATCCCTCAATACTCCCCTCCGGGAGCCTTTCGAACCACTTCAAACCCATCTCTTCCAAGCTTGCTGGGAATATGAGGCATATCAGGGCGTCATTGCGGCGGTGGCCAGCCATCACTTGCCGGTAATGACTCACGTGCATGTACGGATCCGTTTTGCCGTCGTACAAAGTAAACTTTGGCTGGTGGAATCCGGCGGGAAGTGGAGTACCCTCGATCTCCGGAGACAGCGGCGTGGCTGTGAGTCTCGCCAGCTCTTTGTCCACTAGCGCAGGGGCCATGACTCTGGGCGCCGGCATCACCACTTCCTCACTGCAGTGAACTGGGGCACTCAACCTCTGGAGTGCTGGCACCCTCTGAGCCTTTCGACGGCGCGCTCTCTCCTCCAACACATCCCTGAGATCCCTGGAACGGGAGGAGGCAGAGTATCGCGACGTCGACGACGGGTGTGAGGGGCGACGGGTGCTGTCGCGAGTGAAAGATCTGCCATCTCGTTGGTCAGAATCTCCAACCCCATAGTTCCTGGTGATGGAGATGAAGTGAGTCCTCCTCTGGCGGCGACTACTGGAACGAGGGGAAGTGGTGCGCTCACTGAGGTTGCCCTCTCCAGCAACACCCTTCCCCTTAATCTGGCGCTTTAGCAGCTCCATCTCCGCCACCATCTTGTGAATGAGGGTGTCCTGGTCTTTGAGTTTGTGTTCCAGGTGCTGCGCACGGGACTCCCCCCGGCGCCGGCGGCCTTCTGGGCTCTGCGAGCGATCAGAACTCCTCCCACGTTTGTCTCGCGCTCCTCGCGAAGAAGTCTCTAGGCCCGCCATGGCTGGAACATTCGGGGGGCCATCTCTCCTTCAGACATACTCCGGAGTGACACCATCGACGACGGACAGCGGAACTTCGTCGTTGTTGGCCATGAAAATGGTTGAAGAAGCTCAAAGAACAAGGGTTGATTATCAAAGACTTCCCACAGACGGCGCCAATTGTACGGGGGCGAAATATCCTCCGCTTTCCGTACTCCTTGCGCTCCAAGCTTCTCTCGACAGCGTCTATCCCTGCAACACAAAATGGTGAGCTGCCCGGCGGTGGTGTGCCGGAAAGACCCTCCGACGATCAAGTCAGACCATTTGAGGAAAAAGAAGACCACCAGAGAGAGAGAGAGAGAGTTTGTGATTGAGAGAATTCGCATACCTCTAATGTCGCTCCTGCTTCCTATTTCTAGGCTGGCCATGCAGCCTCAAGGTTGTGCACACACTACTTCTGCTGTCCTTCCCTGGACAGGTGGCAGTGCGCGCCTCTCACCACCTTACGCGTGTAAAGGTTTGTCCTCCAACCAGTACATGCAGAGCTTTTACAACGGTATTGAGGCGTTCGTGGAGCAGATGTCCTCTCCTTCACGCCATTGGCCCAGGTGGCACCCTTAACCGAGGTACCCTGACCGGCCTATCACTTGTGGAAAATTGCCATCACGTGCTCACAACCGTGCTAGGTGCCACCGACCTGTAACTCGGAACCAGGCAAAAGCATGACCACCTCGGCCGAACTATTCTGGACCGGTTCAGCAGGACCAGCCGGTTGCGAGGCATGCCGGCCTCCAACCGTTCTATCTTCAATCTCGGTCACACGAAGGCTGCCTACCCCAGGCGACCGGTTAGGTGCATACCGGCGCTAACCGCGTCTCAAGTTTAGCCCGGGCTACCTTTTAGCTCGGCACCATCATCCGTAACCCTGGGCTCCGTCTATTTCGTGCAAGTCGCAGCTCGGCTAAGCAAGCTGGCGCATGACCGGTCAATATCTCCAACCGTTCAAGTTAGGTGGCCGGCCAAGTCGACGGAGGGGTTTGCCCGGCGCCGTGCAGTCCGTTACGTCCGTCGTTATCTTAGCTCGGCCGTACAGTCTGGTGCAAATCTTCCCTCTCAACTCCTCACACCCACCACAAGTCTCCTCAGAAAACATAATCTTCGACTTCCCATCTTTCACTCTCCGAAACCCAACTCTCCTCGGCCATGCCTACCTCCGGAACGGCCTCATCGGCCTCACACGAGACCTCTCTGTCCCGTCTTCGAGCTCCGGTACCGCCATTTACAACTACCCAATTCCATTCTTCGATCCCAACTCCAATTCCACAGTCTCTTTCTCCACAAGATTCTCTTTCTCAATCACCAGTCTAAATCCCACTTCTTTCGGAAACGGGTTGTGTTTCTTTCTATCCCCTGAAAATCGGAATCTGGGTAGTCAAGGAAGGCACTTGCGTCTTGTCAATTCGTCTCAATTGACCAAGAACAAGTTTGTAGCTGTTGAATTTGATACTAAGCTCGATTCTCAATTCAATGATCCGAATGATAATCATGTTGGGTTGGACATTGAAAGCTTGGTTTCGATCATGGCTGCTGATCCTAAATCGATTGATATTGATCTCAAGAGTGGGAATTCAATCACTGCTTGGATTGATTACAAGAATGATCATAGGAAATTGAATGTGTTCTTGAGTTACAGTAATTTGAAGCCAGAGATGCCTCTGTTGAGTGTCGAAATCGACCTCTCTCATTATCTGAAAGAGTTTATGTATGTGGGTTTTTCGGCATCTACTGAGGGAAGCACAGAACTTCACTTGATTGAGAATTGGAGGTTTGAAACATCACCCTCAGGGACGGCTCGAAATCATCCCCACAATGTATCCGATAATTTGGTGATTACACCGCGTTTTCAGGTCCCAAATTCTTCTTCCAAGAAGCATCACCGGGGCCTTGGTTTGGGTGTCAGGATCGCCTGCCCGGCCTTAATCTGTCTCTTTGTGGTTTTCGGTGGATTTCTGTGAGAAAAAGGAGAGGGGTATCAAAACAGAGCTTCACAACAGGGCTTGTGGCAGGTCCGAGACAATTCAGTTACAGAGAGCTCAAGATTGCCACAAAAGGGTTTCATTCAAGTAGAATCCTAGGCCATGGAGCTTTTGGAACTGTTTACAAAGCCTACTTAGTCTCTTCTGCTACAATCTCTGCAGTGAAGAGATCAAAGCATAGCCATGAGGGAAAAACAGAGTTCCTCGCCGAATTGACGATTATAGCTTCTTTGAGGCACAAGAATTTGGTTCATCTCCAAGGCTGGTGTGTTGAAAAAGACGAATTGTTGCTTGTTTTACGAGTTCATGCCCAATGGGAGTCTTGATCAGGTTCTATATGATCAATCCGAGCGTGGTAATTTGCTGAAATGGGTACATAGATACAATAAGTTAGCCTCTGTTCTAACGTATCTGCATCAAGAATGTGAACAGCAACTGATTCACAGAGATATAAAAGCCAGTAACATAATGCTAGATGGTAAATTCAACGCAAGGCTTGGAGATTTCGGATTGGCACGATTGATGGATCACGGTGTTAAAAGCCCCGTTTCGACTCTAACCGCTGGAACTGTGGGATACCTTGCTCCAGAGTATCTTCAGTGTGGGAAACCTACCGAGAAAACCGATGTTTTCAGCTATGGAGTGGTTGTACTTGAAGTATGCTGTGGAAAGAGGCCAATTGAGAGAGAACAGGGGACTCAGAGGATGGTGAATTTGATTAATTTTGTTTGGGGATTGCATTCTGAGGGGAAAATCATGGAAGCTGCTGATGTGAGGTTGAAGGGTGAGTTTGAGGAGAGTGAAATGGGGAAGATGTTGCTTGTGGGACTGAGTTGCGTGAACCTGGATAGCGAAGCTAGGCCTTCGATGAGGAGGGTTTTCCAGATCTTGAACAATGAGGCCGAGCCCGTTTTTGTGCCTAGAGTGAAGCCAAGCCTTAGTTTTTCTTGTGGATTGCCATTGAGAATTGAGGACATTATTGTTTCAGATGGTGAAGAGGTATGAAGGCACCAGATCACATGTTTGAGATCACAGTTGGGTGAATCCACAATTGTGAATTGTCTGTCCTATCTGTTTTAAGTAATGTAGAGTTTTTGATTCTTTTCATTCTTTTTGAGAGAGAGAGTGTGTGTTGGTGTTGTTTAGTTAAGTCCCTAATCTGCAAAGTTTTTTTGGACTAGTTTTGTTGTTCTGATTGTTGTTTTGTTTTTTAGTGTGGCAAATATACTTGAATGAATCATAATTCTTTATGCTATACATAAGCCAGTGAAAAATATAAATAAAATAAAATTTAGAGAGAGAGAGAGAGAGAGAGAGAGAGAGAATTTGAATTTTGATAGGCATGTTTTAGTTGCTATAATTTGGATGTTGGAGCAACTTTCGGGTTGTTTGGGAAGTAACATTTTATTTTTTTTTTAAAAAAATGTGTAAAAAATAAAACAAATAAAAATGAATATTTGAATTTTTTTTTCATGAATTAAAAACTTTGACTTTTAATTAATTTTAATAATTTTTTGACAAAAAATCCTCAATTGCCATATTCTCTTTGAATGAAGTTCTTATTTTACCCCTTAAAAAAATGACAAGTGGTAATCAAATTTAATATAAAAAATTGATCATCACTGAATTATCTCAAAGAAGTAACCAAAGAACAATTAAAAAGACAATCCAAAACTATAAAAACACCAACTTTTGTCTACAAATATTCATAGAAAAGTAATTGCAATGCTATATAAGGTATATGAAAGAAAATGAACCACACATCTGTAATTTCGAGGTCATTGGCTGTTCCTATGATTACAACTCTCATATTCATACAAAAAAACTTGAATTTGAATTCAAGAAATGCAAAAACTTAATCAGAGAAGTAAATCTAGCAAAGGTCAAAACCTTAATGAATCATCTATTTGCTAACCTGAGCTTCAGCAGGATACGGTGAATCTAGGGTTTCATCAACCAAGAAATGGCTGCACGATAGATCATCTATCACACTGTTCATCCTTCCCGACTCACTTTCGCCGGTAGAATTTCAAAAAGAAGCCATTTCATTTTCTCCCAACAATTTGGTCTTCCATTTAATACCAATTGACTCCGCCTGATCAGCAAACAATACTTTCGAAATCGATGAACTGCAAATCTCTTTATAGAACTCGTAACTGGAAGCTCGAGTGTTTCCACCTTCCAGCAGATTCGAGAGCGGATGCAAAACCGAGCTTGGATCATTGTTTCTTTCCAAGGTTTCCTTCAACTCCAGAAAAACAGAGACATATTCTTCTTTACTAAACTGAGCAAACACAGCAGTTTCATCTAAGTGATAGATGGAAGAAACCGAGCTTGGGCCAAAGACTTTAGAGATGCATTCCCTAATCTCCCTTGCCTTGAGTTTGGATGGAAATCCCCAAATTAAACAAATATTTGAAATGACAATCTTCGGATACCTAAATTTTAGGCTGTTATATGAAGACTCTGCAGTCTGCTTACCAGTCCTCAGATCAATAATGTCACTGTTAATCCAGCTTAAATAAAGAAGATTAATGTGCTTTTGGAGCTTCTCATCATGGGTCAAACTTGTGAAGGGTGGATGAAGCTTGAAATTGAACCCAAGATGACTGCATACTTGGGCAAAAATACAACCCGTCATAAAAGCATCATAGCCAGCTTCATGCTTAGCTCCAGAGTTCCAGTTCGAGGACCTGCACATGGACATACAATTAGTATGGTTCGTCTAAGCTTGGAAAACATACTAAAAGGCTTCTCTCTCTCTATCATTTTCTTATTCATGGTGATAATCTTTTGTGTCATTTGAAAGTTTATGTTATATCAATGCCCAACAGGTATATTCTTCAACAAGATGATTGGTTTGTTATTGATTTTGAATAATTTAGATAATTATGTAAGAAATAGACACACACACACAAAGATAGCAAAAAACATTCACAAGTGTATACATCTGACAAATCACTCAATCAATCACGTGCATATATATACGAGTCCGTGTCAGATTTTAAAAGTTATGTCTACCTTTTATCCCTGTTAAGGTGAGAGACTATTGTGCATGTCAGTTAAAGTGTTTTTGTACGCACACACTTGATTTGAAGTTTAACAACAATGGTATGTGAAACTTTTTGAAGCATTGGGCACGATATCATGAACTGAAAAGTGAAATGTGTTATAGTTTCTCTTCAAAAAATGTTCCCATCAAAAGCTGACATACCACTTATCAAAACGAAACGAAGGCTAGTGACAAGCTTTTTAGTGTTGGTAGTTAAAAGCAACATTATTGCCAACTTATGGAACAACAAATAAATAAACAAATAGATTAACTATATCAAGATAACCCAAGAATCTTTATTAGTGAGATTGAAGAGTTTCAAGTCCTAGTAAAAGATAAAGGGGGAAGTGAAATTCATGTCATCCACTTGAACCTCAACGTTAACATGTGGCTTGAGACCCAATCTAGATCCTTTGACACTCGAAGCAATTTCTGGGCACAAGAAGGCAAATGCTTTGGACAGTGATGTGCTGCCCTTCTTCATCATAGCTCTAAGTACATCATTTGCATTTAAAAGTACTTTTGTGTCAATGATGTACGGAAAGTATTTGTGAACAGAAGAGACATATTCTTCAGCAGTCGAAGGAAGAGAACCTAAAAATTTGCTATATATGTGCGCAATATCTGTATGAAATAGACAAAACAGGTGATATATAAGGAAAAAAAAAAAAAAAAACCTCTGAGCATAACTCAAATGTAATATCCGTACCAAGAATGCAATTGTGACCAACTATCAACTTCTGCTTTGAGGAAAGGAGATCAATAACATGCCGAAATCCAACCGCAGCTTCGATCTTCATCTCTTCTTCCTTGTGAAGCCCATCCTTGACTTCTTTCTGCAAGAAATTAGTACAACAAAATCACGTTCCTAGGAGATGCAGGTAATATGACACAAGATAGTGAAGACACCCCTCCTCCCCCCTTTTCTACAAAGCTTCTTGTTTTTAATTATTATTGCTATGATTTACCAAATTCCTTGTTTCACCTAAGCTTTAAGTTTCTGCTGAATACTCCACAAAAAATATTCAGTCCAGACTTCAAATATTTGAGGCATTATAGTAAAACAAAATTCAAAAGACAATAATCATCTATGAAGTACCGACACTTCAAAACAAGTGTTGTATTCGTGTCGAACACACAGACACGGTGGGGGCACGCAGACACACGTATGGGACACACCACATGGCGTGTCCCCTTATTTAATTAATTAATTTTCAGGAGACAGGCCGCAGACACACTAGGGACATGCCAAGTTATCTTTTCTCCCATTTTCTTTAGTACTTTTGATGAATGTTAAATGCTTACTATTTTTTTCTTAATTTTAAATACTTAATAGATCATCTATAAAAAAAAGAAGAAAATGTAAACGGTAAGTATTAATTTAAAAGTGTTTTTTTTTTTATTTATTTTAAATATACAAAATTAGAGTTAATTTTTGTTAATATTGATTGTTTGTGGATGTAATATTAATATATGAAAATATATTTTATTATCGCGTCCCGGTCGCGTTTGTATGCCCATTTTCTTGAAATCACCATGTCTCATGTCCGCATCCATGTCCGTATTCGCATCCCCATCCGTGTCCGTGTCCGTGCTTCTTAGATAATTATTGAATAGCTCTTTGACATTATAACAAACTGAACTAAATAATATCATGATAGTCATTTCATACAAAAGAAACATCAGGAAAGCTTCACATTCACATAAATGAACTCAATAATATCTCTTTTCAAAGGTTTGTGTTTTACCATAAGTAAGCCCCTGTCATTGTTTGATTCAGTGTACACAATTAATTGTTGTACGGAGGAAGATTCACCCTTTACACGAATGTAAACAAGGTTTTCAAAATGCTTCACAGTAACCTGCACATTTTCAGTTTCATACATCAGCAATGACAAAATTTAAGCTAGTATAATATACAAATTGAGTAAAATAGCAGCTTATAAACATAAACTCAAGTCAACAAAACCTCAAACCCCTAAAAAAATTATTGACAGTAAAAACTAAATAATAGCTCATCCTGCCTGTCATCTAATCCATTCAGCATTTAACCAAGGCAAATCAGATATTAAATGAAGAAAATATCAAACTAATAAGAAGAAAACAAAACGATCAAAGAGTTCACATTGATGGAGGTTATCTAAGTGATATATTTGGAAGAAAAAAAGACTAGCATTACCAACTGAATCAACCTTAGCTGGTGAGAGGTGAACCCATTCAGCAAAAGAGCTGGGCGCATCTTGAAGAAGATGGTTTGAAATTGTTGACTGAAGTCATTTGTACTTTCCTGAAATTTAGACCCGCTATTTCTACTCTGTAATAATCCCTCACGCCACTCACTGATTCTGTTCTTCATTCTCTCAGTGAAGAGAACATCTGCAATTCTAACAAACGCTGTATCTCTAGCTTCTCTCAAGTACAATTCTGACAAATCGTCCTCATACCTCATTTGTAAGTGCCTTAGTGCTTCATCCTGTTGTCCTCTGGATAAATAAGATATTCCTGAGATTTTCCACGAGTGTAAACTCTCAAAATGAAAGCCTTAAAAGAAGCTTAAGGGAATGACATAACAGATTACAAATTCCGTATTCAGTAATACTCATAAGTAAAACTGCTCCAGATGGGCCAAACTCATCACCACTAAGGATACTTATGAAATCTACCAAAACAAAGCTAAACTAGACAATAATGTGCATAATGTAGATCATTTGAGGGAGATAAATCACAGATCTTCTGATGGTGTAGAAGTTATGTTGTATATGTAGGTTGAAAAATACATTTGCAAGTTTTTAGTATAGTTGAGAGTCAGGTGTTATAATCCATTTTCTTGACCAATTTTTGAATTATGTAGAGATTTTGACACACGTGGAGGTGTATAAGCGTTTTAAGTTTCTTGTTTTTTCTTCCCCTCTTTTGCATAAAGGTGGCATTCTAAAGCAATGGTAATTGAAAAAAGGGACTAGATATCTCCACAAAAGAAAACCCTTGAATCCACAAGGAAGTATGAAAACCAAGACATTTCATTCATTCTGAAATGAAACCCAATGAAAGATTAGGTCCAGATTTCAGCCCCGCTTCAACTCCTGTTGCTCCCGGTGTTCTAAAAATGCCTCGATTGCTTGTTCTACATCACATTCCCTCTATTTTGTCTTGAATAAATCATCGTTATTACTTATCCACAAATATATGCATCTTAACAGTCTTTGATGTATTATTTTCTTCAGCATATCTCAAAAGAGTAGTGTTCTATGTTTCATTGGTTTATCCAGTAAAAACTGAAAATTGTAGCTATTGTACAGATGTTATGTTTCAGTTATTTATAAAATGGAATTACACTTCACACTGCTAAATTAGCAGCAGAACTAGGGCCTACAATCCAAGTTTAAATTAAGACAATTAGTACTACCATTGAAATTTGAAACTGAAGTATACACATTAACTAAGCATCATTTGGGGCATTAATGCAAGTTGAGAATAATAGAAAGAAAGTGAGGTACCTTCATGTATGCATTGATTGAAATCAAACTGGTATTTAGCCAAGAAGTCAATTGAGGTTGTTTGGCATAGGAACTCATAGGAGGGGCCACCAACTGGAATTTCTTGACGTGGAAATATATAAAAATTGTGCCTGTCAATCAAAAGCACGATGTGCTATGAGGGTGGGCTCATCAGGAAAATACAATTTTCATTCATGTTATCAGCTTTTTCTCCTAAATCAAATAACACATATTAATTTTAAGTCCGTTTAGTGCAACTTATTCTAAGCTAGACACTAACAATCTATCAACAAAATCTAAAAGCACGCCCTCTCTCTAGCTTCATAATAATCAATTTTTTTCAACTTATTTATTATTTTTCACTCCTAAGTTGTAAACAACTGGCATGGATTGTCAGACTTCAAATAAGTTCAAAACGTCTACTTGTCAAGGAAAATTATTAGATACTCCCAGAGTACACCATGTGCCATTATTTATGTGGTACTCCGATCAATGAGAAATCAGAATGCACGGCCCGTTTGACTGCCAACTTTTTGGCTAAAAAAAGTCAAAAAAAAAAAAAAAAAACTAAAATGTTACATCATACACATCAAGTAACCACATTTCCCTTACAACTATTTATTCAACTAAAAAAAATTCCAAACACTAGTTTTTTTCACCTCATAAAAAAAGTTAAAAGTCCAAAAAGCTACTAAAAAAGCCAACTTGCCAACGAAAGGTGAATCAGTATGTTCACTAGTAAAAAAATTCACTACACGATTGGTTTGGAGCACCGCGTATGCAATGCTACATGGTGCTATGGAATACTGAATAATTACCCACATATCAATATGTTCACCATTTCTCATAGCATAATTTAATCAGACATCAGATTAATCTTTTTTTTTTTTTTTGGGTCTCCATAACGACTAACATAAATTTTCCTCCAAATGGTTCTCAGAAAGAAATATGGAAAATGCATATAAAACAGTTGATAAAATAAAAATCAATTCTTTCAGTGAACCAATAAAAAGATTCAAACTCTCTAATTTACTTACAAATAGATTAATCAATGAAAATTATTATACTGTACGGGGGCGAAATATCCAGTGTTTTCCGTACTCCTTGGACTCAAGCTTCATGTGACGGCGTCTAATCTGGCAACAAAGAAACGGTAAGCTGCCCGGCGGTGGGTTGCCGGATAAACCCTCCGACGATCAAGTCAGATCACTTGAGAAAGAAGAATACTGTCTAGAGAGAGAGAGAGAGTCGTTCAGATTGCACAAAATTGCTTACCTCTAACGTTCATCTTCCTTTCCTCTTTCTAGGCTAGCCATGCAGCCTCAGGATTGTGCGCGCACTAGCTCTGCTGTCCTTCCCTGGACAGGTGGCAGTGCTCGCCTCCCACCATCTTACGCTTGTAAAGGCCAAATCCTCCATCCTGTACATGCAAAACTGCCAAACGGTATTGACGCATGCCTGGAGCGGATTTCCTCTCCCTCACGCCATTGGTCCAGGTGGTACACTTAACCATAGTACCACGACCGGCCTATCCCTTGTGAAGAATTGCCACCACAAGCAACACAACCGATCTGCGTCTCGCCGACCTATCTCTTGGGAAGAAGCGAAAGTCTGATTCTCATGGCCGAGCTGCGCGTGATCGGTCCATCCTGGCTGACCAGCCGTGGAGCATGCCGGCCTTTCCCCGCTCTACCATCATTCTAGGTCGCATAAAGTCTAGCCATCTCGGCTAACCAGTCTGGGGCGTACCGGCCCTCGTTTGTCCTCAATCTATCCCGGGCTGCCCTTAGCTCGGTTGCTTCACACCACTGCGCGCCTAGCCGAATGTTTAACAAATCCTAGCTCCGCCAGATCTTAGCCCATGTCTGACCGGCCAAATCTAACTCGATCGTGCATGACAGGCCGGGGGGCCATGCCAATCGAGAGAACAGCTTGGCACCGCGAGGTTTGTCAATCCCTGCGTTACCGTAGCTCGGCCGTACTGTCAGGTGCAAATCTCCCCTCTCAATTGCCCCTTAATCCCATCCGAGCTAATCGCGATTGGGGTTACCACCATGACTGAGCTAACGGTCCCCGAGTTGCGCTAGTACAAGCCGAGCGCGATTGGCACCAAAGCCGTTGCCGAGCTATCCCATTTGGTCGGCCATTGCCTTAGTAGTCTTGTCAAGGGTCGTACAGCCGTACTGACAGCCGCGCTCTCAATGCCACGTGGCCTCACGCCATTGAACCGTACAACACCACAGCTGTCTTCCCATGCTCAAAATTCAAACGACGGCGCCTTTTGGGGTTTCCCACCTCTTTCGTTTATACATAGACGAAGGGTCAAAACCCCCCCTTACTATTCATCTCCTCTTCAAAGCCCAAAACCCTAGTTCTCGAAACCTTCAAGCTTCCATCCTTCACCGCCGTTGCTGACAGTGCCGCCTTCGCATCATCCCCGTCCGTTTTCGTTTCTTCCGAAGTTGTAATCAAGCTCTTGGTTGCTCGATCTCTTCTTAGCACCCATCACTGGTAAGTTTCTTCATCACTCTCTCGTTTTTCATGTCTGTGTTCTTTGTGTTCTTCGTTTTTGGTTTTCTGGGTTCTTGAACTTAGAATGTTAGAATTTTGTTGATGCCCCTTCTTCGGGGCAACACTTGAACACCCTAGGGAAAAACTGGAAGAATGGATGGGGCCTTCGTGCCCCTATTTCTCCTTACTTGAATGAACGAACCTTGAACTTAGGATGAACAACTTGAATCTGGGTAGGACCGAGCTAAGTAGGCAACTTAGATCCATAAATAAAACTTCAGCCGAGCAAAAACTAGTTTGTGGCTTCTCGTTGAGGCCGCGACCGTGCTGGATATAGGGAGTCAGAACCGAACTAGGAAGACCAAACCGACCGGATAAACGAGCCGAGATAGGGGCTAGACCGGCCACATATAACGGGGGATTGTGACCGAGCTAGGAGTTCCAATAGGAGCCGTGCAATTTATGCCGTGTTAACCCTTGGGCTTATTTTTTAACAATGCAGAACAAACTAGGACCGACCAGGCCCTTTCAGTATTACCACTGGTGGAGCTCAAAGTCCGAGCAAATACACCAGAATTTTCCACCGAGATACAAATTAAACCACAAAATAAGTAAAACCGAGATAGATGGGGAAGTACCGATTCATGGTGAGCTCGCCCGGTGCACTAGCCGAGTTTCGTAGGGAGTACAACATTCCAGACGATGTCCATTTAGAGCTAGCCAAGAAGGGAGATACCCCATGGGGTGACCTAGATCGGTACCCCTTCACGGTCGTATCCATCGTGGAAGGAAGGCTTTGCTTCCCGGTCCAACCCTTGATCTGCGAATTTTTGAGGCAGACAAGGCTTTGTCCAACCCAAGTCTCAAACAACACGTACAAAATAATAAACGGCGTGGCCGAGCTGAATAGGAGGCTCGGTCTCAATCTCGGCCTTGCCGAGATATTTTATCAGTATAGCCTCAGCAAGAATAAAGGTGGGTTTTGCTGGTACCTGAAGGTAAAGAAGGGCCGAGCAAAACTCATTGAGGGTAACCCGGATAAGGAAACCAATGACAATGACTTCCTGTGGGTGTCCGGTCATTACGAGGACACCGAGGCGCCCATACCGGGCTGGTATATTAGGAAAGATTTTGGCAGTGCTGGTGAGTAGCTCGGTAAACTGCGTCATCTTCTTTTTGCATTGATTTTCTTCTTGCCGATCAAACACTTGTCTTCTTTTTGTAGATTACAAGCACTTGGCAGAAGACTACCACCGGGCTAACCAAGAGGCCATAAGAGTCTTACTGCGCCATCCGACCGAGGAGCGCGAATCCCTAAAACTACTCGGTTTCGAACCGACCTATCACTACACCGCACCGCGTAAGAGCAGGGTGACCGACTTTTTGCGTGCGCCTTCTCCAGAGCCAGATCCAAATCTCCCACCGATTAAGCTTGTTCCACTCACTGCCGAGCAAGAAATGGCAAAATTCGGGCAATCAAATCGATGATCACTGGTGAGCCGAGCGACTCGCAACCATCGGAGGCATCTGGAGGGACCTCCTCCAGCCCGGTCGCACAGAATGAGGGGGTGGTGCTGGCTCTCGCCAACGAACAAGCAGCTGGCCGATCGAAAAAGTGGCCGAGGAGAGACCAGACCGGGCAGAATCTAGTGGATGAAGACTCAACCGAGCATGCATCCACCGAGCTGGGTGACCAGACCGAACAACCACTGAGCGGGCCATCCAAAACCCCCAGTGCCCCCCCGGTCTGGGCACCCGAGATCAAGTACAAGGGCCGGGCTGTCTCTGAGGCCGATTCAGTGTACGCGGACAAGGATTATTCTCTCAGTTTCAACATGACCAAGGGGCTAATCCTTCCCGCCGATATGAAGAAGCACGACGAGCTGTCTGACCTGAAAGTGCTTCGCTTGGCGGCAAAATCGATCGTGTTGGTAAGTTCTCAGCTCCTTTGTTCAAGTTATTACTCGGTTATTGCTCGGTTCTCTGAATTCTGACCATCTTCATTTGTTTTCAGGCCGTGCAAAAGAACTACCTAGCCCACGACCGCATGATCGCCATACGGCAGAGCCTGCGGGATGCCATCGCAGAGAACAAGGCCAAAACGGCCGAGATAGCAAAGTTGAAGGCCGCGCAGGAGGCAGCAGAGGTCGAGCGCGCCACGCTAAGCCAGAAGCTAGACCGAGCTGAGGCGGACAAATAGCGGGCCGTGAAGTCGATGAAGGCTTAGTACCTCGCCGAGCTGCGTAAACTTTGCGACGCCTATAAGGAAGAGAAAGATAAGGAGGTCGACGACGCCAAAGATCGGGGCTATGCCCAAGGTGAAAAAACCTAAGAACAGCAGGTGCAGGCGACCAAGGACATCTTTTTCCAGTGCGGCTGGAAAGCTGCCGTGGAAAAAGTTGGCCTCGGTCATGACGTTGAAATTTTCCAAAATCCGCCTGCTGCCTTCATACCGGACTATATGCAGGCCTACGCCAACGCCAACGCCGTACAAAAGAGGCTCATCGAAGAGGCGAAGAAAGCTGCCGAGGAAGAGGCAAAGAAAGCGGCTGAGGAAGAGGACGCAGCTGCGCAACCCGCCGATCAAACTTCTCCTGAAGCCTCTGACAGGGCCGAAGATCAAGTGGCCGAGCGGGGGGTTGTCGGGGTGGAAGGCGCTGACGAGGAGGCCGATGAGGGACTGCCCGAGCAGACGGTCGAGGTCGCCGAGTAGACGGTTGACCTTGAGTTAGATTGAATGTGTCCCCTTCTGTTTTCTGCTTTGTTTCTGTTTCTCTCTTCTTCTTTTTTTACTGTAACCGGGCTTGGCCCCACCGTTGTAATGCAATTTCCCTTTTCAATGAAAATTTTGAACTTTTTGCTCGTTGATCTTTCGTGTCTATTCGGTTACAACGTACAAAACTTCTTCATTCAAATGTTCGTGCATCATAACTGGTAGGTCGGCTATGCCGCGCAACGTACCACGCCAAAATCAGATTTCCCTCAACTTAAATGTTCACAAATCGCAATTGATAGCTCGACTCCTGGATTTTTGAACAAACCCAGACATTTTTATTCAGCCGAGTAAAATCAGCTTGGCCATAAGTTGTGCAAACCATGTACATGAAGAGTTTGGCGAGCAAAAATCAGCTCGGTCCTTGTGGAGGCGACAACACTAGCACTTCGATGTTACTGAGCTAATCCATCTCTGCCTTTATAGGATCGAAAAAGACCGAACATTTCTTTTTGGCCGAGCAGAAATCAGCTCGGCCTTAAAAGAAGTTGGGCCAATCACCAACATTTCATTTTGGCCGAGCAAAACCAGCTCAGCCTGTACATTGGGCAAACACCAATATCTCAATGTGGCCGAGCAAAATCAGCTCGACCTTGGGAGTTGGATAGGACGCCAACATTTCTTTTGTCCGAGCAAAGTCAACTTGGCTTCTTGTAAGTTGGACAAGGCACCAACATTTTGTTTGGCCGAGCGAAGTCAGCTCGGATATTCTCGGTTGGGCAAAACAGCAACATTTCGTTCTAGCCGAGCAAAATTAGCTCGGCCTTTATGTGAATTGGACAATACGCCAATTATTTAATTATTTCGCTGGACAATACACAATTGTTTGTATGGCCAGTTTCTATACCGGTAAGAGAAAGTCAGTCCGGTCCCGTTCAGGTCGGTCTCCTTGCCCCTAGCATCCTCAGAGGTCTAACATCCTTGTATTGCCTTTGTACTGGAAGACATAATATAAAGCAAAAAGTAGAGCTATTTTTCATTACAAAAAGCAGTGCTATCTATTACATCAAATGCCAGAAGGCTAAAAAAGGCTAAAAGTTCAAAGGGCCATGTAACAAAAACAATAACATTTCAAAAGTAAAAGATCTTAAGCTTGGTTGCATTCCACGGTCTGGGGATAGCTTTGCCATCTAAATCTTCTAGATGGTATGCCCCTTTGGCTGCCAGGCCAGTCACCTTGTATGGTCCTTCCCAATTTGCACCAAGTTTTCCTTCACTGGGGACCACCGTGTTGCCCATCACCTTCCTTAAGACCCAGTCCCCGATTTTGAACAGCCTGGGGTGCACAGCCTTGTTGTATTTCTTGGAGAGTTCTTGCTGATAAGCCGCTATATGGATCAGAGCCCATTCCCTTCTTTCCTCGGCTAGATCAAGCTCCAAAGCCACTGCTTCGTCGTTCAAATCTGGCTGGAAGCTTTCAGACCGGATGGTTGGCATACCAATTTCCAGCGAGATAACGGCTTCCATGCCATAGGCCAAGGCGAATGGTGTCTCTCCGGTCAACCGCCTTGGCGTAGTGCGGTATGCCCAGAGCACATTAGGGAGTTCTTTAGCCCACTTCCCTTTGGTTTTTTCAAGACGCTTCTTCAGTCCGTCCAAGATGGTCTTGTTTGAGGCCTCCGCTTGACCATTTGACTGGGGATAGGCCGGTGTTGAATTGTAGAACTCGATCTTTAACTCCTCGCAAAATCCGCGAAAGAGTTTCCCGTCGAATTGTGTGCCATTATCCGAGATGAGGGCTTTCGGTATACCGAAGCGAATGATAACGTTTTGCCAAACAAACTTCTTCACATCTTTTTCCTTTATGGTCGCCAATGGCTCGACCTCAACCCACTTGGTGAAGTAGTCGGTAGCGGCGATGAAGAATTTGCGATTGCCCGGAGCTGTTGGTAGTGGCCCCTCTATATCCAACCCCCAAAGTGCGAACGTCCAAGGACTTGTAAGGGAAAGCAATTCTCTCGCTGGTTGATGGATTTGGTGAGCAAATTTCTGACATTTCTCACACTTACGAACGTATTTCTGTGCGTCCGCCTGCATGCACGGCCACCAGTAACCTTGGGAAATTGCTCGGTAAGCCAAAGATCTGCCCTCAGTATGGCTCCCGCAGATGCCTTCATGGATCTCACAGAGGAAAGCTTCCACCTTGGCAGGGTGGACACACTTCAGATACGGCCCGGTAAAAGACTTCTTGTATAAGGCTCCGGATGGAGAGAGCCAAAATCGCTCTGACTTAGCCCGGATCTTGTTGGCTGCCTTCTTTTCCTCTGGCAGAATTCGATCTTTTAGGAAGGCAGTCCATCCAGGAAGGTCCCAAGTTGGTGCAGAATACCTTGGGCACTTCTGGTTCCTCAATGCTTGGCCGAGGTAAAAATTCTATCATTAAGGGGTTAGGAAAAGCTGTTTGTGTAGAAGCAAGCCTGGCTAATTCATCAGCTGTGTTGTTTTCTTCGCAGTTGATCTGTTCCACTCTTATGGCGGTGAACTTCTTGAGCTCTGCTCGCACCAGCGCCTGATACTTCGCCATTCGCTCATCCCTGGCCTCATACTCCCCAAAGACCTGATTGACCACCAACTTGGAGTCGCTGAATACCATAAGGGCTGACGCTTTCATTCTCAATGCGCTTCTTAGTCCGACAAGGAGGGCCTCATACTCCGCCTCGTTGTTGGATGCTTGGAAGCCGAGCGTAATTGCTTGCTCGATAACCAGCCCGTTCGGTGAAGTCAGTACGATGCCCAGCCCGGCCCCATGTCTGTTGGATGCCCCATCGACGAAAAGCTTCCACATCTCGCCAATGAACAGCTTCCAGCAATCAGAGGGGTTCTGGGAGCTTCTCAATTCCAAGTCTCTGGTCGGCTCATTCTGGTTTCTTCCCTTGTCTTGGTTTAGTTCGTCTTCCAATAAGTTACCCGACTTCGCTAGTTCGGTCGCCCTTTGCCCTTCTTCCACCTGCGAGCCAATACTCGTCTCCATTGCCTGAACCATGGGCTGTGCTAAATCCGCACCAACCAAATCAACCGGGCAAACTGGATGCATTCCAGGGGCAAATTCCGCCACAAAGTCTGCAAGAGCTTGAGCCTTGATCGCGGTGCGCGGGCGGAACTTGATGTCGTATTGCCCCAATTCCACGGCCCATTTCAAAATTCGCCCGGTAAAGTCCGCCTTTTCAAAGAGTACCTTAAGCGGAAACTCGGTTAGCACAACTATTGTATGGGTATGGAAATAGTGCGCCAGCTTTCTCGAGGCCATCATCAGGGCCAGGGCTAATTTTTCTAGCGGTAGATATTTTGATTCAGCGGGGAGTAAGGTTTTGCTTACGTAAAAGATTGGTAGGTGCTGGATGCCTTCAGCCCGAACCAATACCGCGCTCACCGTGTGTTGAGAGACAGCCAAGTAGAGGTACAACTCTTCGCCTGACTGAGGTGTGACTAAGATAGGGGCTGAGGAAAGGTATACTTTTAAGTCTGCCAGTGCACGGTCACACTCGTCATCCCAGAAAAACTTGGCCTTTAAAGTTTTAAAGAAGGGCCTGCAACGATCTGAAGACCAGCTAATAAATCTGTTCAGCGCGGCTGCCATCCCGGCAAGATGTTGTACGTCCTTCGTGGAGTTTGGTCGCTCTAGCTCTTGTATCGCCTTGATTTGGGATGGGTCGGCTTCAATTCCTCGGTTTGTGACCAAAAAGCCCAAGAACTTCCCAGTGCCGACTTCGAAAGCGCACTTGGAGGCATTCAAACAAAGCTTGTGGTGTTTAAGTATAGCGAACATCTCTGCTAGGTCGGCGAGTTGTTGAGATTTCTCCTTACTTTTTACCACCATATCGTCGATGTAGGACTCCATGGTGCGGCCTAAAAGGGGAGCGAACATCTTTGTTACTATCCTTTGAAAAGTTGTCTCGGCGTTCTTTAGTCCGAACGGCATGACTTTATAACAATACAGGCCTCTAGGGGTAGTGAACGATGTGATCTCTCGGTCCGGTTCATACATGGCTATCTGGTAGTAGCCGTGATACGCATCCAGGAAGCTAAACCTCTGATGGCCAGCGGTCAAGTCCACCAGCTGGTCAATTCGAGGGAGGGGGAAGCTATCCTTTGGCATGCACGGTTGACCGTCTTGTAGTCAACGCAGACTCGCCATTTGCCATTCTTTTTCGGAACAACTACCGTGTTGGATATCCATCGAGGGTATTGCACTTCCTCTATAGCCCCAGCTTCCAATAGGTTCTTCACTTCTTCTGCCACTACCTCGGCATGGTGCAAGGCTGAGCGGCGTGTCCTTTGGATGACCGACCGTGCATTGGGGAAGACATTCAACCAATGGCAAATGAAGCTTGGGTCGATGCCAGGCATATCGTAAGGCGTCCACGCAAAGGTTTCCATATTGGAGATCAGAAAGTCAACGTACTCATGTCGCTCGACGCTAGACAGGGATGAGCCCAAAAGAAAGAACTTGGTTGGATCGTTTTCATCAATTCACACCTCTACCAAATCCTCGACCGATTTTTCCTCGGCCTTCCCTCCTACGTCTTCCAGGAATTCCTTCCCTTCCGGTCCCTCTATCATTTGGACAAACCCTTTGGCTGCTCGGCTGCCATTTACCGCAACGAAGCATTGTTTTGCCATCACCTGCTCTCCCCAAACTTCCTCTATTTGTCTGCTTGGCGCCGGGAAGCGCAAAACCTGATGGTAAATCGACACTACTGCTTGCATGGCGTGCAACCAGCCCCTGCCCAAAATTAAGTTGTAGGTGGATGGGACTTTGAGCACCCAGAACTCTACTTGCTTTGCGACTGAACCCGTTTTGACTGGCAATATGATCTTCCCTACCGGCCATTCTGGCTGAGAGTTGAAGCCAACCAAAGGGGATGTCGCAGGGGCCATGTCCTTGTTCTCCAACTTCATTTGTTTGAACGCGTCATAATATATAATTTCGACTGAACTCCCCTGATCGATCAAGATCCTCTTGATGTCAAAGTCTTTGACGCGAAGAGTTACCACTAGGGCATCATTGTGGGCCATCTAGATCCACTCCAAGTCCCTGCTCGAAAAGGTAAGGATGTCCTTCTCCTCGGTCTTCCCTTTCTTCACAGTGGGCTACACGGAGAGCACTTCCCTCATGTGTTCGGCTTTCTTAATCATCCTTCTGAGCTCGCAGACCCTTGCTGGTTCAATGATGCCATGGATGACGTTGATTACGCCTTAGGGTGCTGCCTCTAGGGCGGCTAGGCCGTTTGGCTCGGTTTTCCCCAATGGCACGGCTTTCATACCCCCATCTATGTATTGGTCAAGATGTCCCACAGCCACTAGCTCCTCCAAATGTTGTTTGAGCGGCAAGCAATCCTCTGTTCGGTGTCCCCGTTCCTCATGGAAGGTGTAGCGATATCTTGAATTGAAGCCTCTCTATGCATTCCCCAACTTGGTCGGCCAGCGGGCAAAAGGCTCGCCTCGGATCTCACTCAAGATGCGGTAGATAGGGATTTTAAAGACCGTGGTGATTCCAGTCCGTGCCTTCAATTTTCTCTTGGCATCCTCCTCTGCATCACGTGGAGCGTCAGCTCGGTCGTTTCTGCGACCTTTGTTTCTGTCATCGCGGTTTGGGCCACGACGTTGATCTTTTGACCGGTCGTTTGGGCGGTTATCTTCCTGCCCGACCGAGTGAACCTTCCCCACCACCCTTCTATTCGCCATGACCGGATTAACCTTCTCGGTCGCGGAGGCGGCATCGTCCTCCACACGAATGTGCTCATTGATCCGCTGCATCAAGGACTCCATTGTCGCGGGCTGGTGCATAGTAAGCGAATCTCGCAGCCTATGTCCGACTGGGAGACCCCGCTTGTATTTAGTAATAGCCAGATCAGTAGGGCAGTCGAGGATCTCATTGTAAGTTTCCCAGTACCTTGCATTGTATGCCTTCAACGAACCTCCAGATTTCATCTTGACGCCCAGGAGATGGTCGACTTTCTTCGGTGTTCGAGTATTAGTTTTGAATCTGGTGACGAAGGCTTCCGCTAGTTGCTGTCACCCCTCGATACTTCCCTCTGGAAGCCTTTCGAACCATTTCAGGCCCAGTTCTCCCAAGCTTGCTGGGAATATGAGGCACATTAAGGCGTCATTGCGTCGGTGGCCAGCCATTACTTGCCGGTAATGACTCACATGCATGTACGGATCCGTCTTGCCGTCGTACAAGATAAACTTAGGCTGGTGGAATCCGGCAGGGAGTGGTGTACCCTCGATTTCTGGAGATAGCGGCGTGGCCGTAAGTCTCGCCAGCTCTTTGTCCACCAGCGCAGGGGCCATCACCCTGGGCGCTGGCATCGCCACTTCTTCATTACAACGAACTGGGTGCTCAACCTCTGCAACGCCGGCACTCTCTGTGCCTCGCGACGGCGCGCCCTCTCCTCCAATACATCCCTCAGGTCTCTGGAACGGGTGGAGAAAGAGTATTGCGACGTCGACGACGGCGCGTGAGGGGTGGTAAGTGCTGTCACGAGTGAGGGATCTACCCTCTCTTTGGTCGAAATTTCCAACCCCATAGTTCCTGGTGATAGAGAGAGAGTGAGTCCTCTCCTGGCGGCAACTGCTAGAACGAAGGAACGGGGTGCGCTCACTGAGGTTACCCTCTCCAGTAACACCCTTCCCCTTAATCTGGCGTTTCAGCATCTCCATCTCAGCCGCCATCTTGCGAATGAGGGCGTCCTGGTCTTTGAGTTTGTGCTCCAGGCGCTGCGCACGGGACTCCCCTCGCCGCCAATGGCCCTCTGGACTCTTCAAACGATCAGTGCTCCTTCCGCGCTTGTCTCGCGCACCTCGCGAAGAAGTTTCTAGGCCTGCCATGGCCGGAACATTCGGGGGGCCCTCTCTCCGTCGGACAGATTCTGGTGTGATACCATCGACGACAGACAGTGGAGTTTCGTCGTTGTTGGCCACGGAAATGGTCGAAGAAGCTTGAAGAGCAAGGTTCGAGTATCAAAGTCTTCCCACAGACGGCGCCAATTGTACGGGGGTGAAATATCCAGTGCTTTCCGTACTCCTTGGACTCAAGCTTCACGTGACGGTGTCTAACCTGGCAACAAAGAAACGGTGAGCTACCCGGTGGTGGGTTGCCGAATAAACCCTCCGACGATCAAGTCAGATCACTTGAGGAAAAAGAATACTATCTAGAGAGAGAGAGAGTCGTTCAGATTGCACCAATTGCTTACCTCTAACGTTCATCTTCCCTTCCTCTTTCTAGGATAGCCATGTAGCCTCAGGATTGTGCGCGCACTACCTCTGCTGTCCTTCCCTGGACAAGTGGCAGTGCTCGCCTCCCACCATCTTACGCGTGTAAAGGCTAAATCCCCCATCATGTACATGCAAAACTGCCAAATGGTATTAACGCATACCTGGAGCCGATTTCCTCTCCCTCATGCTATTGGTCCAGGTGGCACACTTAACCAGAGTACCACGACCGGCCTATCCCTTGTGAAGAATTGCCATCACAAGCAACACAACCGATTTGCGTCTCGCGGACCTATCCCTTGGGAAGAAGCGAAAGTCTGATTCTCATGGCCGAGCTGCGCGTGACCGGTCCATCCTGGCTGACCGGTCGTGGAGCATGCCGGCCTTTCCCTGCTCTACTATCATTCTAGGTCGCATAAAGCCCGGCCATCTCGGCTAACCGGTCGGGGACGTAACGGCCCTCACCTGTCCTCAGTCTATCCCGGGCTGCCCTTAGCTCGGTTGCTTTACACCACTGCGCGCCCAGCCGAATGTTTAATAAATCCTAGCTCGGCCAGATCTTAGCCCATGTCTGACCGGCCAAATCTAACTCGATCGTGCACGACAGGCCGGGGGGCCATGCCAATCGAGAGAACAGCTCGGCACCGCGAGGTTTGTCAATCCCCGCGTTACCGTAGCTCGGCCGTACTGTCAGGTGCAAATCTCCCCTCTCATATACAATAATAAAGTGAAATAAAGAAGGAGAACTGACGGGTGAGCAATGAAAGATTGCTTGGAAGAGTCCCAACGGAAGGGACAAACACCAAACTGAACAACAGCGAACTTCTCAGCCGAATCTTTGACTTTGAGATAACGAATGTCGAAGCGATCGAACTCGAAGGACTCTCTCCATGGAGCGCTCGTAACGCCGGTCATCTCGAGGTCGATCAACACGAAGTCTGCGTCTCTAACGAGGTGTCGGAGGTCGCTGAGAGCCGATTCGAAGTTCGATTTCGTGACATTTTTTGGAGCGAAAGATAAAGATGAAGATGAAGATGTTGAAGAGCAGAGTGAGCGAGTGAATGAAGAGGTGGTGGTGGAAGCTAGGGTTAGGGTTTCGGAAAGTGCCCTAACCAACCATTGTTTCTTCATCCTCTATTGCTAATAATTTTTGTGTTGTGTTGCTTTGTTGTGAGAAGAAGGTGATGATTAGGCTAGGGCTATCAATTAATTTGTTAAAATTGTATCAATTTATATCGATTTATATTGCTCTAATTGTGAATTGTGGTTTAAATTTTAAAATTTATAACCTATTAATTGAACTATTTCGCTTCACTATAGTTAATTCATATATATTTTTTAGAGGATTTTTTTTAAAGATTCATAATATTAAGATTTTATAGCATAAAGGACATTTAATATTTTAATAATGTCTAATGTCCCTCAAGTTGATCCAGAAAAAATTAGTTCACTCTAGACTTTTCAGAGAAAAATCTCTCTAACCTTCCCTAAACTTCCCACTGTAAATTTCTCTGCTCTCCCATTTTCCAAATTTCTCTGCCCTTCCCTTCTCCAAATTTCTCTGCCCTCTCTCTAAATTTCTCCGCCTTCCATATACAAAGTTACTCTAGAGAAATTTTAAATTTCTCTGCTCTCCTTGCTTGGACTAAACACTCTAGAGAAATTTGAAAATTTCTCTGACTTCACCGGCTTTCCACAAAATTACCTTCGCCTTTCATGGACTCTCTAGAGAAATTCTCTGCCTTCTATATACTTCCCACTCTCTAGAGAAATTTCTCTGCCTTTTCACAACATTATCTCTCCAGAGAAATTTTGAAATTTCTCTGGCCTCTCTACATTTCCTGGACTCTAAGCTATTTTTTATTTGCCAGCAAAAATACCATTCAAGAACTCTGTTGAGGTACAGATACACAAAAGAGAGTAAAATTTTCCCAGAAACAGAGTAAATCCACAAATGTAATATCAAGATAAAAGCCATTTTCTATTTCATTAAGCTATTCAGTCAAATTAAACCCATTTGTTCAAAAAAAAGAATGCCAATAAATCTGAAAGAAAAATTCAAGCTTCTTTCTACCAAATCCAGAGAATCTTTCACGTCAATCCTAAGCTAGAAAAGTGTATAAAAACCAATTTCTAAAACAAATTTTACAAAACTAAAATATCAACCTTGAAGACTAGCCATGTCTCCAATCTCAGGAGGTATAGTCCCAGAGAGAATATTCACATCGAGATAGAGATCAGTGAGTTCAGTGAGATTCGCTCTCTCTTTGGGTATCTCTTCAGTAAAAGAATTATAATGCAAATACAAACCGATTCGGATCCGATAAGTTTTCCGACGGCATGGAGGCGGTGATAATGATCGATATACTGTGGCGAGACGGCGTTGACGTTACGGTGGCCTCCGTCGAGAAGCAGCTTCGCATCAATGCTTGTCATGGAATGAAGATTGTTGTTGAAGCCCTAATTTCGGACTGTTTTGACACCGTCTTTGATCTCATCTCTCTTCTTGTACTCTCTCTCTTTCTCTCCCTAAGTGCTTTAAAATTATTTTTGTTTGTTCTGTTACTTGTATATAATTTTAGCTGCAGGAGAGAGAGAGAGAGAGAGAGAGAGAGAGGGTGAGATATATCAAATTTCTCTGCAATAGATGGGTATGAGATTTAGGGACCTTAGACATCAAAATAATATTGTGGATCTATTCTATTACTAAAAATGGGAGAAGGACCTTAGACTATTTTTCTCTTTTTTTTAACATCCATAAATTATTAATATAAAAATAAGTATGAGAGAGGTTTAATATATGAAATTTATTATAAATTAGCGGTTATATATGAAACATATTATATAAAATTATTTTGGATTATATATTTAAAAAATATTATACAAATTAGTATTATATATTATGTAAATATATGACAATTAGTTTGAATATTTTTCAATTCTTCAATCTAACAAAAATCTTCCAAATCGTAATTTATCAATCTGCTAACCCGTTATTCGATTTATAATTTCACTCTCAAACTATTCCAACCATACTGTGCACCACTAGCTAGGACACATATGTGGCAAATTTTTGTATAGCTTTGATAGGCTCGTAAGGAATAAATAAATAAAAATAAAAATTACAAAAATAATTAGTTTATATTATAAAACTAAAAAAAAATAAAGAAAGAAGAGTTATAACAGAAGAAGAAAAAAAATATATCACACATATAGGAATGTTTTGGGAAGTTAATAAAAAGTTAACTTTTGACTTTTTATCAAACTTTTTAACTTTTTTGGAAAGTGTTTTGAGAAGTTGGTAAAAAGTTGACTTTTGATTTTTTAGTTTAATATTTGTTTATGGTGTCAAATCACATTAAAATAACTAAAATACCCTTACCCAACTTTGTAAATTTACTTTTTTATCCATTTGTGTGTTTGAACATTTTTTTTTTGGAATGTAATATTAAAAATTTTCAATGTTACGCAATTCAAATTATAAAATAATTACAAATATTTTAATATTCAATGTTGCACTACACATCATAGTAAAATTATTAAATTATTCAATGCAATATTCAATTTAGTATTTTTTGCGAAGAAATTGAGCTCTTACTATTTTTTTCATTTCCACGTTAGAATCTGGTAAACGCTGTTGACAACAACAGAGGTTTACGAACACAACCAGATAGTTTTTATAACAATTTCAACAGTTTGGCACATTCATATCATTTACCATCAATTCATAAAAACCGAACATAGTTACAGCTCGAGTTGACGCCAATGTCGCACCAACTCATTCCGAATTGATTTCCTCACTTCGTTCATATGTACGCCATCATCGCCCTCTAGTTCACCATCATCGTCATCACAAACACCCACAACATTTGGCATGTCATTGAAAGTAAAATTCTCTGCATTTGCAACCCTGTTGAACGCTTCATCGTCATTGGAGTTGCGGCATATAAAATTATGTAGTGCCATTGAAGCCCTGATCAATGGCACCTGCACTTTCCCAAAATCATATCGAGACATGTTATGTAGGAATCCCCATCGCGCTTTCCGTACTCCGAATGTACGTTCAATTGCATTCTGTAAGGGGGAGTGCACCGTGTTGAAAATTTCGTTTGCATTTCTTGCCTATCTAGTAGCGCGAAACTCTTCCTAGTGGTATCGGCATCCCTTAAATGAAGCCTTTTTTATTCTTGTACCTCGCATCAACAAAATAATATTTCTTGGTTGTAATTAGATAATTTTGCATTAGTAACATCATTACAAATATCAAATGCACACAACTAACAACAACATTGAATACCCCTTGTTCAGCTAACCTTCCTCTGGGTTGGGGAATTGTTTGCCCGGGTCTTGTGTTACTTCATTAAAAATTCTGTCGTCGTGCATACTACTCTCCCATTAACAAGAGATAAAAGTAAAGCACAAGTTGAAATCACACACTACGAGTATGTTTTGTGTGTGCCATCCTTTAGAACCAAAATATGGCACTGCCTCCCGCGGCGGGAGATATGCCTCCAGGTGTGTGCCGTCTAGCACGCCAATACAGTCTTGTGCAAGCACACAAAGCTATTGTGTAAGCAACAAGGACGAACACATTAACCTGAAAATTGAAATCCCTTGTTTTCTAAATGTGGTTGCTATTCATGAAATTTTCGGTAACTGATTAAACTCACTCTGAATGGCAAATATTTTTGTCAGGACTCTAAGTACGGATGTCTGTTGTGTTATGACCTCGTCGGTCGACAGTGTGCAATTGTAAACAACTTCATTACTTTAAGAACTCGCATTACATGACGCCATATTGTTTCCCCCGAGTGTTGGAAACAGTTTTCAAAATCCTAACTCGGGAAGCCCCGCAACATGAATATGAACATGCCGACACTCTCAACTACGTCCACACCATGGGAACGTTGTGGTAGTGGGAGGTTGAAATCCTCAACTAATGTCTTGCACAACAATAAGAACACATCCTTTAACATCCGAAAATTTCGCTGAAATGCTTCATTCTGACCTCGATGCATCTCCTCCATCCACATGTGACCAGTTAATGATGATGTGTGAAATGGAGTCCTGTTAATAGGAGTGTAAAAATGGCCCGAGGCCCATGGACAGCCTGAAACCCGAGGTGGGCCCGGCTCAGTTCAGTACGGGCCTGAGCTTAGTCCAGTACCTTGGGCCTAGGCCTAGGCCTTCTACTTGGGGCCCGCCCCAAAAAAATTTCGAGCCCTGCAAACGACCCCGCCCCACCCACCCATCCGGGCCTCTCTCTACTAATGGTCAAATTTCAAAAAAAAAAAATAAAAAACAACTTATAATGGTTAAATAATTAAATAAATAAAAAGACTGATCTTATAAAAATAAAAAATTTAAAAAATTAAAATAAAAATTAATCTTGTAAAAATAAAAATTTATATAATTAAATAAATAATATTAATAATTTAAAAATAAAACAAAAAATAATAATAATTTATTAAATTAAAATCAAACTAATAATGCTTTTTTCTTTGGCTAGGAGAGAGAGAGAGTGTGTGTTATTATACCATGCTATAAAGCTAAGCATGCATCATGCATGCTTAGTACAACCATGTTGTTCCCTTTTCTTTTTTCATTTGGAAGTAAAATCAAGTGATTCATATTTCAAATACTACAATATTAAATTCAATAGTCATTCTTAATTGCTATTTTCAAAGACTGACATTGTTAAATTTGACAGACCCTGATAGACCCAAGAATGACAAAGCTTGTGTGACCTATTGTCACTGCACACTATCACTGTGCTGTGGCTGGCTATTGGTGCTAGCAGTCGAAACAAGACAAGAGATGACAGAGAGAGAGAGAGAGAGAGAGAGAGAGAGTGGAGGCAAAGTTAATTTATTGAAAATATATTTATTTATCATTAGGATAGACTATTAGATTGGCAGAGAACATAAAAGAGAGAGTGTAGGCAAAGTTATAAAATATTTGTATATACGAGAGAATCCCTGAAAAGACTAGAGCATGGCTTAGCAATATTTTGATATCTCTATCTCCATTCTTTTGGTCAAAAAGAACGACCTCCCTACTAGCCTAGTTGAAATTATTCTGTTGCATCTCCTCATCAATCACTTAACTCAAACAATAATATATATACAAACGGTCATAATTAAAATTACTATAAATATCTTTCATTTTCCAAAATAAATCTCACAACAAATAATTCTCTCTTTGTCTCTCTTAAACCCTCTCAATCTCTCTTAAACTCTCAATCTCTCTTAACTCTCAATTAATTTTGAAGTGTCATCCCTAAGTGACAATTGCAATTGTGCAACAAAAATTTTTTATCAAAAAAAGCAAATTTCTATATCGCATTCGCCAATTAGTAACATTAATTAGTTTAATTAAATTTATTAGCTACTTATTTTTTTCATTAATTATTTGTGTACATATATTAATTATTATTTTTTACTGATTGTATTTACACATTATTTAAATTAATTGTTAATTCTTATATATTGTTTTATTTACATTACTATGGATCCTAATATGTCTAAAGGTTATGTCGATGTTGATACATATACTACACAACATGAATCTGTTGATTCTCCTTTTAATATCCCTCTTCCAACAGTTGGATCATCATCTAGGAACAGAAGTAGTAGTGTTTGGGAATATTTTGCAAAAATATCTATAAATAATCCTAATGGTACAATTACATTTGAAGCAAAATGTAAATATTGTGCACATTTATTTAGTACTGTATTTGCAGGAGATACTAGTCATCTAAAAAAGCTTGCTAACAAACATTTACAAAATCAACAACCTGATATTTGAAGTCAAATGGAATTAGGGGTTTTATCAACTAGTAATTTACAAATATTTTCATATGATCCTATACGTGTACAAAATTTTGTAGTTGATTATATTATTAAAAAAGAATAACCTTTTACTACTAGTGAACGTTCCGATTTTACCGAAATGATTCACGAAAGTTTTGCACCGCAATATCAAAGTTTTTCAAAAAAATACTACTAAAAACAGAATTTTAAAAAAATTTGAGGATGTTAAAACTGAATTATATGAAATCTTTTAAATTTTGAATGGAAGAGTTTGTTTAACATCTGATATGTAGTCAAATAGTAGTTTTGAATATCAATGTATCACTACACATTTTATTGATAATGATTATAAATTAAATAAAAGAATTATTTCATTTAAATTAGTTGAACTTTCATACACTAGTCATTCGCTTGGTATAGAAATAAGAAATGTATTATACGAGTGGATTTTACAAAATAAAATATTTACGATTAGTTTAGATAATGCATCATATTATAATCAAACTGTAACCCATTTAAAATCAACTTTCCAATTACTTGTTGATGGTGATTTATTTCATGTTCATTGTTGTGCCCATATTTTCAATTTGATTGTTAAAGATGCTATGCATATATACGAAACTTCTGTACTTGTAATAAAAAATGTAGTTGTTACTATTATGTCTTCTAGTAATCAAATTTTAGAATATAGAAAAATTTGTCAATGAGAAAATATGCCATTTAAAAAATTAATTGTAGACGTAGATAGTAGGTGGAATTCAACATATAATATGTTTAAAATAGCTTGTAAACAAAGAAGAGTAATAGATTTATTTTTTGCAACAACATCAATAAGAGGAGTACTGACTCCCACTGAACTTAATTGGCTCCAAGTAGTCTTGTATAAAGATTTTTTAAAAGTTTTTGATACTTTAACAAAATTATTTTCTTAGATATATATTTCTACTTCACCATTTGTTTTACATATGCTAGCAGAAATAATTAAAGTTTTCATAAAATATATGGGTAATGAATATTATATAACTATTATTGCTTCAATGAAAGAAAAATTTGATAATTATTTTGATCATTTGCCTCATCTATTAGGTTTAGCCATAATAATTGATCTTAGGTGTAAATAAATTGGTTTACAATAATTTTTAGAGCGTATTTTCGCTAATCAAACACAATTTGCCCCTATTATGCAAACATGCAACAAATTATTTGAAGAATATAGGACAGCTGCATCTGTAAATACACTTACATACACTAGAATAGTAGTCTCATCTCGAGGCGGGAGATTAAGGGTATGTTTGGTTTGAGTTTGGGAAATGAGTTTTAGAAAAAAAATTTCAAAAATTTGTTTGGTTTGAGATTTTTCTCAAAAAATTTCCAAAATCACTTTCTCTCTCTTACACATCAATCAATCACTTTTTCTCTTTCCTCTCTCCTTCTCAATCACTTTTTCTCTCACACACATCTACTCAATTCTCCCAAAATATCAAATCATCCCAAACTCCCAAAAAAAATTTGTCTCTCAAAATATACAACCAAACAAACCAAAAAAATTTCTAAAACAACTCTCCCAAATTTTTTTCAAAAACAACTCTCCCAAAAACAAACCAAACAAGCCCTAAGTGTTTTTTTAGCAATAAAAAGTAGAAGAATATCTCAGCATACAAGTATAAGTAGTTCTGAACTACAACGTTATTTGGAAAGCCCGTCAATGGATGATTCCTATAATTTTGACATTTTGGAATGGTGGAAACAAAATGAAACTTTGTGGCCTATGGTTTCACAGATGGCCCGTGATGTACTAACCATCCCTATTTCTATAGTTGCTTTGGAAACAGCTTTTAGTGCACGTGAACGGGTGCTAAGCGATTACCAGAGCAGGCTTTCACCCAAAATAGTTGAGGCACTGATGATATCCAGAGATCATATGCATGCGCTTATAAGAAGACAAAATTATAGTGAAAAGGAGCGAATTCAAGATGATTTGGATGATATATCCGCGGGCAACACGACTGAAATGTCAGTCTCCTCCGATGATTGATCAACAATTTGCTTTTTACTATTTCATTTCATTTTTTTTATAATTTTTAATTTTTATTATATTAGATTATTGAGGTGGAGTATAATGCAAATGATTGGTAGGCTAGTAGGTGCCAACCTAGTTGGGATGTACTTGACCTATAGTGATGCAATTACTCTACCATCATCAGTAATCTACACATAATTTATTTAATAATATCAATTTTTGTAATATTTTATTTCATTTTGAAATAAAAATTATTCATTCAATAAATGTTATATAAATAATTTAATATTGTAATATTGAAAGTTTCATTTTCATATACATAAAATTATTCATTTTGAAAGAAAAAAATTACATAATTACATACTTTTTTAGTTATAAGTTCATAATTAAAAAAACATAAATCATACATAATTAAATTTAAATATCACTATGAAACATTACATAACAAAACAAAATATCTCATTAATCTTAACTAAAATACTCTAGTATAATTATTTTTCATTTTTTATTCCTAATATAAAAAATAAAATAAAAAAGCCCGACTAGGCTCGGCCCAGGCCCTATTGTGAGTGGGCCTGGGCCCCACTGTTTGGCCCATGGGCTCGCCCAGCTCGACCCACTAAAAAGACGAGAGCCCACGAAGCCCGGTTGGGCCGGCCCCAGCCCGAGCCCAAATGGGTCGGGCAGGACCATTATTACATCCATACCTGTCAACATATGCGTACTCATTTGCAACGCGTGCAATTTCCACCCATATCATTGATGTTAGACTTAATTATTTTGATAATTTATTTAATTATGTTTTAATTTATTTAGAAGAGAAAAATAGAATCACAATTTATTTTGATGATTTATTTATTTATGTTTTAATTTATTTGGAAGAGAAAAATAGAATCACAATTTATTTTGATGATTTATTTAATTATGCTTTAATTTATTTGAAGGAGAAACATAGAATCAAAATTTATTTTGTCCCATTATTTCTCACCTAAACCTTTATCCTAAATGTTGTTAGAATGTATTTAATATTTGATTGAATTAGGAGTTTAAATAGCCCAAAACAAAGGTTCAAATAGCCCAGCACAACAGCAGACCAAAAGTTTCAAGTGGAAGATATTCAAATTAGCAATGATGGAGTGGAAGATATTCAAATTAGTAATGATGGAGTACAACAGCTATAAACGGCTATAAATTCAAATGAATACAACGGCTATAAACGGCTATAAGTTTCATTATATATACCAAAGCCTCTAATGTAAATAAGTTACAAAAAAAATCAGAAAATATTATTTGATCTATAATCACTCATATCTATTCTCTAAAAAAAATTCTCTAGGAAATGTTCTTCAATTTTTGTTTACATTCTCTCTTAAAAATTATACACTGAGTCTTATAGTATTAAGCTCATCTTTCCTGTGTGAGGTTTACAGAAAATCCAGAGCTTCATTTTTATATCTATTTTTGAGAGATAATTCTTGTACCTTTATGTGAAAGCAAAAACACCTTCTTTTCAACCTTGTAAGAGTGTAGTACACTCAGTGTTCTTGACTTAGAAAGTTTGTGTAAAATCTGTGGAGGATTGCTCCATCTGTGAAAAGGTTGCTAGCACCTGTGAAGCTAGAGAATAGTGAAAAATCTCAAATGAAGCTTGAGGAGTAGACGTAGGTCGAGTTGAAGTCGAACCACTATAAATTTGTTTGCCTCTCTCTCCCTTATCTTTTTATTTTATTTAAATTGCCATAACTATATTTCACATTTTCACTGTGCTAAAATCATTAACTGACATAGTTGTTAGAACACTTATTTTAATTATTTTTATTTTATTAACTATATTTATCTATTGTGCTAGTCATAATTTTTATTAGGGTATTACTATTTTTATTTGTAAAAACCTAATTCACCCCCCTTTTAGGTTGTCTTTTGGGTAACAATTGATGTCGTCGATTCAATTTCTCCGTTCGTCTCTTGTGTCCACGCATTTATTTGGCCATTGCATACGACTCCGGAGCTAGTACCTCCTTGCAGATCCATGGACGCTGCAAACCATCAAAAAATAAATTACAAGATGTAAATACACTTTGTACAGTTCCCAACATTCGCTTGCTCGAAATTGTGTTACAGTGAATACATATTTTTGTTAGGCACATACTAGCCCTTCGGCAAGGTTATGTTACTGTGAAGTGAAGAAAAAATGAAATGCAGCACTTGTTCCACAGAAGGGAAATCTGGAAGACAACTCCAAATCAACTGATTATGTGCCACCAAGCTGTAGTTTCCATACGAACATACCATCAACTCCATCATATATAACACTTGTATCACAAGTTCAAGTACCACATATACTACTGTGGCCATGTGATGCATGAAGATCAAATAAGTGACAATACCATGTGAATGGTAGTACATGCTGAAAGTGAGTACATGATTCTAGTCTGATGCATCAATATAATTAAGCAACAGTTTCATTTGCTTCAGTTTCATGTGAGACACAAATAATTACATAAATATTGCACCAGAAATTTTGTAAATAATTCAATATTTCAGAAATCTAAATAAATAAATAAATTGAAAAAAATTAATTAGTAAATAAATACGGAATTATAAATAAATACAACAATAAATAAATACATAAATGTAAATAAACAATGACCACGAATACAATTACAGAAATATAAATAGACAATGACCACGAATGATTAATAAATATACTAATACAATTACAGAAATATAAATAAGTAAATAACTAGAACCAAAAATAAAAAACTACATAAATATATACGCAAATGTAAATAAATAAATAAATACTACAAGAAATTAATAAATAAATAATTTTAAAAAGAAATATTTTTTTTAACTAAATAAATTGAAAAAAAAACAACTACCTAAATAAATAAATAGGTGAAAAATAATTAAATAAATAAATAGACCACAAACAACTAAATAAATAAATTAATACAAAAATTTAAATAAATAAACAAAGAGCATGAAAAATAGATTTCATTGCCATGACACACTTGAATAACCACCATGTGACACAATAGTTGTATGTTCTGGCTTGTACATTTTGCAGACATTACCCAAATCTTCAATAATGGGTGACAACTTACTTATAGCGATCCCGGTTTCCCTCATCTTTAATTGTTATATCCGGACTTTAATTCCGTGGAGTTGGTTGTTGTGTATACCTCGTTTATATCCTTTACTCTTTGTATTTGAGTCTTGGTTGTGTTGGGCAGGTTTGAAACATGTTGGTTGAACTTAGAAACCAAAGGTAGTTGCCCAGATTTTTGCCTTCACGCTCGAGCGGGCCCTCTGTTGTTGCTTCTCCGCTCAAACGGGTGTTTTGACGCTCAAGTGTGGTTTTCCATCTCCCAATATTTTCCTCTGCACTGTTGGACGCTCGAGCGGGCGTTTAGACGCTCGAGCGGGCGTTTAGACGCTCGAGCGGGAGTTTGTGTGTGACGCTCGAGCGGGGAGTTGGACGCTCGAACGGGGACCTGGTTCTGCAAAAGTTCTGGGAGTGTGTATCCGACGCTCGAGCGGCGGTTTGGACGCTTGAACGGGAGTCTATGAGTGACGCTCGAGCGGGGGTTTCCACGCTCGAGCGGGGCGACTCTTATATAAAACCGAGATCCGACTTTTTGGACCACTTTTTCAACTCCATTTCTCTCTCTTACTTTTCTAAACCTCCATTAGAGAGCTTCTCTCACTAGAACCTCAACTTCTCTCTAGGTATTGATCTAGTAGGGGTTGTCTCCTCACTTTTGGCCTTTACAAAGGTTGTGTTGATTGTCGAGGGCTACGTTTGGATCCGAGCATATTGAGTTTTGGAGCACTTTGAGTTTCGTCATCTTCTTCCTTTGAGCTCCAAATTTGAGGTAGAGATATCCTACTCCTTCTCATGAGCTTTGTCTTTGGATTTTAGTATTTTGATGAGTTGGGGATTGTTGGAAAATTTTGAGGAAGTTTGAGCCTTTGTGTAATTTTACAAAAGTTGGGGTTTTTGTTTATATAAACTTATATGCATGTTTGGCATAGGGAAATGAGATCAATATTGGATTATTAGTGAAAATGAAACCTTAGGGTTGTGATATTGATTATGGGAAATGTCCTAATTGCATTGATGAATTAATTGGTATAATTAATTTGAAGAAAAGAGGAATTGAATTGAGGATGTTGGAATTGGATGTGTATGGGATTAAAGGGTGTAGTTAGATTCATTCATCGCTGTGACACCCGAATTTTTCTTTTAAAATTTCAATAAATAGAACTCAAAAATAAATCAATCAATAATAATAATAATAATAAATAAGTAGGAAATTGGGAAGTTATCAATTAAATTGTTTGTGAGACACCACACATTAAATATTTTAGTAAGTGGCAAGTGATGTTTTATAATTTGGTAGTGAGGTTTTTAGACGTGAACCCAACGTATAATCATAAGTAATTTTAGGACTCATAAAAGGAATCATCATCTTTAGATTTGAATTTTGAATAATAATAATAAAAAAAAGGGGGGGTGATTTGTCGCCATCCTAATGCATAGGATGGTGACTAAGTGACTAAGTGTTTCACCAACTTGCCACGTATTGGTCACATAAGAGCAAGTGGACACATGTTCAACAAGTGGCCAAACCTAGCAAAACATGTTGATGAATGATACAAGTTATTGCCTATAAATAGGGAAGTAGTGGACTGAGTTTCAACAAGAAAACAAAAACATTCTGAGTATATTCAGTGAGCTCCGAAAGGTAGGGAATTGTAGTAGTAAAACTAAAAGCTAAGAGTCAACTTTAAGGTCAGTTTTATTATACCTTGAGTTATTATAATATATTTTCTACATGTCTTAAGTTACCATAATATATTTTACGAATGTTTTGAGTTACCACAATTTATTTGATATAAATTATGTTTTATGGTTAGGTTAATGTTCCAATTATGTGGATTATTTTATAAACTCTATTTGTTCAAATTAAAACCCATGGATATGTTTGTTTAAATTTTAGAGATTATTTGACAATGACCTTATAAACAATTATTTTCTATAAGTACCACCACGGAAGTCCCATGCCTTGGGAGACTTAAATAACCATAGGCCCCTCTTTGACCACTTTGTGGTCCCCTGTTTGTCATGGATCCATGGACTCCTGTAGTGATTGTCATGTAGTGACCCCTGTTCTATTCTGTTCTGTACCGTGGTTATAGTGATTTATTTCAGTTTTTGCCACTTAATTAATTTGTGTATTCAACTCAAATTATGTTAATGTTTTAGTTTAAATAATTATCCATGGCCATTTTGTACCATAATACTCACAGTATAATATTTCTCACTCTGCTATTTCAGGTGACGAGATTTAGCGGGATCAAGATGGAAAATAAATCGCTGTGTAGTTTTTTTTAAACCCTTTTTATTTCTATCTGTTTTTTTTTTTTGCAAACTCTTGTAATAAAATAAAGTGCAAATGACTATGTTTTATTTCCTTTTAAATAAGCATTTGGTGCCAAATTATTTTATTTTAATTTATTTAATTTATCCGCTTGCGCTGCGACTACAGAATTATCCGCATTATTTTATTTTTATCTTGTTACGACGCCGAGCCTTCGGGTATCGGGTTTGGGTTGTGACAATCGCTCACCTAGTTGAAATGTTGATTATATATCCATTTGGTGCATTTATTTTCAGTATAGAAATAACTGTTTTGGGCTATCGGTGGAGGACAGTCTTGATTGTTGTAGACAATGCATGATGATTAGGCAAACTAAAACTAATCGATTGAGAATGCTATCCAGTATAGCAACTGGAATAATACATCAACTTTATGTATTGATTGATTGTATATGATCTATGTTTATATACATGCGTTGTGTGGGAGGAGATAGGGTATGTACTCCACGGTTTAGGGGAAGATAGGGGATGGACCTCTAAACCGGATTTTGTGTGATATTGATACAGTACTACAATGTGTATCAAGTGTTGATTATGGAAGTGTTTAAATTGATTTGATATAGCACTAAAATGTATATCGTTATCAATTGTGACATATGGAAGTGTTTCTATGTTATGTTGATACAGCACCAAAATGTGTATCTTCGGTAAAGTACGGAAGTGTTTTAAAGATGAGTTACATTCTCATTAAATTATTTGGCTAAGTGTTGAGCCTTGTTTTCAAACTCAAAGTTGAAAAAGAAGTGGAAAGTGAATTGTATCATGGACTTGAATGTCACGAAACTGTAATGTGATATTAGTCGGAATATAAGTGTTGACCATCTATCAACTGCTAATCTTTTAGTCATTGTTCATAGCTGATTTAGTGTATTTCTACTGGGTTGTGGCTCACCCTATATGGGACATCATTTTCAGGTACAGGTAGCATGCCACCTCTAAGGACAGGAGGCTAGAGGCAGACAGACTTTTGTTGTCTTACTTTCTTTTGATGTATTACATGTAGATTCAAGCCTAGGGCTTAATGTGTAATTGAGTTAGTACTCTCTTTTTGTAACCAAGTGTTAACTTGGAAAGCTGTAAGCCCGTAGGGCACTTACTTTTGTTGTTAACATGTAATACCTTTTGTAATGAATTACTTTGATAAATAGAAGGATGTTGATCTTTTATATATCGATGCATGTCAATATTGTTGGGTTTAATGTTATTACTTTGAGGGTGTTACATACTCCTCCCATCTACCAACATAAAGACAAATATGTTCAACATTACAACAAGTTACACAAAAAAGAAAAAAGAAAAAAAACCCTTGCTGTTAAAGTTAATAGCAAATTTAACAACAATAACAAACAAGAATAACATAAACATATTCGGCCTGTTTCAAAACATAACTAAATGCACCCAACAGAAATACATAAATTAATGTCCAAAGCAAAAAAAGAACCAACTAGTTTGGAAAATAACACAGGAAAAAAAAAGAAGAGTGAATTACACCAATAGTCCATGTAGTTTGGAGCTTGTGTCATTTTGGTCCCCGACTTTTCAATTGTGACATATTTGACCTTGAATTTTGAATCTTGTTCCAAATAAGGACAATTGTAGATACTATTGGATTTTTTAAGGGAAAATCGTCAATTTGATAAAATATAAATTAATTTGACAAAAATAAATGTGAAAAAATTATTTTTGAATTTTTAAAAATTATTTCTAGCTACTAAAGATAAAATTATATAAAATTTATAAATCTTTTAAACATTTACTTTTTTTTTTACCAAATTAATTTTTAATATGTATTTGGATAATTATCATGTAAAATTAATTTTTAAAAATTAATCATGTAATTTTTATTAATTTTTATCAATTTTACATAAGTTTATTTTTGGTGGGTAGAAATAATTTTTAAAAAATTTTAAAATATTTTTTTGACATTTATTTTTGTCAAATTAGTTTATATTTTATCAAATTGACAATTTTGCCATTGAAATTAAGTAATGGTATGTTCAATTGTTCTTATTTGGAACAAGATTCAAAATTCATGGTCAAATGTGTCACAATTGAAAAGTCAGGGACTAAAGTGACACAAGCCCCAAACTATAGGGACTATTAGTGTAATTTGCCCCCAAAAAAAATTTGTTCTACAAAACAATTTTCGCAAAACAACACAAAAAAAAAACTATATCCAAAGCATAAAAGTTCACAAACATTTGAAGTACAGTTTTATGGTAGCAATAAAAAACAACAATCGAAGCGCAGAAGCTTAGTCCATGTCAACCACACCATCACTCTCAAGCAGACGTACGTCCCGTTCACGATCTCTGCCAACATTGGCCGGCGTGCAGGCACGTTTCTCTTTCAACTAGTTGACAATGTAATCCACGGGGAGGGCCGTGATGATGTCTCGATTATTAAGTGAATCCATTATGCCGCATGTGAATGAGAACAACTTTCCGCCAGGCTCCAATCCAGGCGTGCTCATTAGCCTTGCAAGACAGTTCCTCACAGTATTTTCACCCTTTCCAGTGACAATGTATTGCTTAATTTTTAGCTCCCGGCTTTGTTTGCTGACTGCTTCCATGAGGTTGTCCGTGCTACTTGCGACAGTACCAGCCGCTGCCCGCTTGTGACGTTTTGCATTGGCTGATCCATCGGTGGTTGACTGCGGGAGAGCATCGTCGAACAGGAAACTATCCACCACGTTCTCACCAATAGTGTCATGGCCCGAATTTGGTGGTGTGCCAACACTAAGAGGTCCCATCCCGCTGTCCTCATTGGCAATGGTCATGGCAGCATCATCATCATGCAGTTCAATTGGAGTCCATGCATGTTTCCCTGTCTCAACTGCGTTAGAGTACACCCGTTCCATGAGGTTCAAGTGCTTTATAGGCTTGGTCTTTAACTTAGCACATCAGTTGTTCATTTGAGACAGAAGAAAACACATATGTAAGTAAAGGTAGCAATTTATTGCAGGGTTGTAGGTGTAGTAACAATGACAGTAAAAGAAAATAACACTGAATTACGTAATTGAGAATGTGCACCAATCAATTGTACCTTTATAGTTCAAAGGATTATATGAAATAATTCTAAAACAATAATTGTAACCATATAATTAATGTAAACATGGCAAGTTGTGCGGTGCACAAGAAATAATAAATAAAAATGTCGCAATAATAATGAAAACATTACAAATAATTATTGTAAACGTGTCACAATTAGCTGGAGTTCCACATTAGTATATTAAGGAATTGCTTTGATTTTTAAAGGTAGTTACGTAAACATATGGCACCACAAATCACAAATACTAATACAAGATTAATGGGAAAAATAAATTATTGCACTACATACTGCTTGCATTTTGGCCCACCAATGGTCAGGTACAGTGAACAAACCCGTCTTATGGTCGTTCCCAAGCCCTGTCAAGCCTTGGCTGGCATTCTCCAGTTTCTTCCACGCAACCGAATCTTTTTTCAAGTTGTTAAATTTGTTTTTCATTTGTTTGGCCGAATGTACCAATCCAATTTTGTCCAAAAACTTGTTGGCAACGTTCTTATACCCAGTCATCGACAATCCGCATGGTGTAGACACCCCATTTTTGATCGTCCTTAAGACTTGGACGTCATCGTTTGAACACTCGATGATCATCCATGTTTGTGTTCGTTTTGAGTTTTCGAAGGTCTCGGCCGCGCGCCTTGCCTTAAGATCTCTCAACTTGACTGTTTTGTGCTTGGTTGTAGACCAAGAACTTGTTGGTTTTTGCTTTTGAGGGTAGAGAGTGGCTTGTTAGGCACCCCTGAAACCCATCGGCCAAGGCATGATGCTATCGGCCATGTTTTCTTTCCATCGGCCATTGGTGATGGCCGGTCGGCACTTTTGATGGTCAGCCGGCCTTTGTTTTGGTCGATCGGCCACTTTTTTTGGCCGAGACCTTTTCTTTGCCTTTTTCAGGCATTGTGCATGCCAGCTGGTAAGCACAGACCCTGCCCTCCATACACGTGTATGGAGGGATTTCATCTTTTTTGTTAGCTTCCCTTGGAAGCTTGGTTTTTGATCTTCTATAAGAGGAGGGCCTCCCCTCCCCTTCCAGAGGTTCAGCAAAAAGTGATATACAAGATATATATCACTTTTTCTCTATATCTCCCCCTCTCTCTAGTTGTGTGTGTAATAGTGTTCAAAAGTGTGTTTTTGTTCATATTTTTGCACTAAGGCACTTAGTGTTACACTATAGTTCGGTTGTTGAGGTGCTAAGGGGTTGATTTCAGAGTTTTTGAGTTGTTTTTGACCAAAAGGAGGTGCTGGAGTTGGTGTTCTTGAAGTGTTCTTCAAGGGTGAGAACTACCTCTTTTATTCCCCATTTTTCCTTAAGCTTTTAGACCTATTTGCATACTGTTTCAAGCTTAACTATAAACTGAAAAAAGTTCTATTTTTACATGCTTAAGGTGTTTGTTTGAGGTCTCTTTTGGGTCGGGGGTTGTTTACCCCCTCTTAGGCCTTGTTTGGCCTCTTTTTGTGCCTTTCTCTTTGGGCTTTGGAACCCTTTTGTTTTGACCTTCTCACCACTGAAATCCAGAGGATTTTCAGTAGTAGAGAAGTGGTTTTGAGGTCTTGTATAGGGGAGGGACACCCCCCTTCCTTTGTGTCTCATTTGCTTGCATTTAGGGCTCATAAAGGTAGCATGTTTGCTTAGCTTTATTTAGCTCCATTTCAGAGGGTATTTGGTGTTATTTGGTCATGCTACACCTCTTTTTTAGGTTGGTTTGTTGACCTCTTGAATGCACCATACACTTGCCTTGCAATCTTCTCATTTGCCTAAACATGTATCATGCATTTAGACCATCATGCTTGCATGTTTTAGCTTGACTTCATGAAGCTTTTAGCCATGTTGTGACATGCTTAAGCTCTGTTTGTTGTTGTCTAGGTCATGCTTGCCATGCTTTGTATAGCTACCATGTATTTTAACTTGTTAGCTTTGGGTGTGTGAGTCATTAGCATGCTTTACTTGACTCATTTCAATGATTTGGCATCATTAGTTATGATATTTCAGTCCATGTTCCATGCTTGTATGCTTGCATTTACCATCCTTTCAATGCCTTGAAGAGTTGTTGTTTTGTGCATTAAGAATGGGTCATTGTGCATGCCTCTTTGTTTAAGTCTTTGGGCTGCCATATCAGTGGGTTTTGGGGCTCATTTTGGCATATTATAACTCTGTTTTTCATCACATAATTCATACCATGTTCGGTTGCGATAGGTGTAGTGTAATGCTCTCTTTTGTAGCCTCGCATGCCCTTTGTTTTATGCCCATTTCTTAGCATGTTTTGGCCTTGTTCCATGTATGTTCTAGCCTTGCTTTGGCCCGCCCTAGGACTGCCCTAAGTCATCTTGGCTCTTTGGGGCTTGGTTGACATAGCCATGGCTTGAGCCCCTTGGTTAGTCTCAAGTTTTGGGCTCCCTTGCATGCTATACTTCACTTGTGTATTTGGTTTGGCACTCCTCTTAAGCATGATTTCAGAGCTCAGCATGTTTGTAAAATGCCCATGTTTGTCTCTTTTAAGTATGCTCAAAGTTCCCATTTTATGCCTTGGGTGATAGGCCATTGTGCATGCATGCTTCCATGTGTGTTTTGTGCCTTTGTTGCATCATTTTGGCCACTGTTTTTGGCATGGCTGAGGCCTACCCATTTTCAGTATAAGTCCATGGCTCATGCGGTTTGTGTGTTATTGCATGCTTGTCGCATTACATGTTGTTACATGCTTGTCCATCCTTGCATATTGTTACATGCCTTGCATGTTTGCATGCTCGGTATGTTTTTTTTGTATGTTGTTGTATGCCATGCATCTTTACATGTTTAGGTTGTATGCCTATTGAATATTAGTTGCATTGCATAACATTGTTGCATGTTGTTGCATGCTTGAGTTGTTCGCATGCTTGCTTACATGCTTAGGTTGCATTGCATTGTGTGTGCATTGCTTTGCCTCTTGATCAAACATGATAGAGTTTGAGGCCCTCTTATATGTTTTTGTGCATCTCATTCTATATTGAATTGCACACTTGGCTCCTTTGGCCATCATGCATTGAAATGCGTGATTGATGGTCCGAGGGTCGAGAGCCATGCTCCCTTTAGTCCATAACATAATAGGGAAGGTGGTTGTGCACACATTGCCTTGAAAATGTATTGCCATGCTCTGTTTGTCATCTGCTGCAGCAAAACAGCATTTTGCAACAAATGGCCGGTCGACCATCTTCAGTGCCGGCTGGCTAGCAAAGTCCAGCCGATGGCCCTACTTTTGGTCGGTGACCACTTTTCAATGGCCGGTGGTCCTATCTTTTGGCCGGTGATATCCCACAATGCTCAGGGAGTGATTCAGAGGCATCTCAGGGATTTTCACAGTTCTCAGAGGTGCAGAACAGTGCAGACAGAGGCAACATGTGGCATGGCAACGGGTTTCCGAGTGAGGCGATCGAGCATGCATCATTCAATCATTCCGAGGCGGAGCTGCGGCGGCCTTTTTAGTTTCATACCTAGACTGTTTTGTAATTAATTTGTTAATTAATTAAGGGTTTTGTAATATTTAATTAGCTAGGGTAGTTGATTAATTATTCGGTTTGTATTATTTATTCGGACCCTCTGTCGAGAGGGCGAATTCTGTAATAAGCGTGTGTGTGTGTAATGCATGTCTTCCAACCCCATGTCCTTCTCCCTTTTACTTACCAGCTTTTAATAGATAGTTTTAGGGCACGTTTCAATTAGCATACTTATGATAGCATGTTTGCATACATTCATTCGTATTGCACGCACCGGGCTCGGCGCATCATACTAATTGCATAGCATTTCAATTTCAACTTGAATACGTGTATTGAGTTGTCGCATTTCACATGCCATCCTTAGATTAGCCGAGCCTATTTTAGTCGCATTTTGCATGCGTTGCATTAGGTATCTCAACATGAGCTAGGATCATGCATTTGATTACTAAACTAGTTTTTGTTTTGGCTCGGAGTACTAGGTAAGCGTTTATGCTTTAGCATGCTGCATGTGTGTAAGTGTTGCCATGATAGCATGCTCACCATGAGACTAATTGCTTATGTGATATAACTGCCTGAATGTCTGTGGGTGAAGGTTGGATTATCTGAATTGGAACAATTCATTGAATGCAAGTTTTAAGCCCATTTGAGAGTGGCAAAACTATGTTTTCTAAGCCCATCTGAGGGTGGCAAATCCACGTCTTAGCCTACTTGCGAGTAGCACCATCAAACCATTTTCAAATAAATAAACATGAAATGTTTTGTTCCAATTTAGGCGATCCAGTCTATACTTGTGTGTTGTGCGCATCACATAGTAATTTTAGGCTAATAACCGGAATAAGAGCGCATATGTTTTCAAAACAAAATATCATGTTTAGTAGTGGCCGATCTTTGATGGGACGAGCGGGGGTGCTCATAACTGACCTTCTCGAATCGTACCCAAGTTTCTAAGCCGAGGCAACTTTGGTGATGACGGACACGTGGCCTTAGGCACGAGTCAAGGTTTCCTAAATTTTTCCAAAATAAAATATTTATGTGGCGATTCTGTATCTGGCAAAACAGTCCATGTTTGGCACTTCTTTCTAAAAATCAGTTTTCCAAAACGATTTGTCGGATTTGGACTCTTTGGTGATTTTTCGGTCCCGCATTGCACTTTGCGGGATTAGATTCAGAACCGTGATATTTAAGTTCGAACTGTAGCATGAGGCCAAGGGCGCGTCTACACACGGTTGTCGATTACCAACGTCCATTTCAGCAATGACGAGTTGTAGAAACAATTTTGTATTGTCACTGTCGAACTGGCATTTGTGGACTGGTTGTTGTTGGGTTGCTGTGATAGCCTTACCTCGATTCTTAGAAGGGGTACGGGGTGATGAACAGTTCGTTGCCATGAGCAGTGCGATTGGTGTACCTGAAGTTCTGAAAAATGCAATCCTGCTTGTAAAGTTAATGATGTATCAGTTTCAGAAAATTAGAGTATGTATGTTTTTCATGTCCAAATTCGAAATCGAAGTCCATAGACAATTATTGAAGTTATATATGTACTAGTACAAAATGCCAAAAGACAAAGACAGTTCTTATAACACGTTGCGAAAATGTTATGTAATACAGGACGAACACATTATAGATAACAACTAATTATGTGATACAAAACAAAACATAAATGTAACAACATCCATGACAATGCATCAGATACGAAACAACAATACAAAAACAATGACGCACAAAACACCGACGACAGTCCTAAGCGTATGTAGGCTCTGATCTATGCGAACAACGTTCATACGTAACTAGGGCTGCAAACGAGCCGAGCCGAGCCGAGCTTTGCTGGGCTCGAGTTCGGCTCGTTAAGTTATCGAGCTCGTTTATTGAGCTCGAGCTTGGCTCGATAAGGGACTGGGCTCGAGCTCGGCTCGGCTCGGCTCGGCTCGACTCGATAAATTTTTTTTAATATTATTTAAATATAAATATTTAAATAAAAAATATTATTTATATTATTTAATATATAAAAAATGCATTTATATTATTATTTATATATTATTTAATATATAAATAATATATTTATTATATAATTTAATTAAAGATAAACGAGCCGAGCCTACTGAGCCGAACACATGCGAGCTCGAGCTCGGCTCATTAACGAAACGAGCCCAATAATCGAGCTTGAGCTCTGCTCGTTTACTAAATGAGCCGAGCCGAGCCGAGCCGAGCCCTTACCGAGCCGAGCCGAGCCTGTTCATGAACAGCTCGGTTCACTTGCAGCCCTATACGTAACCCCATATCGACAACATTAGGTGGGTGGTCAGTAGCAAATCTTTCGCTGCAAAACTCGTTACACCGACCAACCCACGCAACACATTGCTGTTGTACAAAAGTGAAACAGATAATTAGACTGCATGCTATGTGACATAACGACAAATGAACAACTACATGACTAACTGCATAAGAGAGAGGCAACACAGACGCACCGTATGACTAGGGCAAACGTGGTACGCATGACCAGGGTGATTGGTAGATCTGGATATCTTGACAACGCAATGTCCAACACCACATGCACACACCTTCGGTGGCCGTGATGAAGTGGCAGTTGACATGGAAGACGCCATCTCTATAATCTTTTTTTTTTGACATGTTATAAATTGAACTAATTTGATGTAGAGTGAAGAATTAAAGAGTAAATTGATAGAATTAAAACTATATGAACCAAGTCAATACAATAAGTAATATAGTTTTATATATATATAATGACATTTAAGTAATATAGTTTGTACAAATTAGATTATTGTTTGCCTTCTTTAGTTAATGAGTAGGGATTTTTTTATTTTTTATTTTTGCTTTTTCTAAACCTAATGCTCAGCTACAAAAGAGGCTGAATGTATCTTCTACACAGTTGCTGTATCAGTCATGTCCATTTCAAGCTGCAATTCTCTTTGTCTCAGGCCCATGGGTTTATCAATGCCTCACCAATCAAAATGCCTTTGCTCAAAAATATTCCCCTATTGTCTTGGTAACTCAAATTTTGCCATCATCTTTTCCTATCTTTTATGCATGCATAATATATATATATATATGTATGTATGTATGTATGTATATCTTAGCACAAGAGTTTCTAAAATTATTTTGGTCTCTTCAAATATTCAGTTATGGCCTAATATTTTCAAATTCTATATGATTTAATTATTGTGATTGTTTTAAACCAAAATATATATATGCAAATCGTGCATACAAAAATCTGTAGTCGCACATATTTGCCTGGTAACCATGTACACTATACATTATCAATAGATAAATTGTATATAAAATAAATACAAAATTATATGACAAGTCATGATTTTGTCATTTTAAAATAAAAATTATAATAGAAGTATGTTTTTAACAGAAGCATCCATCCTCTATGCAAATTTTTTCTTTTTCATTTATTTGTACAATGATCAATAGAAAGCCAGCAATAGCAATGGCGGGAGAACTCCATAGCGGAATAGATATGGAGTTGTTTATCTGTGTTAACAGAACACTGATGCCCAAAGATCAGAAATAGAACATCACAGAAGGCAGGATCAAACAAGTGGAAGCAAATATGGAGCAATTTTTTTGGCATACAAGTGTTATATGCCAGCTGATCCCTTGTTTTTTGAATGAATTTTCCATGAAAATTGTTTTGTACATACTTGTAAAAGTACCACAACGAATGAGGGTTTTTGGGCTTACCTGATGCTGCAGATCCGACGACAGTGAGGACGTGGACGACGATTCTGGAGGTAGCGTCGGCGGGCGACGATTTCGTCGTGGGTTGTTGGAGGGAGTTGCAGAGTAGCGCAGCGGCGAGGAGGAGGAAATTAGCAAGTGTTTTGCCCTAGGCCCCAATTTGTTAACATGGAGGGTAGTTACATAATTTCACAGGTTTGCGTTTTTATCACTTCCCAAATGGTTTTGTTGCGTTTTTGGCTGCCTTTGTTGTTTTTTTTTTTCCGCATACATGAAAATGTTGCTTTTTACTAATCTTCCCAAAACGGCACATAATACATAACTTTTCTAGATATGCATTATCATATAAACTCACCTATTTATAAGTGATAAAACATTCACTATATACCACCATTATTCAACACACTATATGGTTTACCACATGGCATACCATATTTCCCACGTGATAAAAGTTTTCTTTATTTTTACTTTGGTCCAAAACTCTTTAGAATTCTAATTATATATCTTTTGATGATTATCTAAATATTTCACAATAATCTCATTTTTATTAAAATTTCAAATGGTGTAATTAACTTCAAAATACTAAAAACTAGTTAATAGAGTGAATGATCAAGGTTTAATTTTTGTATTAGTTGATAGTAGGTGATAAGGGTATGCCCTCAGACTGAAGGATTGCTCAACTTAATAAGTTTTTTTTATTTTTTATTTTTTATTTTTTATTTAGGTGAAATTTGTTGACTCATCTGACTGAGAATTAATCGAACACAAGAATTTAAGGTCTTCGTTAAGTTACCATTAAAATTTAACAATAAGTATGAAAAAAATAAATAAATATAAATAATTTTATTTATCAACCTAATGATGAATTCATTATAAAGTTTTAATACTCAATTCAAACTATAGAACAAAACCTTTAGACTTAGCTCGAGGATGCACCTAAGCATTATTTTCACGAAATGGGGGATACTGTTGTGCCCCAAGGCACAGCAGTTGCTGCTGTCCCCTTGTGGGAGATTATTTTGAATGTTTTTCGATAATCTGAACCGTTCACATTATAGGGCTTGTCGAGTAGATCAGTCATGCAAAAAATCAAGTTGATTGGATATCTGCAGCCCTATAACCAAAGCACATTTGTTTTTATTAAAATTAACGGTTAACATAACTTTCATAAATTTTTAAAAATAATTAGAACCTGATCATGAGGTTATGAATATCCGGTTAACTTGATTTTTTACATGAATAGTAATCTTGACGAACCCTACAATATGAACGGTTCAGATTATCAAAAAATACTCAAAAAAATCTCCCATAAAGGGACAGCAGTACCCCGTATCCTATTTTCACATACCAATTTGGTATTGACTCTTAAGTACACTGATGATAAATATAATTAATTTTACAAAAAAAACTAATCGTTATACCTTTTATCGAACATAAAGTTCGTTGAAAAAAAATCAAATCCACACTATTTTAAAAATAATTACTAAATTCATGTTATTTGTTTTGAAAATATTGAATTAAAAACATATTGTGCTTTCAATACATTTAAAAAAATGAATCATTTTGATTAATTTATTATTAAATTTATACTTACTATATATTAAGTAAAATGGAGTTTTTAACCCCAAGCCTTGTGGGAGTTCCAATTTCCCAATCTAAATTTCCTAATTGTTTGATTTAAAAAAACAAAAAAAACCTTAACATTTATTAACTTCTCCCAACCCCCAAGTATTACCCTCATAATAATACTTTAATGTATTAAGAACAAGTATAAAAAAAATTCTTTGAAATCCAACACATATGAATTCTTTCAAAAGTCCCAACACATATGATTATTATCCCTCATAATAACACTTTAATGTATTAAGAACAAGTATAAAAAAATTTCTTGAAAAATCCAACACATATGATTATTATCAAAATATTAAACTTTAATATAATATAATAAAAAAAAAGACATTTAATTTCTTGAAAAGTCTAACACATATGATTATTATTAAAATAATAAACTTTAATACAATATAAAAAAGAAAAAAATATATTTAAAAATTACAATTCACATATATAAATAATTGTAAACATAATCCGTGTATAACACGGGTGATATACTGGCTCATAAGATTGAAATTTTCAAAACAAGTTTGATAGTAAATAAATTGAAATACATGGTTGGGATCAAAAGAGGAAATGGACGGCTAAGATCAAGACCACTGTGGGCGAGGGGAGCCGTGTCATTTACATGCGATCAAGAAAATGACCGAGCTTTTGGAATTCCAATCGGCGATCTCCGATGGCTTCGAGGGCTAAAGTGCCAGTGTTCACCCATACTAATTTGGACACTCGCATTGCCTTCGATGTCTCACCAGAAATTACAGCTCGAGATTTCAAGAGTAGGTGTTTGCCCTTCGTTCTAATATATGTTGTGAAAAAACAATTCTTTATGACATTCGGTGATTTGGGTTGTTGGATTTATGCTTCTATTTTTCGTTGTGTTTTGTAAAATCAACAAAGCATGGCATGAACTATTCTGGGTTCTTAAAATTTCTGTATGTAAATTGATGATCTCAGTGGCAATGGGTGTTTGATTTTTTTCTCCTCTGTGTGTGCGGTCTTTAAGGCCTGTTTGGTTTTGGCTGTGCTTTTGTTTTCTGTCTAAGTGATTTCCCTCCATTCGAGTTCTGTTGCCTGCCCATCTTTGTGTGTGTATTTGTGAAAAATCAGTTCTTTATGACATTTGGTGATATGGGTTCTTGGATTTATGCTTCTATTTTTCGTTGTGTTTTGTAAAACCAACGAAGCATAGCAAGAATTATTCTGGCTAGTCAAAGGTTTCTGTGTCTGAATTGATTATCACAGTGGGTGTTTGATTTCCCCCCTTTGTGTCAGTGTGTTTGTGTGTGGTCTTTAACGGCCTGTTTGGTTTTGGTTGTGGTTGTGTTTTTGTTTTCTGTTCGAGTAAGTGATTTCCTTCCATTCCAGTTTCTGTTGCCTGCCCATCTTTGTGTATGTGTGTGTATTTGTGAAAAATCAGTTCTTTATGACATTTGGTGAGATAGGTTGTTGGATTTATGCTTCTAAAATGATGATCAGTGTATTTGTGCGGTCTTTAAGGGCCTGTTTGGTGTTGGTTGTGCTTTGGTTTTCTGTTGCGTGCCGCTCTTTGTGTGCGTGTGTGTGCATATTGTGAAAAATCAGTTCTTTAAGACATATGGTGATATGGGTTGTTGGCTTGGTGCTGCTATTATTCAATTGGTTTTGTAAAACCACGAAGCATAACATTAAATTTTTTGGGTTGTCAAGGTTTCTTTATATAAAATGATGACCAAAATGGATGTTTGATTTTTTTTTTATCCCCTTTGTGTCAGTGTGTTAGTGTGGGCTTTAAGGGCCTGTTTGGTTGTGTTTTTGTATTCTGTTTAAGTGCTTTTCCTTCATTATAGTTTCTGTTGCCTCCCCATCTTTGTGTGTGTGTCACATGTTGGTGAAAGTCAGTTATTTACGGCATTTGGTGATATGGATTGTTGCCTTGCTGCTTCTATTTTCCATTTGGTTTTGTAATACCTCGAAGCATTGCATGAACTTTTCTGGGTTGTCACTTGTCAAGGTTTCTGTATCTAAAATGATGACCAAAATTGGTGTTTTTCATTTTTCCCCATTGTGCCAGTGTGTTTGTGTGTGGTCTTTAAGGGTCTTGTTTGGTTGTGTTTTGTTTTCTGTTTAAGTGCGTGCTTTCCCTTAATTCTAGTTAACGAAGTGGTGAAGAGTTCATAAACACCGCGACAAGTAACGCTCAGCTTGCTGAATTATATTGTGATAAATGGTAAGTAATCTGCCCGACCATTGTTTTGTAGGAGACCTTGAGAGAGCACACTTGATTTACTTCCCTAAACTTGGAGCGATCAGGGTAAATGGATTAATGGTATGTTATTAGATTGTTACTTCCTTTTCTTGAGTACCAATAATGTACCTGGTTTGTTTCAACAGCAAACATATTTTGAAAAGTGGTTTCCTCATTTTCTATCCTTCAGTATGACAGAAAATGAAAGTCAACATCAAACAAGCATATTTGGGTGGGAAATGTTTCTCACTTTTGAAAGAGAAAAAACAGTTTCCAACCTAAAGTCTTACCAATGCCACCATCCCAACACCGTTGCCACCTCCTCCACCACTAGCACATTAGTTTCAAAAGTTTTCCGTATAAAAAGTTAAATGTTTTCCACTGAAATAAACAGAGCATGGGTTATCTAATATGCTTTCAATGCCACTCATGCTTCAAATTGAGCACTTTTTCTTCTTGTTGCCTCTGGCAGGTGAAGCAAAGGTCATGCTTCTACCACCTTCCGGACTCGTTGCCAATGAAGCATGCTTTCCAGGGTTTAAGAGGAACATGGTTTATTCACGCTTAAGCACGTCCTTGGAGTGATTCTAATGAGTCAGGTTTATCAGAATGTGTTGTTGCAGAAATCAGAGATAGAATTTCTAATAGTATAAAGGTTACTGATTCTCTTGAACCTAAAATCCCGGTGTCAAGTGCGAACAAGAATCATGTGAACTGCAAAAGAAAGAAAAATGGGATTAAAAGAATTCCATACGCGAAAGTTGCACTCCAAGTGATTCTAGCAAACACCCACCGTTCAAAAAAGAAGAAAAGGAAGAGGGTAACGGAAAATTGCTCTCTACATTGTACAGTGAAAGGGCTCGAGAAGGGCTGCCTTAGTAGAAATCGAGGTGACACTGCTGAAGAGAGGGAATTGAGTGCAATATTGGAGAACCATAGCGAGACATTATCAGAATCGTTATCCGTTTCAGGCATCATCAAGAAATACTTTTCTGATTACGAGGAGGTGAGTTTAAGCTCCAATTTTACATCTAGAGCAAACCAAAGTCAACGTAAAAAGCGATTGACGACTAGAACAGATAGTAATTGCTCGAAGTCAAAAGTTAGTGGAATTTCACAGTTTACGCCCAAGACTCCTCCAAGAGTGTTGCCTTTTCCGTTGTCTACTGATCTTCGTTCCAAAACCTCCAGGAATATAGTTAAGAGAACTGGAGTTGGAAATCGTCTTGTTGTGGCCTCAAATAATCTCGGGATATCTGTAAAATCTGCAACGGGTCTCTGTAGATTCGGAGATCGAAAGTTATCAGTGCCCAAATCTAGTTCCTTTGTTAGAAGTATAGTTTTTGAAATTAGTGACAGTGATGAATGAATAATGTTGAGGTAACACTCTCTGGTTAGACTCTCGTGAAATGGATACACTTCTGCGGAGAAGGTTGGACATTGCAGCAAGCCAGTTACTAGTGCTTCAGTAGCTGAAAAGCTTGGAACTTCGAGGGCTTCCATGATTCAGTCTGTAAAATTTAACGTTCATTGACACGATTGGGACCCTTTTTCAGGTTCAGTTTTATATCCGGATATTGTTCGTATGAGGTAAATGATGTCGACAAGGGTACTGAAAAAGTCGATTATATATGACTTAATGCTCTACAGCCAATGTAGGCTGCTAGGCGGAACGCATCAGTTTTCGCAATGATGCTTTGGGTTGAGAAGGAATTCCCCAACCCTGTTTGTGCAACCATTTTTTGCTTTGAATCGTCTAATATGTTGTCTTTGATCTATGATTCACGGATGTGAACAAGACAAGTATTGTAGCCAAAGTAATGTAGTTTGGATAATGTTTTGTTGAGGTTTGAGTCTCCAGGTTGTTGGTATGAAATGTAGGAAAATGTTGAATGTTTCTGGGAAATTTTTGAAATTGGTCTGAAAATTTCTCGTGTATTTGAGTTTTAAAGTGTTTTGAGTTTGTGTGGAATAAGAAGGATCACAAGTGTGCTTCATCTTGCAAAACCATTTTATGTTGCAAGCCAATTTTAAGAACATATTTGATTGTGTTTTCCTAATTCTCATATTTGTTCGTATCCATAGTTAGAACACCTTGTTTGTATTTAAATTTACGAACAAATGTGAGGAGTCGGGATTTCAGTCATTGAAATGTTAACGGAAATTGGTCAATTTTTAGTAAGATCGTTAATTTGAAATTTTGATCTACCAATTTGCTCATTTGAAATTTTGTCGACTCCTAAAATTATATTTCAACTTAATTGGTTTAGTTTGCTCTGATTTTAAACAAAATTCAATTGAGTTGATTACAACGCACCCTCCAAATAAAAATAAGTAACAAGAATCAATTATGATACCTCTTTTCTTTCAAAAGTTTGTGAAGCTAAAGGAAGGAATAATCTGACTTTCGGGTAACCTTTTTTCTTGCACCCTTATGAAAGAAAAATAAAGAATCAAGTTACCCCAAGGAACAAGAAACCAAGTGCTTGGTTGGATCAGATTTTAAATGCTTTTCAGATTTTTTTCTCTTATAGTTAGATCATGTTTGGCAGTCTACATTTTGATTAAAAAAATTTAAAAATTAAAATATTCTTTTTTTGGTTGGTATATCTATTTAACTAACAAAATTTATTCTAAATACACTGATTTTTTTTATCTTATAAAAAATATATCAACTTTTTTTAATTGACAACCATGAATACGTATGAGCATGTGGGATGCCTTCTAAAGTTTAAAAAGGTGTTTTTAATCAATTAAAAGTAAATGTTTACTTTTATTACTCAAAAAAAAAAAAAAAAGGAAAAAAAGAAGCGAATTACATTGATCTGTGGATGGTGGGTTGATTTCACATATTAATCAGTTTAGTGAGTCGAATATCGAATTATCAAAAATTATTTACATATTAAAATTTATATATAACATATAAAATTTAGCATAATTATAAAGATCTTTTTAGTCTAACCAAAACTAACGAAATTAATACAAATGGTGAATAAATACATAATAATCAATGATGAAATACATATTCTAGAATAAAAGATATGATAATATCATTTTTTTATTTCTTTATATGACTAGTGAATAATTGATGAAAGTAGAGCAATTAAAGTGTTGTGTAATTAAAATTTTAAATAAATATAATATAATTATGTTAAATTTGTAAGGTTCAATGTAATTATTCTAAAATTCTGGAACTATAATTTATCAAAAAAATGACCCAAGTTTGTAGCGGGAATTCTGTAAATATACACTACTTAGCTACTAAGCAATGCGCGTCAGCACTTTATCTATAGCTTTTTAATTTTAATTTAAATTTTTAACACTTTATATATATCTTCTAAGAGCATGTTTGTTTTGAAGGATAACATCATGGGATTGAACTATTAGTCTGGATGGATTAATAGTCCATTGTTTGGTATGAATTTTTTAGTCCGGACTAATAATTCTCCGGATTATTAGTCTCATTTTTGTGGGACTATGTTATCCCATGGGGGTGAGATAGAAATCATGAGATAACTCATTTCATGGGATTAACTACTAAAATTATATTTTTGCCTTCTGGCATTTAATTATGTATTATATTTAGTAAAATTCAATAAAATTTAAATGTTTCATTTTAAAAATACAATAATTTTATTTAATTTTTATTTTTGTTTTATTTATTTAATTTTTTAAAATAATTTTTTATTGATGTTTTATTTTAAAATTTTGTTTATATTTTATTTAATTTCATTATTTAAATTTTAATAGATGTTTTATTTTATTTCATTATGTAATTATTATTATTATTTAAAATAAATTTATTTAAAATTTTAATTAAAAAAATAACATAATATTTTTATTGATATTTAATTTATTTAATTTTTTTAAAATAAATTTATTTAATTGTGCAAAAAATAAAATAAAATACATTTTTATTTAGTCTAGCTAAAAATAATTAAAATATTAAAACTATGTTTAATATTGCTATTACTTAGTAAATAGTTGAAAAGGATAAAAAAGTCATTTGAGCATTTATCGTTCTCCATAATATCCCAAACAAACATTGGATAACTAAAAATAGTCCAATCCAGACGTCTAATCCCATGACTAAACAAACATAGGATACAAATCCAGTCCAACCAAATATCCCGGGATAATGTATCCCAGGACTAATAGTCTGATGGATTATAATCCTTCCTTATCCAGTCCGTCCAAACAAACACACGGTAAACTGATATTAAATGTTTATATTTATTTTTCAACCTTATTATTTAATACCTTTCTAAAAAAAAAAAAAAAACCTTCTTATTTAATAAATAAATAAAATATTTTAAATTATTTTATATGTTGATTTTATCAACACATTTAGATAAAAAAAAATATATATACATTTCTTCTTTTCTTTTCTTTTTTAAAATGTTAAATGGATAAATGCTTTTTAAAATTTTAAAGCTAAAATCAAAACTTGTTATTCTAATGTGTTTTAATCCATAACATATAAAAATTTCAAGATGAAATAAATTAATTTAGTCACTGGCGAATAACGACGAGCAACACGTCGAAGACTTGAATCGAAGTTCCCGCGGAGACATTTTGCGTCGAAAAGTGCACTTTTCTTGTACTTTCTCGAGAGCCGAAGACTCCAATCATCACCAAAATGCACAGGGAGAACAAAGGGACTTTGGAGACCACCCCTGAGGGCCACCGACCACCTAGAACTACCACCGACCAATTATTGACTAACAAGTGGTCGGCTAGCCAGAAAAACTAGTCGGCCGACCAGTTTACAAAACTAGGGGTAGTTTTGACTTTTCATGCTCGGTTCTTTAAGTTCACACATCCAAATCAGATTTGCTCACACCTCCAAGGCCGAAATCAGCTCCTCTTGCTTCCTAGACCATCTTCTCTCTCAGATCTGCAATTTATACGCATTTTCCAACGCCCCACGCGAAATTATTTTGCAAAAACTTTCGATTCTCTTCACTTTGGACCGATTAAAATTTGATTTCGGAGTTTCTTTCTCCATTTTCACCACTTAATGTATGTTTGTCTCGAAGTTTGGCACATTTTCTCGGGGGTTGACTTTTGTTTATTTTTTCCTTTCTCGAGAGTTGACTTTTTGCAATTTTGGCTAATTTCGCTCATCTATGCTCATTTTTGCAGATTTCTTCGGATGGCGGATCCCTTTCATCATGGCGGAGGTCCTCCATAGGCCGGGGACGAGCCAGACATCATGTCATTGCCTCCGAGGATTCGTCTTTTCGACCCGGAGAGGTACGACCCTCAGGAGCACGTCCTACCTCCTGTCACATTTTATCATTTTACCGACTTCGAGCAGCGAGCACCCCCAGATTTGCTGCTTCGGGAGCCGGAGTCCCATATATCTCACCAGGCGCGAGAGGTATGTATTTCACTTTTATATTCTCTGCAATGTATCTTTGCATTTCTTGCACACTTCATGTTTCGCTATGTATTATGTCTAGCTTATCGCGAACACATTTACACACGCCATCCGATCCATTTGGCACACAGCTCATTTTCGGGCACACAGCTCATACGTTTCTGAACACGCAGTTCATAGATTTTCATTTATGAACACGCAGTCCATTCACTTCATTTGCACGCAGCTCATACATATCTGAACACGCGGCTCGTTCACCTCCATTTCTGAACACACAACTCATTCACTTCATTTGCACGCAGCTCATACATCTCTGAACACGTAGCTCATTCACTTCATTTCTGAATACACAGCTCATTCATTTCATTTGCACGCAGCTCATACATCTCTGAACACACAGCTCATTCACTTCATTTCTGAACACACAGCTCATTCATTTTTGTTCATTCTGAATGCAGGTATTTTCTCGTTCTACACGAGGTTATGGATCGATCATTGCCAAGGAGTGGTATATGGAGCTCCCAAATACTGTTCACCATATCGTCGATGAGGCAGGATTCGGACCTTTCTGCGTGGGGCTATCACGTTACCCGGCGAGTAGGACCCTGATGGAGGCTCTTGTGGAGAGATGGTGGGACACCACCAACTCGTTCCACTTTTCAGCTACTGGGGACATGACGATGACTCCATACGACTTCTCTATGCTAATTGGCCTCGACGTGGCCGGGCCGACCGGTCCTCTATGACACAGATATGGGCGAGTAGGAGACAGCTTGGATTCATTTGCTGGGAGTCCGCCCACCGATCGACAGATCATCCGGTAGAGTCAGGTACACCTGGTTCCCCGTGTAGTACAGGGGGACTTCGCCCGAGACTGTCGAGGAGATAGAGCAGTATGCTCGGGGGTTTTTGATGTTCTTCCTCGGGACCACTTTGTTCTCCGACAGGGGGAACACTGTTGGACTTTACTTGCTCAGTGCTTTGGTAGACATATCACAGGTCAGCCAGTATGATTGGGGTGGCGCCGGCCTCGTTACCTTTTACTGTTATATGAGCGCGACTTCCCGCGGGCGAGGGAACATAGTAGGGGGTTACTGGAGAGCTTGGGACGTACATTCCGCCCTCTTGATTTACATTTCTACTTTTCATTATCTGTGCACTGCACACGGCACACATTACTTTCTGTATTCTACATTCTGCACTCAGCATTCTGTATTTTCAGAATCCCATTACCTGTACACTGCACACGGCATTCTGTACTTTCTGCACTCTATATTCTAACAGCCATTGTCCTATTTTCCACAGCTATGGGTTTATGCATACTTTTCGACGCTGGCCCCAGAGCTCGATGTGGAGGTACCTCTGGACATCCCCTACTCTCGCAGATTTGAGGGTCGGTGTCGGCCGCGGCCTCGGGAGACTTTTCCATATCTCCAACAGTACTTTGACACTGTTCGGGCGACGGAGGTAATCCAAAAATCTCAGTCTTTTATGCTTTCAGCTTTGATTTTCCTTGCATATTTATGACATCTAATCAGTTTATGTACTTGCCATCCGTAGATTACTTGGCAGCCATGGGCACCATTGCCAGGAGATACCCGGTTCCGGTTCCCTGGGGGATGGGCCGCTTCTCGATATAGGGTTTTATTTGAGGGGCCAATTGGCAGGGCTTGGTTTCTGGGGGATCGCTTCTTGCATCAGACGATGGGCTGCCCAGATCAGGATATCTCCTCAGCACCTCTAGAGGACATACGGTCCACTGAGAGACTCACTCCCAAGGAGGTCAAGGTCGCTTTGCTGGGTAATGATGCTATTCTGTTCCTGGAGGAGGGGGAGTACGCGACCTACCGCCATACGTACTTGATGCCCCCACTGACGGGTGTCCGTACTCCCACGAGGAGGACTGCTAATGCATTATCATCGAGTCGAGTCTGAGCTGCGGATACCCCTTCGACTAGAAGGGCCGGCACATCGAGAGGTGGGGTTAGACAGATTCCTCTGACTTACTAGCATGCGGGATGGCCAGATCTCTCGACCGAGCTGACAGGATGGCGATACGGGACATCTTACCCGATTCCATTTGAGCCCCCATTGGCCAATCATCGATATGTCAGTGACCCTGACTCACCGCTGGTATGTTCCATGTTTTTTCATTTATCACTCAGACATTTAGGCATTCACTTATTTACTGATGACTTGAGCTTCCATCTGCAGCCTCCCAGAGAGTATTGTGATGGGTTACTCGGAGTGGTGGCCTCACTCGAGAGCATGGTGTTGCGGAGGGAGACATTGTTGTTCGTCGCCGGCGTTACGGTACTTCTCAATTTTCTTGCATTTATCATACTTCTGATGACATACGGAATTTTGAACATTTCACTGCATTGGTCGACTGCATGTGTAGAGCACATTTGACACACACCACATCCATATACTGTATCTGCATGCACACAGCCCGTGTAACATTCTTGCATCTGCGTCTGATATACATATTGGCTAATGCACTCAAATTATCCTTTTCAGGTCCCATCACTATAGGCCGGGCCATCCAGGCCTTCTCGAGGAGCTGGGAGACGGGGCTCGTCTTGCAGCCGGGGCAGACGTAGAGCGCCTATCAGAGATGATGGAGGAGGCTGCGCATCCTCAGTCGGAGACATCCGCAGGTAGAGAGGAGGACTCTGGCTCCGGTTCTAAGAGTGGAGGTGATGCTGGGGAGGATCCCGAGGATGACAGCTCCGATTCGGATGATGGTGCTGGTGGAGGTGGTGTAGAGGCTGCTCAGGCGAAGAGGATGAAGAGAGCCTCCCGATCTTGAGCCCGACAGCACTGATACAGATGTTCCTACTTTATTTTCTTTTTTACTAGTAGTTGTAGCACATTGTACAGTATTAGGCAGTTTTATTTTCCTTAAAACTTACACCCTTGTTGTAAAATGTTGTAACAAAGAAGCATGATGGAATGAAACAGCTTTTGTTCAAAAAGTGTTGTATTTTGTGTTCTTAGCATCGCATCGCATCATTTTGCACAGAAATGAGATTAAATGGAAATTGATCCCGGTGTATTACCAAGTTAGGTAGTGAACCGACGCAACAAACTAAACTACTCAACTCACTTAAAAACAAAAACTTAGCAAGTTTACAACTCGATAAACAAATCTTGACAACTTGATAAGCAACGAGCAACTATTCGATAAGCAAGCCTAACAACCCGATAAGAAAAACTTAACAACTCGATAAACAAAGAATAACAACTCGATAAGTAAAACTCATTTTGGACAAACGGAGTGACGGAACACATCCGAAACAGAGGTAAACTCGAACCTTCAACCCTCTCAGCACACGGGGAAGTTAGAGACTTACTCTTGGAGGCAAGAAACAGCTGGAGACCAGCTTTTTGGACATGGCCGACTAGTTTTTGTTCTACAAACCAGATATGCGGTCGGCCGACCAGAAAAAACTGGCTAGCCGACCAGAAAAAGTGGTCGGCCAACCAGTTAGCCTAGTGACCTCCAGAATTTTGACACGTGTCCTCCAAACAGTGCCTTATCCTCCATAAAAGTTTTAGCTTCGTGGTTCTTTCATTCCATCTCGATTTTGCATCAAAATGGAGGCATTTCTCATCAAAAATCTCACAACTTGGATTGCTACCTTAGACGGCTCGGAAAAGTTGAACTTCCGGGTTTCGGCATAAATGCACTATTCACGCTGAGTCGCACCCCGCTGCACTTTCCGTTCCTCTACGCCATAGCAAGGTTTTGGAATCCGGTAACACATGTCTTTAGCTTTGGCGGGCAAGAGATGTGTCCTACCTTTGAAGACTTCTATGCTTTGATGAAGTCCGAGCGCAACGAAGAAATCTTGCCCCAGCTTCGCTTCGGCCACGCCGAAGCCTTAGGACGAAAGTGTGGGCTCATTATGCACGACGCTCGGTCTTTGATCCGTGACGGAGAATTGGACATCCTCAGCTTGATTCATTGTTTTTTCGATGCCGGTGACCGCGGCGACCATCATTGGCAGGGCTTTCGGCGACATGCCTTTTGCTTGTGCATGCTATCTCACTTTTTGCTTGCCCCAGGCTTCAGCGGGTCTAGCATTCGTCTGATCAAAGTTTCCCAGGGCTTGAAGGAGGGCAAGAGCTGCATTGCCATGACATTGGCCGAGACATTGATTGGCTTGGATGCTTTCCATCGCCGGGAGACAACCAGATTTGCGGGAAGTCTGCTACTGCTGCAGGTAATGTTTCCTACCCTTTCTCACATATATATTGCTCACATCACTTGGCCCTCGGGCTCAGTTTTTTTCTCACAAAACCCTTTCCTCACTTTTCTTTCAACGTGCACCTTTCTATTCTTTAATCTGTCATTTTTCATCCCTCCCCAGGTGTGGTTGATGGATAAGTTGCAGGTTGGGGACTCATGCCCCCCACACTCAACTGGCAACTATTTCTTCCGGCAACGTCTGGTCGATGCCCTTGATGAGGGATGGTGGTTCGAGTGGATGTGCAGTTTGTTCGCAGACCGTATTGCTTGGCGTTGTCCTTGGCTCAATTTACCCGCAATGAGCTACAACATGTCCCGGTAGACTGGGATTCAGTTGATTGGCCTAACACACTGCGTGTTCTACTTTCCTTTCTGGTTCCAGCGCCAGTTCGGCCATAATCATATTTGCCCGGCAGAGGGGATAGAGTATCCAGCTGCATTTTCGGTCCATGGCATGGAGGATGAGAGAGCTTCTAGCCCCCGTTCCCACTTTCAGTTGCACCTTGTCTGATGAGTGCATAGATTGTCTTAATGAAGAGGCACAGATCGGGCCCAGCTTGGCGTCAGAGGCTTCAACCAGCTCTGGGAGGGAACGTAGGAACACCTGACTATACCCCGGATTTATTTGCTTTTAATCAGAACTTTCAAGTTTTCTTTATGAATGTAATAAAAAGCAACTTCAATTTGTATTCAAGAGCAAGAGAACTTTGTATTGAAATCAATGTAATTGAAAGTTGTGGGTACTGAAAATTTTTCGTTTGGTCCAAAATGGTCTAAGTTGTAAAAAGATTAATTTGAGCAAAATCAACTTTTATTAAAACTTTTCAAAACCATTTTTGATATGGATCAGAACTGGACATGCTTGAAATCTGTCACTGAGATGTACAACCCCGGATTCCTAGTAACTGGAAAGTTGCCCCTAGTCTGAGTAGCACTGCACCGGAGATCACAACCGAGCTCTTGAATGCTGAATAGACAAACATGACCGAGATGATCATATGGACAAAGTTGATCAGGGAAGTATTTATGGCTGGACTTCGGGATGAAGTTGCCTACGTATCCCAAAGATGGGAATCAAGCCTTACGTAGTTTGGCTTAGGTTCACTTGTGTATTAACCCTCACCTTTTACGCTCTAACTTTTGCCAAGGCCGCCCTCTGCGGGTTTTCAACCTTGCGAGCTCAGTTTTTATAATTTTCAATTTTCTATGCTCTAACTTTTGCCTAGGTCGCCCTTCGGGTTTTCGGCCTAGCGAGCCACTTAGGGGTAATATTTCTTCAACTTGTCCATGTTGATCGGTTGTGAGAACTCTAGGCCATCTAGGTCCATCAGAATGACAGCTCCATCCGACCAAATAGACTTGATAATGTAAAGACCAGTCCAATTAGGTTTGAACTTGCCCCTAGGGTCATGGATGGGAGCTTGATTGTCTTTGAGCACCAAATCTCCTTCTTTCAAATTTCTGGACTTAACCTTCTTGTTAAAAGCCTTGGCGATTCTGCGCTGATAACCCTGAATATGATACAGTGCTTTCAGTCTTCTTTCATTAAAGATCATGAGTTCTTCGAACCTACTCTGCTGCCAATCTACCTCAGCTATTTGACACTCAGCCAGTACTCGTAATGACGGAACCTCAATTTCAATGGGCAGAACGGCCTCCATCCCATAGACTAGTGAATACGAAGTCGCCCGAGTAGAAGTGCGAATTGAAGTCCGGTAGCCCCACAGAGCAAATGGCAGCTTATTTGGCCAGTCCCGGTAAGTCTCCACCATTTTCTGCAAAATGTGTTTGATGTTCTTGTTGGCGGCCTCAACTGCTCCATTGGTCTGCAGCCGATATATAGACGACTTATGAAAAGCCACATTATACTTGTCCAACAAGTCAATCACCTCCTTCTTGAAGTGGGAACCATTATCTGAAATGATCTCGTTCGGGACCCCATAGCGACAAATGATATTGTTCCTGATGAACTTTGCAACGTGCGATGCCTTCAACACCGTATAAGATTGGGCTTCAATCCACTTTGTAAAATAGTCTATCGCGACCAGAATGAACTCATGCCCGTTGGACCCTTTCGGAGTGACAGCCTCGATCACATCGATTCCCCAAACTGAAAATGGCCACGGCGAAGTCATATTGTACAGCTTCGATGACAGAATATTCATGCGGTTTGCATGGATCTGACATTTATGGCATCGCCGAACAAAGCCGATACAATTCTCCTCAATGGTAGACCAGTAGTAACCTTGCCTGAGGATCTTCCGAGCTAGCATTACACCGTTTATGTGCGCTCTGCACTCTCCTCCATGGATGACCTCCATCAGGCGCTTTGATTCTTCAGCGTCAACACACAGCTTATGCATCCCCAGATGACCCCTTTTGTACAGTTTACCCCCGCAGATGATGAACTGAGCAGCCATTCTTCTAATTACCCTTTTATCCTTAGCATTTGCCCCTGATGGATATGCTTTTTTTTCCAAGAAGTTCCAAACATCGTAATACCAAGGGTTTTCATCTTGTACTTCATCTACGGCAGCAATCAGCTCATAGGCCGGCGTAAACTTCTGGTCAATGATGATCGGACGCATCCGGACTCCAAAAGAGATGTCTATCATGGAAGATAGAGTTGCTAATGCATCTGCGAACCTGTTGTTCTCTCTTAACAGATGAGCAAAATTCAGCTTCTCAAACCGAGGAATCAGCAAGTCCAAGGTCTGATGGTAGATTCTCATCCTTTTTTCTTTGACTTTCCAGTCTCCTTTAGCTTGAGATACAACCAGGTTCGAGTCCCCGATGACGTCCAACCGTTTTGCCCATAGTTTTAGGGCAGCTTCTAAACCAGCAATGCATGCCTCGTAATCTGCTTCGTTGTTTGATACTTTGAACCGGAGTTTGAATGTTAGAGGGATATAGGAATTGTCGGGTGCTATCAGCAACACCCCTATCCCATACCTGTATTGGTTTGACGCTCCGTCAAAGTACATCGTCCAAAATTCTTCTTCGACATGTAGAATAGCCTCGTCTGGGAATAAGTACTCAACTGCTTCATCCTCTTCAACAGGGTGATCGGCTAGGAACTCCGCTACCGCTCTCCCCTTTACTGACTTGCGAGTCACATACTTCAGATCAAATTCGAAAAGCAGAAGTAACCAACAAGCTAGCCTACCCGTAAGTGCCGGTTTCTCGAAGAGATATTTGATGGGATCTAATCTTGAAACCAACATTACGGAGTGAGCTAATAGGTAGTGCCGCAGCTTCCTGGTAGCCCATACCAAGGCCAAACAAGCCTTCTCGAGTAGAGTGTAGCGGGTCTCGTAATCCAACATCTTCTTGCTCAGGTAGTAGATAGCTCTTTCCACATTGTCCCTAGACTCCTATGCAAGCATGCAGCCCGTTGTAATTTCAGTCACTGAAAGGTACAAAATCAACGGTTTCCCCGGCTCAGGCGGTGATAACACGGGTGGGTTCCGTAAGTATTCCTTAATCTGTTCAAAAGCAGCTTGGCATCGGCTGTCCCATTGGAACTTCATTCCTTTCTTCAGGAGACCAAAAGGTGGTTCACAAGTCAAGGTTAATTTTGCGATAAACCGTCTTATGAACTGCACTTTACCCAGAAAGCCTCGCACCTCCTTTTCAGTCCTTGGTGGTGGCATTTCTAAGATGACCTTGATTTTGGAAGGGTCGACTTTGATACCTCTCTATGTAATCAAGAACCTCAGCATTTTCCCTGCTGTAACACCAAACGTACACTTCTGAGGATTCAACCGCAACCGGAATTCTCTGATCCTTTGGAAGAACTTTTGCAAGGCGGTGTAGTGGCTTTCCCTTTTCTTGGACTTGACAATCATATCATCCACGTACACCTCAACCTCTTTGTGGATCATGTCATACAGTATCGTGGTTGCGGCCCGTTGATAAGTAACTCCAGCGTTCTTCAACCCAAATGGCATTACCCTATAGCAATAAATCCCCCACAGGATGGTGAAAGCAGTCTTTTTCTGGTCTTTGGGTGCCATTACAATCTGATTATAGCCCGAGAAGCCATCCATGAACGAAAGCAAAACATGTCCTACTATGAAGTCCACTAACTCGTCAATATGCGACAGAGGAAAGTCGTCCTTCGGACTGGCTTTATTCAAATCCCTAAAATCCACGCATACCCGAATCTTGCCAACCTTCTTCGGCACCGGAACTATGTTGGCCAACCAAGTTAGGTACTCAGATACTAGCAAGAACCCTGCGTCAATTTGCTTGGTGACCTCTTCTTTAATCTTGAGAGCCCAGTTCGGGCAGATCCTTCTGAGTTTCTGTTTGACAGGTCGGACCTCGGGGTCAAGAGGGATCCGGTGCTGTACAATTTCAGGATCGATTTTAGGCATGTCTTCGTAGGACTACGCGAAAACATCTTTGAAATCTTTTAATAAAGAGACTAAGTGCTCGCGCTCTTCCGAAGACAATGTGGACCCAATCTGGACTAGCCGCGGGTCTTCCTTAGTACCCACATTAACTGTAGTGATTTCATCAACCAGGGGTTTAACAAATCTCTACTGCTCTTGATCAATTAAACGTTGTAAAACCGGAGGAATTTCTTCCTCGTCGTTTTCATCAAAATTTTGAAAGTTCTGATCAATACAATAAATCAAAGGCACAGAAAAGTACTCAGAAACCACATCTATATCATTCTCATTAAGCACTTCCAAATCGTCAAGTTCCTCTGTTACAACAGACTCAAAAGAGAAAGAAAAAGATGACCTAGACAGGACTGTGGCATCCGGGTTGTCACCTCCAGGAATACCGGACTCAGACTCAGACGAGCTGGAACCTAATTCCGACTCTATAGACTCGATGGAATCAGATTCCGGCTCACTACCTAACCCGGTGCTACTTGATAAAAATCCCTCCTCGTACTGCCAAATGAGGGAGGGTGCGATGGATGCATCCAAAATGTTTGACGGTGGGCTCGCAGCCGTTTCATTCTTGATCATGGATACCAAGAAGTTATCCTCCAAGCACTTCTGTTCGACTGGAAGATCTAAAAGTAGACAAGCCAGTGCTACCCCCAATTCAATTTCGGTGCTCTCGGAATCCACTTCTTTATATTACTCAACCTCAGCTGATGGGTCTATCTGCTCTTCGGCAACATCATCCCCGGATAACTGCAGGTCAAAGAAGATCTCAAACCCCGGCAGGCGCCTTTTCTCTTCATTCAACCATGGCTCTGGGAAGCCGCAAAATGGAAAGTCCTCCCCCTCCCGGACGAAGTGTCTGTTTAGGGTACCCTGAATGGGCCGATGCATCAACTCAAAAGGCTTCCCTGCCTGCTTTGCTTTGGCTCTCCCAGCTATCTCTTTGCCTTCCTTACCCAGTCCTCTTTGGTGGGTAGATAACCCAAGCCAAAGGTATGCGGGTTGTGCGGCACTTCGGCCGATACAACAATGCCCTTCCGGCCACTTCTTCCTAGTCCCATACCAGGGATATGTTGAAGCTTGTTCATGAGGTACATAGATTGCGCGCTAACATACATCCCCTCATCAATAGCCAAGATGCTCTGAACGACCCGGGCCTCGGCCAAGGTGAATCCTGACAAGAAGACGTCCTCCGTACCATGCTCGATTTCCAAAATCAGCGTAGACACCTCTAGTGGCGGATGGATTGACGAATGCCCAAAAACTATAGCCACACCCTTCCCATGAGGGTATTTCAACATCTGGTGGAGGGTAGAAGAGACTGCCTTCACCTAGTGCAGCCACGGCCGCCCTAAGAGTAAATTAAAGGTTGCGGGAACGTCTAAGACGTGAAAGTCAATCTCATGCTGTCCTAGACCAACCTTAGTCTGAATCTGCACTATCCCCATTACTTCTCTACTAGTGTTGTCGTAGGCCCTTATCACCTGGGCAGTTGGCACGAAGTCCGCGGGCTTCAACCCGATTGCATAAGCTGTCCTTGACGGGCACACGTTAATGGCGGATCCCGTGTCGAAAAAAACTATTGGTATCCATTTGTCACTACACTCCACAGAGATGTAGAGTGGTTTGTTGTGATTTGCGCCCTCAGGCGACAGTTCCTTGTCAGAAAATGTCAACATCAGGGAACCTCCTTCTAGAAAGACCAATCCCACCAGCTGCTCAGGCATGGTGTCTATTGAGAGTTTGGCTTTGTCCATCGCAGAGAGGACAACCTGTCTATGTACCCTTGAAGCCATGAGCAGTCCCCAGATGGAGATGTCTGCCTATATCTTCTTTAGCTGTTTCAGCACAGTCTCTTCTTCGAGCAGCTTATCTTTTTGTTTCTCCGCCTCCTTGTCCTTCCCGGACGCCTCTGGTTGATCTAGGTGTGGGGGCTTAAAATACCACCCACTCCTAGTAGTATGGTCAACTTCGCTAATATACCAGGTATCATCTGGCTGGTTATTCCCCCAATCCTCATCTGTGTGGCAAGACATAGATCATCATCTTCCCACCACATGACATCAGCAGCCGACAGACACCTGTCTGGCTCCGTTACAACTTTTCTTGTGCCCGCAGCAGCTTCCGTTCCGTTCCTATGCTCCTTTGATAGGCCAAATATGCAAGCAAACAAAACCAAAAGAGAGGGGGTCACTCTCCTCTGATTTTAGGCCTTAAAACTACATGCCTACTACTGAAAATCCATTGGATTTCAGTGGCTAAAAAGGCAAGCAAAGAATAAATCAAAGGCCTTTTGGCATGGCACAAAACAAGGCCAAATGAAGCATGCAAGAGGGTAGATGACCCTCAACACCAAAAGGGTCTTAAACAAACATGTTGAGCACTTAAATATGAAGGTTTTCTCAGTTGAAAACAAAGCCCAAATATGCATACAAGTATGGCTAAGACAGTGATCAATACAAAGCTTAAAAAGGGAGAAAAGAGGTTACCCTTGAAGCTCAGCAAAACTAGCAGATTTCTCATCCAAAAACCAACTTTTTAACCTCCCAAAAAGTCCTCCAAGAACCTCAGTTGAATGGTGGGGTGGATGGTTAAGAGTTGTGATGCAATGGATCAAGAACTACACACACTTTAAGGCCAACATATAGAGATATAGAGAGATATATATGCCTAAGCCTTAAATCAAAATTTAGAACCTGGTATAAAGAGAGGGAGGCCCTCTCTTATAGAGGTTTGAAGCTGCAAATCCTTCATACATGTGTATGGAGGATACAGTTTGTGCCTTCCAGCTGGCACAGCTGGTATCCACTCAATCTGACAAAGCAGACAGAAAGCAGCCGACCAGAAAAGGTGGTCAGCCGACCACTTTCCCTGGTCGGCCGACCATGGGAAGTGGTCTCCTACACAAAAAAGTGGTCGGCAATGGATATTGATGGTCTCCATACTGAAATCAAGCTAGTGGTATGGTGGGAGACTAGTAAATGTGGCCCAAAGACCAAGAAAACCGGCTGGCGGGGAGAAAAGGTGGTTCTCCCATCCTTGTACCACCTCCCAAACAAGGAAAACAAGGTTCATGCCAAAAATGAACCAGCACGGGTGCAAAACGAGAGTTCGGAAGGCAAAGCGCGCTGCCGGGAGCCTCGAAAACTGGCTGTTGAGCACCAAAAGTGGCGTGCGACCACAAAAGTGGTCTCTCGAGCCACAGTGTCTCTCTAGACAGAGGAAACAAGGTGTGTTCCAAAAACCGTGCCAAACGGAGAATGTGAAGCAGTCCTGAGCTGAGGCGCGCGGTTGACGGCTCCGAAAACCGGAAACTAGTCTCCAAACGGGAACAGTGGCCTACGACCACGAAAGGTAGTCTACGACCACTGAAAGATGGTCTACAAGACCTCTCACTCCCTTCGGGAAGAGAAAACAAGACCTGGTCCGCAAACCGAGTCAAAGCACAAAAAAGTTCTGAGGCCCGGAGGCAAGGTTCTCAGCCAAAACTCCGAAGCTCGAAACGAGCACAACATGCACTATCACTGAGCGCTCAATCGATGACATTTGAATCTTAAGGTCGGTCAAAAATAGGGTGTCTAAACACATTAAATGGGGCCCACAGTTTTCCTAATCTCAATCCCCTCTCATATCCCAAAACAAACGGGGCCTTAGGTTGTCCAAATTCAAGAGAAAAATAAAAATATTTTAAAGTTTAACTAATGTATTTCAATCTTTAAAAACAAAACAAAAATATTTCAAAAATTATAGGAGGGTGATTGTTTACATTACATTATGTTAATTTAATGATGAAAAAAATCAGTATTTTATATGTGAATTTCATGTTTATTATATATTAGTGTAGATATTAATAATATAATTTTTTGACATTATTCGATTCTTATTGAGTGCTCAATTGGCAGTCGTTATCTAGACCCTTTTATGAACTCTTTCATTTTGAATTAATTATTTTTTATATAGTACATTTCAATTAATTAAACAAAAGAGACATTGAAATCTCCTAATTTTAAATGGGTGTAATTATATGTTTGTCAAAGAAGTGAATAAAAGTAAAATGTGCAGGAGCCATGTTGTATTTTTCCACAGCACACCATGTGAGAGATGGGTTGGAATTAATTCTTCCCAACTTTTATGAAGCAAGTGAGGCTAGTATTTTTTTTTATATTATTTTTTATGACAACTGCTAATAATTGCCTTTTGGATATTGTTTAATGTTAAGAAATGTGTAAAAAATATTTTGAAAATATGTGAAAACATTAAAAAATGTATTGATTTTAATAAAATTACATTAAATTTGGTAAAAAAATATATTGTATTTTTTAAATTTTTTTTTATCTTTCACTTGTATCTTAAGGGCATTTGTTAATAAGATATTTTTTGAATTGTTTCAATTACTCATTTGTAAATGGTTAATACAAAGAAAGCTCAATTCACTTTTTGGGATTTTTAAATTTTTAAAATTTTTTTTGACATTGTTGTTAATAGGTAAATAATTTAAGTTAGCATAATCAGCCGTTTAATGTTTCTCTATAAATTCGAACTCAAATGTTTTTTAGAAATTTAAATGAACAACCACTTGAGCTACGCTATTAAATAAACCTCTATTATGTTGCTCAATTTAAAATTGGAGATCATCTTAGTTCTTTCTATTTTTTAATTAATTTTTGTCTCTAAATCTAAATTTTAAGGTGCATATATTCCATAAGGCTAGTTTTGTATGATAGAATTTTTTTTTTATAAAAAAAATGAGAATCTTAATTATAAGAATCATATTATTATTAATAAATTGAAATTTTAATGTTATTCAAATATTTGGTTTGATTATAAATTCTTTGTAGAAAAATAATGAAATTTTAAATATTGAGAAGTTTATTTAACTTTTAAAAAATAATAAATCGTTAAGCATTGCGAGTTTTTTTTTTAAATCCTAAACTAATTCAAATTCTGACAAAAAAATAAAAAATCAATTTTTTGCCAGTTCGAGAAAATGATTTTGATTTAAATAAATAAATATAAATAATAAAAAAATCATGTCTTATTTATAGTTCATTCCAAACGTTAAAATCATAAAAAATAAAAAATTATATTATTCTTATTTTCCTCTGGAAAGCCCAACAAATCAAGTGAAAATTTAGTATAACAGTAATATCGATAATGTTGTATCATCATCAACATACAATAAAGTCACATGATGTAAAGTATCAACTTAATAACTACCTTACCATTTACATATAGAAAGTAAAAGATAAGAAATGACTGAATGGTAATACTAATGACATGTTTTTCGATCGTAGGGAGGCCTGATTAGGCCCATCTACACTGGATTTCTTGTGGAATCCGGCCTATTATAGCGCTATTTGGATTTTCTGAAATTCCACAAAGTTAAAACGGTGGGCCGTAGTCTGGTTCAAGTGGCCCTTTTGGGGCCTTGGTAAGTTTGTAATTTAGGTACTGTTTATTTGGATATAAAATATTTAAAAATATATATATTTTTTATAAATTAATTTTACACAAAAAAAAATGTTTTTATTTTTATTTTTCGACATTTGGTTGAAACTTAAAAAATATATATTTTATTTTCTAATTTTTTTTTAATTCAATAAAGTATCATTTATAACTATTTATCACTTTTTAGTAAGTTAAAATATTTATTTGAAAAGACTAAACATGTTAAAAATGTAGTGAGTAAAAGTCAATTTATAAAAATTAACTTGCCAAAATTTTAAAGGAAAATTATTATTTTTAAATAATATAAAAATAAATTTTTTTTAAAAATATTTTACGTACTTTTTATTCAAGTAAACAATAAAAAATAAATAAAATATTTTTAATAAGAATATTTTACCTCAAAACAAACCGTTTGTTTGGTTCTGGTTTCAGAAAATAATTTTTAAAAATTTTTTTATTTTTATTTTCTGTATTTTAATGTCTTCAATAAATTTTTTTAATATTTCAAGTAATTTTTTTAAAATTTTTTTTGAGACAAACCTAACATAAATACACTTAAAAAGTATAATATTTATAAAAAAAATTTAAAAATACACTAAATATCAAAAATATAAAAAATTCAATACATTTTTTTTATTTTTGTATATTTATTAATTTTTTAAAATATTTTTTTACAAATATTTTATAAGGTATAATTAAAAAAGTAAAAAATTATTTAAAATTTTAAAAATATTCACTAAAAATAAAAAAATACAAAAATAAAATTTTAATTTCCAAAAAATTAAATTTAGAAAACGGAAACCACACAATTCCTAATTGTATTTATTTTCCATTTTAAATATTTAATTTTTTATTTATTTTTTATTTTTTATCACATTTGGATAACACACCAGTAAGCTCAGCCGTGGAGCCAAGGTCTCTCCTGCAAGAGACTCAGAGAAAGAGAGAGAGAGAGAGAGAGAGAGAGAGAGAGACAGAGTGAGGAGAGAGAAAATCAATGGCGATTTCATCAGTTTGTGCAGCAACATGTCTACAACTTCCTTCATCCAACTTGTCCGCCATTAATGCTAAGCCCAAGCTTTCTCTTCTCTCTTTGCCCTCTACTGCCTTAACGCTAAAACCACTAAAACCCTCTCAACAATCTACTTTTAAGGTTTTTGCTGCTCCTGAAGTGTTGGATTCTCAAGAAACCCTAGATGGGTCTGACTCTGCTGCCCTTGAGGTTTGTGATTCTCAGAAAATTTGAGCACACAACACTGTAATTGCTTTCTCTATTGAGTGTTAATGTTGATTTTTTGGGGGGTTTATGTTCAGGTTGAAGGTCCGGAGCCTCCTCCTGGTTCTTCGCCTCTCAGTATTGGGGCGGATGTTGATAAGGTAATTTCTTCCCTTCAGGCTCTGTTTGGTTGCTGAGAAAATTTAGGGAAGTAAGGGCAGTGTAATTTTATATAAAAATGAATACAACCATTTGGGTCTTAGTTGAGTTGTGTTTGAGTGGGTGTATGCTTTACAGTAATTTGTATTAGATATGTTGTCATATTTGATATGAACAGTCACAGAAGAATAGTAATCATTTGAAAAAAAAAACAACTTTATCATTAGTCTTTTTGGTTAAACATCTTTGAAGTCTTATGCAAATCATTGCAATGTGAGAATAAAATTTGCTGAAGTTTGGATTAGATATATTTGTATTTTTAAATTTTTTTTTTTTGGGATCTATTTCCTTTTAATTTGATAGTTCATCCTCCAACTAGGCTTAGTCATGCAAACAAAGGGCACTATAGCCCCCAAATTTTTGAAAATTTCTTTTTAAATGATTTAACCCTTCAATTATAGGTCAGCCACATTATGAAGTAACTATGAAAGTAGAAACCAGTAGCCTGGTTAAGTGATTTTGAGGTCCTTATCATTCTTTGGCTTGGATCTTGGATTGAAATTGCATAGTCTGTCGAAAACATTTTCAGTTTTTTTTTTCTTTCTTTTCAATATTTTCTTTCTTCTTTTGGGGAAAAATAGATGTCAGACCTTGTAGAAGAAGCACTAAGCAACTCAAACCTTTTTGTAATTGAGGAGTTGTGATTGTATTATTGTTGGGAGAACTGTATCAGTGTGGTTTCCCCTTTGAAGGTTCTTTTACTTCCCATTTATACACGCTTAAAATGGATGGCTCTACTGAGGTAGGTATGGAACTTGGAGGTAATGTCACTGTGTTAGTTAAAATATAGTCACTCCTCCCACAGAGGTAACATGCCACCAACAGTTGTAGTTTGTGCCAACTGTCAGCCTTGTGGCACAGGTTGCTTGGTTTCTCTGCATCTGAAGGTCAAGGGCCTAATTGGCACCAAGTACTTGAGGAAGTGAAGACAGAATAGCTAACAATAAAAAAATTTGAAGGAAAAAAAAATTAGTACACCTCATATTTCCTTTTAGAAGAAACTTTAAACTGTCCCTTTCTTTCTATAGGGGCTTCACTCACATATATCTTCACATGCATGTTTATGTATACAAATGTGCCATACGTTTGTGTGCAAGTATAAAATTCTTTGCAATTGTGAAAGCAGATTCAATATAACTATGCAAGTCAGTTGAGTGAAGCATGTGAGAGACCCAGTGTAGTTCAGTTATTGTATCTCATTGTACCCTTCGCAACTAGAGGAGAAAGAAATCTTAGTCTTTTCTTTATCTTTCTTGGTATCAACAGACTCGGCTTGGGGATAAGTTCCCTGCCCTATGGTTAAAGAAGAGCTTATAAAAGGAGTTGGTGTTAACAACAAATAAGAATTCATTCTAACTAATAGCAGTCATCACACACAAGAAACAGTGTTTGTTTCTCCCTCTTCTTGTTGGAGTTGTATGCTAACTGTATGGAATTAAGAGTTTCATCTAGCTAGAACCGTAGGCTGAGAAAAAGTGAAAACTTCTTGGAATTCCTAATATTTAAGAAATGCTTTGGGATTGTGGTTTCCCTTGTAATATTCATTCAATATCTTTTTAGTCTTTTTTTTTTAATGATTGAATTTATTGACATAGTTGCCATTTGTGAATATTAATCTGTTGCTGGAAGGAACTATCTTAGGCAATCACTTTAGTTCTGAGGTCCTGTGGAGACATGTGAATCTTCACATTATGGTTGTGAAGTGATATAACTCTGGATAATTGAAGAGGAGAGATATGTAAATCAACTTCTTTTTTTATCAAGACATTGCCACGTGTCTGGAGTTTACACTTGGGAAGGAAAAGCCCTTCAATTACCTTCTCTTCAATGTGTAACAGAAAAAAAAAAAATGGTAAAACAGATTTCATTCACACGGAAAGTCCCATGTAAATGGGTTGCACCATGTAAATATATAAAAAGCGAAGTCTCCAGAATAAGTGTTGAGACTTGTACTGCATCCCCTCTCTAACAAGTCACCCAAGCTTGATTTATAGTGTCTAGGGGACCCTCTCTCTCCAGTCCTTGCCAATTGGGCTGGAGAGTCCTCTAAAATTCCAACTTTGTATTAGAGCTAGGTCTTGGATGGCCTCTTGGGCTAAGTCTCTATCCCGGGTCTATTCCCCTTCTTTTGTTCTTCTCTCTATTACCTCCACATTCAACTAGCCGCATGTACAAGGGAGTGTTAGAGATTTGTTTCAGATCGCCTCTCTAAGCCACTAAAGTTTGGTTCATTCAGTCTGAGGGCCCTCCACCCATTACCATTTGATTTTGGGTTTGGATGCTTCCAAAAATTATGACTATAAGAAAGAGGAAATGCACTTGTTCACATTTGATTTGCCTCTGCCCCTGGAGCTGATATGGCTAGATTCATATGATGATCTTTTAAATAGCAAAATTAACAAATTGCAGTGGCTTATGATAAGCCACAAGACTGCAGAAGGAGGATTGCATTTTACATTAATCTCTTGTGCAAGATGAATATTTCTTTCTTGTTTTCTAAAAGTACGTTATTCTATTTGCAACTTATTCAGTGGTTTTAGCAGCACATTGATCATCTTAATATCTTTTTCCCATTCTCAGATGGCACCAAAGCAGAAAATCAGAATTAATCTCTTGTGCAAGATGAATATTTCTTTCTTGTTTTCTAAAAGTACGTTATTCTATTTGCAACTTATTCAGTGGTTTTAGCAGCACATTGATCATCTTAATATCTTTTTCCCATTCTCAGATGGCACCAAAGCAGAAAATCAGAATTAAACTGAGGTCATATTGGGTGCGATTGATAGAGGATTCCTGCAAGCAGATAATGGATGCTGCAAGGACAACCAATGCGAAGACCATGGGTCCTGTGCCATTACCAACCAAGAAGCGAATTTACTGTGTACTTAAATCCCCACACGTGCACAAAGATGCCAGGTTCCATTTTGAGATCAGAACTCATCAGCGCCTCATCGACATTCTATACCCGACTGCTCAAACGATAGATTCCTTGATGCAGCTTGACCTTCCCGCTGGGGTTGATGTGGAAGTCAAGCTTTGAGAAAGCATTGCTGCAGCTTCAATGAACGCTGTATGCTCATACTTCATTGAAAAAAGAGAGAGTGAGTTGTATGTTCAGTCTCTCTTTCAATGTGCCTTTTCAACTTTGAAAGTTGCAACTACCTCTAAGGCAAACACTGTTGGAAAAGAACGTGGTGGATTTGAAGTTTTGTATAATAGTTTGATTTGTTTTTCAAGCCTGGCTTTCTGATACTTTGCGTTTACAATGTGAGTTTGTTTCATGTCTATGTCAGATTTGCTTGATAATATATATGAATTTATTATTAACTATTGGTTACATTGCAACTCATGATAAGTTCATATGTTGTTGTTAAGGATGCTTCTGATTTTTCCATTTAGTGAGCAATTTTGAAGGAGAATGATTGCCAAAAAATTTCTCTACTCCTATTCCAAATTGCTATTCATGATATACTAACGTAATACCGTGCTATGCACGTTTTAAATAAATAATTAATAATTAATTTTAAAATTAAAATTAAACAGTAGAAAATAAAATTAATTAAATTTTAACTATTTTTATCACAATTTTGCTTATGATTTTTTCCCCCTACCATTAATGTTATGTTTTAAGTTCTAAATAACAATAACATAAATCATAATGTAATTAGTAAAAATTAAACAAAAATTACGATAAATTATAAAATTGCACTTTTTAATTTTTATTTTTAGAAACAAAAACTACACCTATGATAAAATATAAATACATTATTATTTTCTAAGGGTTTCATAATTTTAGTTTGCCATATATTAGATGATATCATAAATTATGTGAAACTTAATAATTATTAATATTTTTTTTTTCTAAATTACATTTTTTTAGTATGCCATATAATAGTAATAATAATATTTTTTTTTTTTTTTTGTGAAACTTAAATTTGTTTAAATCAAAAAATTGAATAAATGAATTACTAATGACTCTTATCCTCTTATCTTTTTTTTAAATCAACATTTACCTAGCAAGTATAATTTTTAGATTTTCTCACAATCATCAATTTTGACATCTCACATTGGGCCCTTTTCTTATTCTTCTCTCTCATTCACCTTTGTTTAACTGATTTTCATAGCATGGGTGTAATTTTGTAAAATTATTTTATAAACCATAATACTCGTGCTATGCACGGGTTTAAATAAATAATTAAAAATTAATTTTAAAATTTAATAATAACATAAAATTTATTTATAAAAAATAAATAAACTATAGTATAATGTATTTTTAAAAAAGTGTAATAAAATTACAAAAACTATATTTACAATGAAATATAAGTGCATTTTGTCTTATAAGTTTTGCAATTTAGTTTATTTCATGTTAAAAATAGCCCAATCATATAATAAATTACATTTGTCAATTTATTAACTACCCATTGTCTATTTTGTAAAAGTTTAAAAATATGTCTTCTTAGGCATAAAATTATAGTTTCTCATATATTATAAATCATGAATACAAAAAGAGTTGGTTTAAGGATTTATAGTTGTGCTAGACACTAAAAGTGATAATCTAATTGACTCAACATTTATCTTAACTTGGCCATGACCTAATCATTAGAGAATTGTCTTAGTCTATGGCTAAGTACGAACCACTCAACTCATTTATTTATTAAATTGGTGAATAAATATATGTTAGTATTTTTTATAATAAGATAATAAATATGTACATGTTTATGCATAATTATTTAAAAAATTAAAACTTTGATAAAATTATATATTTATATTTAAAATTATTCAGGATTTATAGTTGTGTTAAATAATAAAAGTGACATAATTTAATTGACTCAACATTTATCTCAACTTGGTCATGACCTAATTATTAGAGAATTGTTTTAATCTATATCTAAGCATGAACCACTTAATGCATTTATTTATTAAATTGATAAATAAATATATGTCAGTATTTTTTTTATAATAAAATATATAAAAGTTGGCTTGAAGATTTATAATTATGCTAGATACTAAAAATGACATAATCTAATAGATTCAACATTTATCCCAACTTGGTCATAACCTAATCATTAGAGAATTGCCTTAATCTATATCTAAGTATGAACCACTTAATTCATTTATTTATTAAATTGATGAATAAAAATACATCAATATTTTTTTATAATAAAATTATAAATATGTACATGTCTATGCATAGTTATTAAAAAAATTAAAACTTTGATAAATTTTATATTTATATTTAAAATTATTATATGAATAGTTAAGTGTATTTATGTGTGAAAAAACTATCAAAGGTCAACCTAAAATATGAACATTGTTTTAACCATATTTTGGACCTGATTTAAAATTTTGATCGATCAATTAATAGAAATAGTTGGTAATGGTCAATTTAAATTTTATGCTTAGATTATATTATAATATCTCAGATTTTGAATATTATGAACTAATTTGAGGGATAGTACTTATATTTAACATTAAAAGTAGTTAAGAAGTTAGCTTGAGATCAATTTTTATGTTAACAATTAAATTCTTAGAGAATTATGTTCAGTCATATCTAATTCATGATCACTTTTTTTTTTTTTTTTTTAATCACTAAATATATTATTATTATTTTTTATAACCAAAATAAGAAAATGTATGTATATTTTTGGCATATTTTTTTATTTTTTGTAAAAAAATTATATATTTATATTAAAAATTCTTACACAAATAATTAAGTATATTTATGTATGAATTTTTTTTTATAATACTAAGTCGACCTGAAGTATAGAGTTTGTTCTAGTCCTATTTTGGGCTCGATTTAAAAATTGATCCGTTAATTAGTGAAAATTGTTAATAATAATCAATTTAAGCTTATATTTAATAATTTGTTAAGTTATGATGGGTATGAGTTAATACTGGATCAAATACTAAAAATAGTGTAGAATTGAATTTGGTTGATTTTTATGCTATACATCAATCTAATTTTTAGATAATCATTTTGGTTCATATCCAACCATCACATTGTCCACTTATTTATTTTTTAAAATGGTAAAAGTATTGTAAATTTTTGTATAACCAAAATAAAAAAAATATGAATATATATTTGGCATGTTTATTAATATTCTAAAATTTCAATTAAGAAATTATATATTTATTCTTAAAATATGTCTAATATTAAATTATATTTACATCTAAAAGAATTATTTAAGATCAGATTAAGCTAGTTCATAAATTTTATTTTTAGTATAAAACTTGATCAAAGAAGTGACGTCTCAAAAGCAAATCATAATTTTCAATTTAAATCTTATTAAATTTTTATTTAATACAAATTTTCATGTAAAATGTTTTAATATTTTAAAAATAATTAATTATTTGTGAAATGGAGTTGCCATTATAAAAAAAACACTAAAAAAATTGTCTTTTAGTAGCATGAAAATTCATTAACTAAAGAATTAAATTGATGAGATATAGAAATTTTTTTTTTTTTGAAAACAAAATAAATGAATATTGCTAATAGGAAGGGCACTTATAATCACACCCATCACATGTATTAAAAAATTTATAATTTAGGTATAAATATTAGTACATGTGAGTGTACAAAACAAATCCAAAAAAAAAAAAAAAAAATGTACAAAAGAAATTAAATGTGTATAATTAAATCAAAATATTTTGAAGGCTCTTAATTTTTATCATGAATTTTAAAATTTTGAGAGCAGTTATTTATAGTATGAATAATCTATATAATAAAGCATGATAGTTTTTGAATTTGTCCTACACACATTTATCGTATTAGGACATTTAGACGGCTTAGATCAATTCAAATTATAAACCAACAGCTGAGATATATTTTTCAAAAAATATCCTCCATGTACATTTTTTATTTTCCTGCTTCTCTCTCTTACTTTTTTCTTTTCTCACCCATCCTTCTATGATCCCATAATCCCACATTTCTCTCTCACTTTTTTTTATTTTTTTTTATTTTCTTCCATTTTTATTTTTTTTCCCTATTTGTTTTTTTTTTTATTTTCTCCTTTTTGTTCACTTATTTTTATTCATATTATATGAAAAAATATACGATCCCAGAATTAAGAGCCAGATTTTATTTTGTGTAGTGGAGATTAAATTAATGAATTTTATAACCCACAAATTAAATGAATTTGAACAATTAATTATTATTTTTAAATATATTGAATACCTGATAGACTTCATAAATTTAGACTTTATATGAATATTCAACATCTATATAATAAAGCAGGATGGCTTTTGAATTTGTCTTACACACATTTGTCCTACTAAACATTTGAACAGCTCAGATCTATTCAAATTATAAAACAATGACAGAGATATATTTTTCAAAAAATATCCTATATGTATATTTTCTATTTTCCCGCTTCTTTCTCTTACTTTTTCCATTTCTCACCTATCATTCTATGATCTCATGATCTCACATTCCTCTCTCTTTTCTTTTTATTTTTTTTATTTTCTCTCATTTTTATTTTTCTCTCTATTTGTTTATTCTTTTTATTTTCTCTTTTTTGTTCACTTATTTTTATTCATATTATTTGGAAAAAGTTTGCGATCCCAGAATTCGGAGCCAGATTTTACTATGTGTAGTGGAGAGTATATTAATGAATTTTTTAGTCAAAAAATTAAATGAATTTGAATAATTAATTATTATTTTTAAATATATTGAATAGCTGATAGATTTCGTAAATTTAGACCTCATATGGATCTTCAACATCTATATAATAAAGCAATATGATTTTTGAATTTGTCTTACACATATTTATCCTACTAGGACATTTAGACAGCTTAGACCTATTCAAATTATAAAACAACAGCTAAAATATATTTTTTGAAAAATATTCTATATGTATATTTCTATTTGGCCGCCTCTCTCTCTCTCTCTCTCTCTCTCTTTTTTTCTTTTTTCTCACTCATCCTTCTATGATCCAATGATCCCACATTCCTCTACCTTTTCTTTTTATTTTTTTTTCTTTTCTCTCATTTTTATTTTTCTCTCTATTTTTTTTTTTGTTCACTTATTTTTATTCATATTATATGGAAAGTCTGCGATCCCAGAATTAAGAGTCAGATTTTATTGTATGTAGTGGAGATTATATTAATTAATTGTTTAGTCCACAAATTAGATGAATTTGAACAATTAATTATTATTTTTAAATATATTGAATACCTGATAGATTTCGTAAATTTAGATCTCATATGAATCTTCAACATATTTTAATAAAGTATGACGGTTTTTAAATCTTCAATATATTTTTGTCTTATTAGGACATTTGGATAGTTCAGATCTGTTCAAATTATAGAACAATAGCTGAGATATATTTTCTAAAAAATGTTTTACATATACATTTTCTACTTTCCTGCTTCTCTCTCTGTTACTTTTTCCTTTTCTCACACCTCTCCTTCTATGATCCCATGATTCTGTCTTCCTCTCTCTTTTCTTTTTATTTTTTTTTATTTTCTCCCGTTTTTATTTTTTTCTCTGTTTGTTTTTTTATTTTTTCATTTTTGTTCAATATATTTTACACATATTTCCATACCACATATGTATTCTCATAATACACTAAGACATTACGGGCATACATACAATTTCTATATAATTATATAAGCAAAGGCAATATCGTATGTATGCCCGTGGAATTGTATTTATGCTAGGCACATCTATCTATCTAGCTATATATTATATAGGTAAAAATGAGTTTTCGTGAAGAATTTTGTAAGAATTTCAAAATTATATTATAAATTTGTGATTTTATCAAATTAAAAAATAAATTTAAATAGTATTAGTATTACAATTATATTCTAATCTTAATATTATTTACACCGTACCTTCAGCCACAGACATACGCTAGTATAGTAATATAATAAGAAGTAAATTTTAATTTTTTTTAAAGAAAATAAAAATCAGTGCAAGAGGATTAGGTTTGAAAATATATGAAATATTTTTTTTATATTTCGTTTTGAAAACGATAAATTATGGAATTATTAATATTTTGAAAATTATTACTTTAAGAATAATACTATATGTATCAATTAATATATACATTAGTGTATTAATAGATGATGTGACATCATTTGTATGATTTTGGATATTTATAACTTGTATAATGAATGTGATCAATAATAATATCATAATATTAATTAATATACTAGTGTGTATATTAATTGGTATATGTAGTACTACTGATATTGAAGTAGATTTGTAAAACTACAATCATATGTATTTTATATACATCATGGTGATTTTTGGTAATGTATTGTTTCACAATATCAATAGCCACAATGCTTTGTCCAAGAGTTGTGTTCTTTAGCTTTGAAATTCAAACTGTTTCTTCCGGATTGTTCTCCTTTTCTGTTTGGGGGGGGGTTCATCACCAATCAAATGAGTTATGATTGAATGTAGAGAGACCCACCAAATTATGGTGTGGTCACTCCTATTCCATAAAAATAGGGAAGAAAATTCCTAATTGAGTGCATATCTTGTAGAATATTTGTCAATTTGATTGAAGTGCACTCCTCTCTCTCTCTCTCACCTGTGAAAATTTTCTAATTCTGCCACTGGTTAATTAGCTAATAAATTTTAAATAATTATATATTTTTATTACATATACTTTTATAAAAATAAGTAATTTTTTTTTAAAAAAAATTAACTAATACTTTTAACAAAATCTATCTTTTAAAAACTTTTAAGTGAAAACTTTGACGCTATTCAATATAGTTAAAGCGGGTTTTTATGACTTTTATTATTTCAAATTTTGTATTAGAAAGTCTTTTGCACCTGTTATTTACAACCAAAAAATTAAAAAATTCAAATAAATTAAAAATAATAATTATTAAAAGGTTGGAGAAATAATTTTTAAAATTTTTAATTTAAATAACATATTTTTACTTGTCGAAAGTTTGGCTTGATGGAATCAATCTAGAGAAGGAATAATTGTATCATTACTATTAGTAGATATCTTTATGATTTTTCTTTAACACTTTTTTTGTGATCTAGCCATTAAAACAAAATCTCAAGATTCATTGTAAGATATTGGAGAATAAATAAAGCAGTTGATGATGATGAGGATACCATATCTCAAGAATAAAGAACAAAAAGTGGCTCATTTCAATTTCAAAATAGTATTTATACAAAATAAATTTTTTTAATGTGTAGACAACTCCTAAAAGACTCCGAATAATTACTCAAGTGGTCATGAAAAAAGTATTTAAGTATCAATATAAGTAAGATTTCAGAAAGTTTCAGATTCAAACTTATAAAAAAAATTCTATATTATAATTTAACTACTAATATATTTATTAAAAAAAAAAGTAAAATAAAAAACAACCCCTTTTTGAACTTGAGTGGGTATTTATTAGTATGCCATTTGAAGTTTTGAAGAGTCACCACTTTTATTTGAACTTTAGCATCAAATACAAGAGAAATGTTAGGGATCATGAAAAGTCTTTCATGAAAATGATCACGAAAGATTTGTGACCCTTAGATTACCTTGATTAATCTGTGGTGCTTTATTCTAAGTGTAATCTAAAAGTCACAAATCTTTCATGATCATTTTCATGAAAAACTTTTCATGCTAATACAAAGGTCACATTGACACTAAGCCCTACCAATTCATCTAGAACAACAGAATTGCGGTTCTTTTGGTGCACCTCGTAAATTGGTTAATTGTTTATGCTTTCTTTATTTTTAATACAATTTTAAATTTTGAGTTACAATATTTTATTTTTTTAGATCCATCTAAATTAAATTTATAAAAAAATAAAAAAAAATTCAATAAAAGCATAAATAAGCTTACATTTTTTGGGGAGGGACAAAATTTGACTTATTTTTGTTATTAGTGTTTTTTTTTTCTTTCATTTCTAAATTTTAATTTTACAGATCATCTAATTTAGACAGCTTTAATTTTTTTAGTCATAATGGGTAGATTATTTATATATATATAAAAAAAATTTTGATCTAATACTCATAACTACATAATATTTTCACATTCCACTTTTTTTTTTTTTAAAAAAAGAGTAGGGTTCCTTGATATTAAGGTGTCAAGGCGGTCAGTAATTGGTTGAGAAAGAAATTGAACTTTTTTTTAACTGTAGTGGTTGGAACATGGATGGTTGAAGAAAGTCGTCTAAGGAGCAAAACGCATGCCTCGATCAATGCAAAATTGATCAAGATCATATCATGACTTGTTGCTAACGACTTTCAACTTTGCTCTCTTCAACTTCTCTTAGTCTTGGTGATTATTATTGGTCAGTTTAGCTTACAGCATCTTTAATGGTTGTTGTTGTAATGTTATTACTATTGTTATAATTTGATAATGAATAGTATTATTTTATCAAATTATAGCAACGATGCTCCAATGGTAACTTGTTATTTTGACAATTCTCAACCAACTTTCCTTCTAAATTTGTAGGTGTTATTTGGATATATATTTTTTTATAATTTTATTTTTGTTTATTTTTTGTCTTTTATGACCTTTTTTTAACTATTTGTAAAAAAAATTATATATTTATATTATTCCCGACTAGACAAATATAAAAAATGAAAAAAATTTGAAAAATTAGAAATAACTAAATAAATAAAATTCAATTTGAAAAATTAAATAGAAAATTAAATTTGAAAAATTACTTAGTTTTCTACTGTTTCAATTCTGTTTTTTCAACTGAATTTGGAGCCACAAATATGTTCATATTTGCTGATGTGGCATGTTTGGCGATTGCTATTTTACTTGTCAAATTTGAGAACAGATATGGCATATGTCATATTTGGCAAGTAAAATAGCAAGTTATTGGAGACTCACTTTTTATAACTATTGCTATATTATAATTTTGAAAAGTATTTTGAGAACTCCATTAGAGATGCACTTAGTCATCTAATTCTAAAAAAAGTTTGTTGTTCATTTTTTTTCCTATATAAACACTATAAAATACAGTAACTATAAATATTTGATTAATATAAAATTTTTCATGAATAATTTATATATTATAATTTAAGAAATCAACAATTCGGATAACCAGTATAAGTTCTATGGTTTTATGATGGGCCACAAGTCTGGTTTGGATAATACAATCCAATCCATTTACGAAACAAATTTGATTGTAGTCTAGCGTAGCGTAGACGCAAATGGCTACCGTCAGACCACGCATTCTAAAAGCAAATGTAAGGTTCAGGAAAATCTAAACGCAACAATTACTCCACCAATTAAAATATGTGTGACGCGTCATCACAAACGTCACACACTTTGCACTTGTTACTCTTTCTTTCTTTTCTTTTTTTTAAGTGCACTTGTTACTGGCAACAATAATAGAAATATCTAATTTTAAATTTTTTGAAGAAAGCTCTAATGATATAATAAAAATAAAAATAAAGACACACATCACATTACATACGAACCTCACTCCTTATCATATCACTAAAGTTCTCTTTAAAATTCTAAAATTAAAATTCTCAATTACCTGCCTCACTTTGACTTTGACTTTTTTTTTAATTTTTATTTTACGTGTTTCCCTTTGGATTGCACGTGTCCAGTACTTAACTATATATGAGAGCTATTCCGGCTAGGAATAGTCTCGGGTCAAATTTGTGATAGGTTTGTGGTAATTCGCTTTCGTCCCGTGTCATATTGAAAATGATGGAGACTAGGTGAGTGTGGGGCAAAAAATAAATTAATTTTATAAATTAAATAATAATAATGATAATTATGAGTAATATAGTATTATGGATAACAATTTATACTTGATAAAAAAATATAAGATATAAGATTAAAAAAATGACTTAAAATTAATATTAAATATAATATTTTAGTATTTTAATCTAATTATAATAAAAAAAACTAAATTATATATATTAGATATATATAAATATATTTAATAAATATAATCGGAGTAAGATTGGGTAAAACGAGATAGTGATAACAAAATCATCTCCACCTCACTTCTTTATTGGAGTGAGAAGAAGGGGGATGCAAGGGTTGGGAAAATGATATCCCAAACTCAAATATCCAATTTTCACTCAATTACATATTATATATATTTCACAAACAAATAATTTTTATTTTTATTTTATTCCCACTACATTAATCTTTATAATATTTTTCACATTTATCTTTCAATTTCTAACCCTAACTCAAATAAAATCCATTAATCACCATCTATTCCCGACATCACTTCTTTCTAATTCCTGCCCCTCCGTCTTTCCCATATCTTCCTTTCTAGTTATCTTTATTGCTTGTTCCTAACTTGTTTTGTAATTCCTTTCCGTCTTCTTTTCAATTGCCCTTGTACTGACCTTCTTTTTCATTACCATCTTTCTAGTCTCTTTCCCTGACTCTCAAGCTCCCTCATCCTTCATTTCTGTCTATTATACTTCACTTCATTTCATCCTTAGATTTGATTACTCAATTCCATCTCGTGCGCCAAGTTCTTATTCTTTTTAAATCTAGAGGTTTGTGCTGGAAAAATGGCTTGGAAACCATCAATAGTTGAATGAGAAATTGACTCCAGAATGCAACCATTTGATAATGGTTTTAAGACAAATTCGTCACCCGTTATGGTACTCACGAGTTTTTTATTGGACGTTCGTTTCACAGGATACAACGATTGAACCTTGCAGAAACAGCACTACCACAGCAAGTCTGGCAAACCTTACAGTGCAGAAGTCTCTTACAAAAAAGACAAAGTACAGAAGAAAAGAAACACATGATGAATTTCATCCTAAATAAATGCAATGGGGGGCCAATTTATATAGGTGAATTGGTGGCTCTTCGAATGGTCATGGTGACTTTTCAAAAGAGTCACCTTTTTTGTCATAAAATGGTGCAACCAGAAAAGATATGATTATTCTTTCAAAAGAATTTAAATTCTGAATCGAATCATGTTAAAATTTTGACCCAAAAAATTAACGAATTTATTTAAATAAAATTAAAATTTACATTAAATAAATATTGTCTTAAAACTATTCTCAAATGGTGCACTTTGAAATCAATTTCTCATTCACCTATTAATGATTCCTAAACTATATTTCCAACAGTTTCATGATAAGAGTAAGGGGAAAGAGGTTCACAAGGGTGGGTTTCACAATGTTGGGATATTCCTGATAATAATTTGTTTGAAGCCCATGAAGTTAAATAAATTTTAAAAATGTTATCCGGAGAATTGATAGTGTTTGATTAGAATTTTCATTAATTGCCACGTGCCCAAAAGCACGTGTGGCCCAAAGTCTCACCTCTTTTGACTTTTCTTTTGGAACTTTTTTTTAATAAAACCGACCGTGAAATTAAAAAAACCAAAACACTTCCTCTATGATTGGATTACAAATCATTATATAAAAATTTTAGGTTTTATAAAATGTGTCATTAATATATTAATATAAGATATGAAAAAATAAAATTTATTAAATTAATATATTATTCAATATACAATGTGGTGAGATTCATAATTGTATGAATATTTTATGTTTATGATAAATGAAGATTTTTATACTAATATTATTTTTTAAATTTATTTACAATAACACAAAAAGTATATATGAGTAAGATTCAATTATTTATCACAATATGAATAAATTTAAAAATAATATTTTAAAAATTCTTAATATTGCTATATGATTTTGGATGGTATTTATCACATTAATATGAATAAATTTAAAAATAATATTTTAAAAATTCTTAATATTGCTATATGATTTTTAATTCTTGTCACTACAAAAAAAGTCATTTTTTGCGACGGTAAAGAGCCGTCGTAAATGCCCCGGAAGCCGTCGCTAATACTTTTTGCGACGGTAATTTGGCTTTTTGCGACGGTAAGGGGGGGTCGCGACAAAGGGGGTTGCAAAAGAGCTTTAGCGACGGTAAGTATCGTCGCCATTAGTTTCTGCGACGGTAAGGTGTGTTTTTTGCGACGGTACTTTTCCTGTCGCCAATAATGGAAAAAAATATCAGTTTTCGCGACGGCACGTAATTCCCGTTCGCTAAAAGTGAGTTTTTGAGACGGCAACATTACCGTCGCTAAAACTCTGGCATCTTATAAGTATTGGCGACGGCAACGGTTACCGTCGCTAAAGGTGTCTTGTAAATTCCAATTGCACAGTTTTTGCGACTGTGTTGGTGCCGTCGCAAAAGCCTATTATTGGTTTTTGCGACGGGTTCTGCTCCCGTCTCAAAAAAAAAAAAAAAAAAAAAACCTGCTGAAAAATTATTTAAAAAATTAAAATAACCTGTATTAAATAAAAAATAACTATAAAAAAATCCAAAAATTACAGAATAATATAAATACGTACATAAACAAAAGTTGACAAATAATAAAAATTAATAATATTGTTCCATTCATAGCAATACATAAATAAAAATTCATAACAATAAAAATTATGCCACTACATAACGTCGCATAATACATACATAATGTTGCTCACAAATTTAAATAACATAAATCAAAATCAAAACCAAAAGTTTTCGTCTTCATTCGTTCGTGGGTTACAAAAACAAAAATTTATCATAATCTTGATACGCCCGCATTCCAGAAAAAGCCAACTGCTACTCAGGAAATATCTGAAAAAAACAAGATAAAAATAATTAAAAACCATATAATGGTGTTAATATTTTAATTATAGAAAAATATAAAAAAAAATTGACTACTATATAATTAGAAAGATAGTTTAGTAAATAATTTTGACTGGACCGAAATCCGGCTCTAACTCCCAAACCGGGAACCCGATTCGAGCCCCGTCTTCTCCCACAAGTCTCTCGTGCCCAGGCGGTCGTGTGTGCCAAGTTTCGTGCTAAACCGACGCCGTTTGGTGATTTCGGGGCGTTAACTCCTCGAATTCAAGTTTCTTAAGGAAGTAGTTTGCCTAAAGTGAAATCCGGCTCTAACTCCCAAACCGGGAACCCGATTCGAGCCCCGTCTTCTCCCACAAGTCTCTCGTGCCTAGGCGGTCGTTTGTGCCAAGTTTCGTGCTAAACCGACACCGTTTGGTGATTTCGGGGCGTTAACTCCTCGAATTCAAGTTTCTTAAGGAAGTAGTTTGCCTAAAGTGAAATACGGCTCTAACTCCCAAACCGGGAACCCGATTCGAGCCCCGTCTTCTCCCACAAGTCTCTCGTGCCTAGGCGGTCGTGTGTGCCAAGTTTCGTGCTAAACCGACGCCGTTTGGTGATTTTGGGGCGTTAACTCCTCGAATTCAAGTTTCTTAAGGAAGTAGTTTGCCTAAAGTGAAATCCGGCTCTAACTCCCAAACCGGGAACTCAATTCGAGCCCCGTCTTCTCCCACAAGTCTCTCGTGCCTAGGCGGTCGTGTGTGCCAAGTGTCGTGCTAAACCGACGCCGTTTGGTGATTTCGGGGCGTTAACTCCTCGAATTCAAGTTTCTTAAGGAAGTAGTTTGCCTAAAGTGAAATCCGGCTCTAACTCCCAAACTGGGAACCCGATTCGAGCCCCGTCTTCTCCCACAAGTCTCTCGTGCCTAGGCGGTCGTGTGTGCCAAGTTTCGTGCTAAACCGACGCCGTTTGGTGATTTCGGGGCGTTAACTCCTCGAATTCAAGTTTCTTAAGGAAGTAGTTTGCCTAAAGTGAAATCCGGCTCTAACTCCCAAACCGGGAACCCGATTCGAGTCCCGTCTTCTCCCACAAGTCTCTCGTGCCTAGGCGGTCGTGTGTGCCAAGTTTCGTGCTAAACTGACGCCGTTTGGTGATTTTGGGGCGTTAACTCCTCGAATTCAAGTTTCTTAAGGAAGTAGTTTGCCTAAAGTGAAATCCGGCTCTAACTCCCAAACCGGGAACCCGATTCGAGCCCCGTCTTCTCCCACAAGTCTCTCGTGCCTAGGCGGTCGTGTGTGCCAAGTTTCGTGTTAAACTGACGCCGTTTGGTGATTTTGGGGCATTAACTCCTCGAATTCAAGTTTCTTAAGGAAGTAGTTTGCCTAAAGTGAAATCCGGCTCTAACTCCCAAACCGGGAACCCGATTCGAGCCCCGTCTTCTCCCACAAGTCTCTCGTGCCTAGGCGGTCGTGTGTGCCAAGTTTCGTGCTAAACCGACGCCGTTTGGTGATTTTGGGGCATTAACTCCTCGAATTCAAGTTTCTTGAGGAAGTAATTTGCCTAAAGTGAAATCCGGCTCTAACTCCCAAACCGGGAACCCGATTCGAGCCCCGTCTTCTCCCACAAGTCTCTCGTGCCTAGGCGGTCGTGTGTGCCAAGTTTCGTGCTAAACCGACGCCGTTTGGTGATTTTGGGGCGTTAACTCCTCGAATTCAAGTTTTTTAAGGAAGTAGTTTGCCTAAAGTGAAATCCGGCTCTAACTCCCAAACCGGGAAGTAGTTTGCCTAAGGAAGTAGTTTGCCTAGAATGTAAAGATACATTTTAGCTTAGAATGCAAAGATACATTTTATACCTGATCTTCTGGTGGTGGTGTATATGGATTCTCGTCTTCTGCAGATTCCCTAAATGCCCGGTGGCCACTCGATGCATCAGGAACCTATGTTAGTCAATGCATAATGTGTTAATCATATTCGAATTTTATACATAATCTTGAGTGAAAATTGAACTATCAAACAATTGTGATGTTTATATGAAACCTGTCTGTTGGGATCCACACTCGCCCCCTGTGACACAAGGGCCATCATCTCAGCTCTCATCTGCTTTAAATGTGTAGAGAACTCTGCTCGCAGCTCCTCCCTCACTTTTTAATGCCCTTGGCACATCCTCTACCACGCCTAGTCGAGGTTGATGAAGAAGTAACATGACCTGCGATATACAATAATAATAAACAATATGCAATGGTAACAAACAAATGCAAATTTAAATAATGTGAATACAAATCATATCAAATAAACCTGATGTGGGCTGTGAAGAAGTCGAAGGGTCTGCAAAATACAATGAGAATAAACAAGTTATATATAATGAGCATAAATAAAAGTATGTGTAAATAATTTTCATGCAAATCAAAGCAAATTTATATACCTGCGGATGGCTCATAAGCTGATGATGATAACTGCTGTGGTGCCACTGATGGTGGATGCACCGATGGTCGGCGTGGAGGCTGAGTACATGGTAGCTGCTGTGGTGCCACTGATGGTGGTCGATACGGTGGTAATGGCCCCTCAGATGGTGGTGGCACTAATGGCCCCTCCAATGCTGGCCGATGTGATGCCTCCTCTGATGGTGGTGCTACTGATGTCCTGTTATGTAGCACATCAGACATCATGCGCCGGGGATGATCAGGCTTCCTCTTCCTTCCCATAATAATCTGCAAGCAATATAACATTAATTGACATTAGAAACATAGACAATGGTTTGTCATCAACTATAATATGACATGAATTGAACTAATACAATTACAAAGGCAAAGTAAATTAAGAAATTGATGATTAACTACAACCTTAGCCTTAATTGAATTACTAATGTTGATTACATATCAGCCTATTTGAACATCAACTGTTTCTCCTTCTACGGCTTCCCTCATCCAACCAACTTCTTCATCACGAAGCATTATATTTTCTTCCAATTGTTGGCTCATGTATGGCTCGATTTGTGGATCAATCGAACTCATATCAAATAAACCTCTTTGAGACATCTTCACCACGACTTGCCAGTCTGGTTGTAACGGGTCTGCAACATACCAAACTTGCTCTGCTTAGGACGCCAAGATGAAAGGTTCATTGGTAATTCGATCATCTCGGTACAACAAATGATTGAAGTTCACCAACGTGAAATTGAAGACATCTTCTTTCTTTCCGTGAATGTTGTCAATCCAATCACACTTAAACAACACATGTTTCTTCTCATTGGAATATCGAATCTCAACAATATCTGTCAATTGTCCATAATAGTACACAGACCCCAGACGAGGATTCTTGTCTTTTCGACTAGCATAACTTATGGTATCTGCCTTCAAAGCTACACCACAATTTTGTGTGGCTCGACGATCATCCATGGCCTTTACTCGATACCGAAACCCATTCAGTATATACCCGTTGAACCTCCTTGCCAGGTTATGAGGACCATTTGCCAATAGAATAATCTCTTCAGAAAATATGACATCAGTAGTCCTTCGCAAAGTTTGGACCTATTTAACACGAAAATGTAAAATTTAAAATGTAGATCGACTTAAGTAACTAGAATCTATAGAGTTAAATACATACATGTTCCTTGAACCAAATGTGAAAAGTTTCAAAATGTTCACGCCGAAGTTGATGATCGTCGACACGAGGCATTTTGAGCTTAAGTACTTCGAGGTGTTTGCTGTGTAGATTGAAATTTTAGCCATACAAAAAATTTAGTTGAAAATTCAATAAAACATAATAAAATATTGAGTGAGTGACTTAACCTACTTTATGAATGGTTGAACCGCGCTTGTATTGCATAAGATGTACCGATGAGCTTGTACCCAAGAAGTATTATCCAGATAAAAGCTTGTGTTTTCACCAGTAGCATGACCCAAATTATCAGCACCACTATAGTTCCTCACGGGTCGACTAGATTTGGTTTCCACATCACTGAGATATTGTGCACAAAAATTCATGCATTCTTCCATAAGATATCCTTTAGCAATTGATCCTTCAGGACGAGCTCTATTACGCACGTATTGCTTCAAAGTAAGAAGATACCTCTCAATTGGATACATCCATCAAAACTGAATCGCTCCACCCAATAACGCTTCATCAGCTAGATGTATAGGCAAGTGCTCCATTATATCAAAAAAACTCGGAGGAAATATTTTCTCTAGATGACAAAGTGTTACAGCGATATGATCTTTAATATATTGCAAATCCGTCGCGCGATTCACTTTCGAACACAATTGTCTAAAGAAATTGCTCAATTCAATCAAGGGTTCAATTACATTCTTCGGTAACGATCTGCGAATAGCCAATGGAATAAGTTGTTACATCAGAATATGACTATCGTGGCTCTTAAGACCCCCAATGCTTCTATCATGTAAGCGCACACGACGTGATATATTGGATGAATACCCGTCGGGAACTCTTACTTCCTTCAACACTTTCAAGAACACATCTTTCTCATCCTTGGTCATCGTGAATTGTGCTGGTGGTAAATAGGCTTTATTCGACCCTCTTAACTGCAAATGTAGGGGTTTTCTAATATTCATATCTTGTAAATCACGCCGAGCATTAACACCATCCTTCGATTTTCCTGCAACCCCTAATATTGTCCACAACACATTGTCACAAACATTCTTCTCTATATGCATCACATCGAGGTTGTGTCTTATTAGATTGTGCTCCCAATATGGCAATTCATAAAAGATACTCTTTTTCTTCCAACTATGGGTGCGATGTCCAGCTTTCTCCTTCTCTACCTGTCTCCTATGCCTCTCCTTAAGGTCATCCCTATTGTATTGGGTTAAAATACCCTCAGATTCTAATTGTAGCAACATCTCAGTTCCAGACAACAATTTTGGTTTGAGTCTGACTTCCCGCCTACCATCAAATGATACTTTATCCTTCCGGAATTTATGGCCAGTAGGTAAAAATCTGCGATGACCCAAGTATGATTGTTTCCTACTATGCTTCAACCAACACGATGTAGTTTCCTTATTGCAACAAGGACATGCATATTCTCCTTTAGTGCTCCATCCTGACAAGTTTGCGTATGTAGGAAAATCACTAATTGTCCACAGTAAAGCTGCATGCATTTGAAACATTTGATTTGTTGATGCATCAAATGTTGACACACCCTCATTCCATAGTTCTTTCAACTCCTCAATCAACGGTTGCATATACACATCAATCTTGTCACCAGGTCCTTTCGGGCCGTCAATAAGCACGGATAAAATTAGAAATGGTTGCTTCATGCACATCCATGGCGGCAAGTTGTATGGAATGAGCACAACAGGCCAAGTGCTATGAACTATGTTCATCGTCCTGAATGGGTTAAAACCATCAGATGCTAAGCCAAGCCTTACACTTCGGCAATCATTACTAAAGTGAATATTCCGACGGTCAAAATCTTTCCATGCAAGGGAGTCAGCAGGATGCCTGAAGACACCATCATCAGTTCGTTCCTCTGCATGCCATCTCATTAACTTGGCCGTCTTGGATGACATAAACAACCTCTGCAACCTTGATTTTAAAGGAAAATACCTCATTTGTTTTGCAGCTATTTGTTTGCCACCTGTGTTAGGAACATTTGAACCACCATCACCATTTGATTTCCATCTAGAACTGTTGCATATGACACATTTATCAAGATTGGCGTCCTCGTGTCGAAACAACATGCAACTGTTGGGACATGCATCCCACGTCTCATACGTGAAGCCCAAATCTGTTGTGACCTTTTGAGCTTTATAATATGAGTCCGGGAGTTTCACACCCAACGGGAACGCCTCATTCAATAACTCAAGCAACATGTCAACAGACTTGTCTGTCCACTGATTAAGCACCTTCAAATGTAGAAGTCGCACAATGAATGACAAAGATGTGAACTTCTGACAACCCGGATACAATTCACTTTGTGCATCTTGAAGAAGTTTGAAATACTTTGCAGTCTCTGCATTTGGACCGAGCTGGGGTTCAGATGCATGGGGATCAGGCCCCTGTGGTTCATCACCCTCAGGACTTGTACCGGCATGTGGATTTCCCATAGCCCCTTGTATCATTCCAATCATATCATCCCCAATGTCTGAATTAGCTAATGTTTCATTCTCTCTATTACCATGCAGAGATACGTAAGATTCCCCATGATTAATCCAATGTTTGTATTTTTTAAAAAAATCATTCAAAATCAGATGCTCCCGTACACCATCTCGTACAAAATAGTATCGATTCTCACACTTCCTACACGGACAACTGATCATCGAACCTTCAACCCTATTGGTGTAGGCAAACACAAGGAATTCATCAATCCCATTAATGTATTCACTCGACATCCTATTTGGCAAATCAATCCAACTCTTATCCATCATCTGTACACATCCACAAAAATATCTCACCAAGGTAACTCTAAATATAATACCTACACATAAATATTCACTCGACATCCTATTTGGCAAATTAACGAAATGTCTAAAATTCCTATTTAAGGTTTAAATTAATTAAATTAAAAATTTAAGATTTATTTTATTATAAGGGTTACAATCCTTTTTTTTTTTTTTGTATTTTTTTTATTTTCTCTTAAATATTTTTATGACTTATTTAAACATTTGCAATTTAAATTTGTAATCGAACCATTACATGTGTATGATATCAAAAATACAAAAAAAAAAAAAGAAATTCTATCATAATAAACAGATTTATTATGGTATTGTATTTTAAGATTATTCTATATATAGACAGATTTATATAGACATCTCTGAAATCTGTTTATTGTATTTTAAATAAACCAATAAACAGATATATATAGACATCTCTGAAATCTGATTATTTAAGATTATTTTATATACAATAAACAGATTTACAAACCAAAAAAATAGATTTATAAACAGATTTATAAACCATAATAAACAGATATATATAAACCAATAAACCAATAAACAGTTATTTAAGATTATTTTAAATACAATAAACAGATTTATAAAAAAAAATTAAGATTTAAATACAATAAACAGATTTCAGATTAAGATTAACTGATTTATACATATATAGACAGATATATATATAGACAGATTTATATATATATAGACAGATTTCAGATAAACAGATTTTTATATATATATAGACAGATTTCAGATTTATATATATAGATTTATATACATTGCATATATATACAGATTTATATATATATAGACATTCATCTATATATATATATACAGAGACCGAGAGAGAGAGAGAGAGAGAGAGAGAGAGAGAGAGAAAGAGAGAGAGAGCATACGCAGAGCGAGAGAGACTCGTCGCCGGAGCACCACTACTTGTCGCCGTCGCCGCCGCCGCCGCACCACCGCTGGCTTGCTCGCCGCACCACCGCTGTGTCTTGCTCGTAGCTCGTTTGCGAAATTTGGGGGTGAAGTTAGGGATTTGGGGAGAAAGGATCGAGCGGCAACAGGAAAAAGAAGATGGGGGATTTTTTTATTTTGACTTTTTGCGACGGTATGCTGTAGACCGTCGCAAATAGAAGGCAGTACTTCGTAAAACAGCGCCGTTTGACTTAATAATTTTTTGCGACGGCAAATTTCCGTCGCAAATGAGATACGCCGTCTCAAAAAAAGGTGTTTTTGCGACGGTTTTTTTTATCGTCGCTAATACTTCCGCATTTCCGACCCCTCCACTTAGTTTCATTACCGACGGGTAAGTGCCGTCGCTAAAGGCTATTATTTGCGACGGGTGACGTTACCGTCGCAAAAAAACCGTTTTTCGCGACGGGGGGCGCGGCGTCGCTAAAAGCTCCGTGTTTTTTGCTATGTTTTCCTGTAGTGTGCAGACGCTTCAAATTACATCCTATTAAGGTGTAAAGTTTTTATTAGGAGGAAGTTATGGTGGGGATACAAGACTTTCATATCTCACCACATTGGCGCTGTTTGGGAAGCAATTTTTTTGGTTTTTTTTTGTTTTTTTCCACCAAAAAAACAAATCCAAACAAAATATCACATCAAACTCAATAATCATTTCACTTTTTTTTTTACAAACATCACATCCAACCACAAAAAAACCCAATTATCTTTCCAAACACAAAAAAAAAATTTCTCCAATAATATTCTACAACTAAAAAAACTTACAAAAACCCACTTCCCAAACACCCAAATTGTATGGTGAGTTTGTGGCTTTTTTGGTTATTTTAGTCACAAAAGACAAAATAGATTATTTTAGTCACAACAAACAAAACATCACATCCAATCTATAATCATTACACTCTTCTCTCACAAAAAAAAGTTAAAAAAGTCAAAAAGTCCTTCCCAAACTAAGTTTTTTAACCCAGACTAAGGCAGTGTTTGGGAAGTTGGTTTGGGCTAAAATAGCCACAAAAAACAAAATAGGCTATTTTAGCCCACAACAAACAAAACATCACATCCAACCCATAATCATTACACTCTTCTCTCACAAAAAAAGTCAAAAAAGTCAAAAAGCCAAAAAGCCAAAAAGCCCTTCCCAAACCAAGCTTTTTAGCCCAGGCTAAAATAGCCAAAAAAGCCAAAAAGCCAAAAAGTCAACCCACTTCCCAAACCAACCCTAAAATAGTCAAAAAAAAGCTAAAAAACTAAAAAACTAACACACTTGCCAAACGGAGGCCCTGTAAAGTTTGTTTAGAGATAATATTTTTTGTGTAATTGTCATCATTTTTTTTTTTTTTGATCGGCAAAAAAAATCTTTATTGATGAATCAAAACAGATAGAATACATCAATAAAGAGGGGCTTAGAGCTAGGACAAGCTCAAAGCACCAGTTGGTGAGAAACCAACAAGAAGAGAGAACAAAAAACAGAAGGATGCTAGGCGGAACACCAAGCAACCAAAGAGCTCCAAGACAGCAAAACAGAGCAAATAGCTCCAAATAGCTCCAAAAAACTGTAAGCAACCAAATAGCTCCAAGTCAACTCTATCAACACTTATTTGCCCAGATCAGATCACCATAAATCACTCAACAGATCACCAAAAAACTAGCCGCAGCAAGTCGGTAGATCATCCACGTAGCAGCTCAGATCAAAACAGACCAAACCAACAAAACACAAACCAAAGCATAAACTCAGGACAGAAATGCTCAAGAACTTCAGCAAAACAGGACCGAGACAGCACAGAAAACCAGATTAAAAGCCAGATTAGCTACTAGAACACTTCAGCAAAATCATACTTCAGCCCATATATCTGCAAAACAGATTCCAACACTCTATGCCAAACTGCAGAACTGAATCTGAAAAATTCTAGGAGACCTACACAAAGCCAGATTAGCTACCAAACACATCAGCAAAATCAGACTTCAGCCCAAATATTGGAAGTGGACAAGCTGGTAGTAGACTGACAGATCAGATGTCTTCCCAAGCTTCAGCCAAGACCCTCTACCATCAGACCACACCAGAACAGCAGCAAAGGCATTAGATTGGCCCACAACCAACTGCTAGCACACAGCAGATATGACAGATATGCACACATATGGCAAAACAAAACACCATTCCAGCCCCAAAACACACCAACACCAGATAAGGCAAGGCAGAAATGCACAAGATAGCAGAACTGAGGCAGTACACAAACAGATAAGGCAGCACACAAAGAAGCAGGACAGACTCCGAAGCACCAAGACACTGCAGAAAGAAGCACAGAAAACTGAACAAAGCAGCAGACAGGCATATTAGCATACAGACAGAACAGCTTTGCAACACTACAGAATCCAGAGCACTAAGCTCCACCCCTGATCTGTCTCCAATTATAGACTAGATCATCAACTGAATATGGGAATTCCTTAATGGTAGCTTTGAGCCAAATGACAGATCTGAATTTAATAAGCTCTAGCAGTCCTGTAAAAGAGGGTTGTGCATTAGAAAACACACAATCATTTCTGAGATTCCAAATAGACCAAAGAACAATTGAAGGAATTGCTCTCCAGATTAATCTGTCAGCATTACGAAATTTCCAGCACATCCACCAATGAAGTAGACCATCTACAGACCAAGGAATACACCACTCGAGACCCCATTCCTCAATAATTGCTGACCAGATTGACCAAGAAAAGGAGCAATGCAGTAGCACATGGTTAGCAGATTCCACCTCAGAGTTGCAAAAGTGGCAGAGGGGTGAAGCAGAACTAACAAGAGAACCAATCTTGAGCAGAAATTCAGAACATTTGATTCTAGACTTCCAGGCTAGCCAGGTGAAGAAAGAAACTCTGGGGGGCAATAATGCATTCCAAACAAATTTGCTAACTTTGAGATGAGGGCCAAAGAGAGATGAGTGGTGAGAATAAAGCGCAGAAACAGAGAAGCTATTCCCAGAATCAGAGCACCAAACTAAACAGTCTTCACAATCCAAACACAGAGATGGAGCAGAAGATAAGAAAGCATTCAATCTCACCTCTTCAGCCAATTCCCAAGAATAAAGCTCTCTCCTATGAGGGATATTCCAAACAGTTGGACTTGACCTCCTTGCGAAATAATGATTGAGGGAACCTTCCTTATCAGAAGACACATTAAAAAGGAGAGGAAAAGAAGATTTCAAACAAAGACCACCACACCATTTATCAAACCAAAATCTGATTCTGATACCATTCCCAACCTTGATACCACAATTGCCCACAAAGAAGTTAAAGATAGGCGTATTGGAGGCCCCAATAGAAAGAATGTCTCTCCAGACTCTAGAATGTTTGAATAAAGGACTCAAAGGAGGAAGCCAACAGGAGATGTTGATTTTATATTTGCTGCAAACAATTGACCTCCAGAGAGCATTGGTTTGTATTCCAAACTTCCACCACCACTTGAGAAGGAGACAGACATTAACATCTCTGACCCTTCTAATGCCTAGACCCCCTTGATCAATTCTCTTTGTAACCTCCTCCCATTTCACTAAATGAACTTTCCTTTTAAGATCACAACTACCCCATAAAAAAGCAACCTCTATCCTTTCTATTTCTTTAGCCACCCCTTCAGGCATTTTAAACAGGGAGAGGAAGTATACAGGTAAGCTAGTCAGAGTGGACTTGATCAAAGTTAATCTACCAGCAAAGGACAGCAGCTTTCTCTTCCAGCCTGACAGTCTAGCCTTGATTTTTTCAATTACAGGTTTCCAAGTAGACTTTCTTCCAGGATTTGCTCCTAGAGGCAGCCCCAAAAATTTTAATGGAAGACTCTGCACCTTGCAATTCAGAATAGAGGCAAAGGTGTTTAAACAATCTTCTTCCACACCCACACCACACACAACACTCTTATGGTAGTTAATTTTGAGACCGGATAATACTTCAAAGCATCTAAGAACCCTTTTGATGGATACCAGTTGATCACTATCAGCTTCACAAAAAAGTATTGAGTCATCGGCAAATTGCAAATGAGAGATAAGAACATTGTTGGACCCAACAACCACCCCTTTAAGAATGCCAAGGTTGAGGGCTCTGATTAGAAGAATGTTAAGACCTTCCGCTACAATGTTGAATAGAAAAGGTGAGAGCGGGTCTCCCTGTCTAAGACCCCTATGGGGTGAGAATTCTTCAGTTGGAGACCCATTCACTAGGATGGAGATTCTAGCTGTGGAGACACATGTCTTCATCCAAGTGACCCATTTATCCCCAAAACCAAAACTGGTCATCAAAGAAAATAAGAATTCCCAGTTGACAGAGTCAAAAGCTTTCTCGAAATCCAATTTGAGAATCAGCCCTTGTTTCTTGTTTCTTAATTGTCATCATGTTATTACATGTGGGCTAATCAACTAAATATTGAGATTCCTCCGTTCTTTTTATTTTAATGATGATACCATCCATTCATATTGGTGATAATATTATATATCACGATTATACTTAAATTTTTAGTCGCCCTAACAATGTGATTTGGTGGTGTTTCTAGTCATTTGACTTTTTATTTTATTTTAATTTTATAAACTAATCAGGCATAAATATAAAATATATAAATGAAAATATATATTATCTCTAGTGAATAGGGTTCAATTGGTAGGCTTCACACTCACATAAATAATTGGAATCTTTTATTTTATAAATTTGTCAAATAAATCATATAAAATTGATAATCTTATTATTAGTTTATATTTGTCTTTAAAAATAAATAGTTTATTTTTAAAATTATACTTTTTGTTTATTTTTTTAAAATTAAATGTATATTGATCACGTTCATATCAATGTCGAATAAGTTTAAATTTTTTTAAATAAATAATTTTTTTAATAAAATTTTAAAAAATAAACCGTCCAAAATCACTTAAATAAGCTTAAAATCAGTCCAATTTGAACCGATTAAAAAAATTAATCAGTATATTTAGTTTCAATTTTCTAAAAATTGAGTTTTTTGTTTTTTATTTGTAGTGAATATTTTAAATTTTAAGCATTTTTTTTTTACTTTTTTAGATGCACTTTACTTAGATATATCTAAAAAGTAAAATATTTGTGAAAAAATATTTTAAAAAATTAATAAATACACAAAAATACGAAAAATATATTGAATTTTCATAATTTTTTTTTTTGTATTTTTGGTATTTAGTGATTTTAAAAAAAAATTCACAAAAATTATACTTTTTAAGTATATTTATGTTAGATGTGTCTAAAAATTAAAAAAAATTGCTTAAAATATTAAAAAAATTCAGTAAAAACAAAAAAATACGAAAAACAAGAAAGTAGAATTTTTTGAAAAATGTTTTCAAAAAAAAAAAGAAACAAACATAGTGAATAATAGGAATGGCAACGGGGCGGGGCGGGGCGGGGCCGGGGATCACCCTCCCCGTCCCCGATCCCCGAAGGCACAAAAGTCCCCGTCCCCGTCCCCGATCCCCGGCGGGGAACCCATCACCCTCCCCACCCCCGCCCCCAACGGGGATCGGGGATCCCCGACCCCGAAAAATCCCCGTAAAAAACAGCATCCACAACAAACAACAACCCCCAACAGAACAGATCAACAACAACCAAAACATTACAACAAAAAAAAAAATGGACAGATCTGAACCAAAAAAAATGTATACATATACACCGATCTGGACAGATCTGAACCCAAAAAAATGGACAGATCTGAACATTACAACAACCACAACATTACAACATTACATGTATACATATATAACAGATGAACCAAAAAAAAAATGATACTGATACACACTCACACACACATACATGTATATATATACACCGATCTGGGTGGATCGCGCACGGATCTGGTCTGGATGGCCGAAACATGGCTGAAACATGGCCGAAACATGATCTGACGGAGTACGGAGGACGGCAGAGCGGCGCCGGTGGTTCTTGAGGGTGGTGACCTTGGCGAAGGTGGAGATGCACTGGATCTGATTTGGATGGTCTGGATCGACATGGGTTTGAGAGAGCTGAAAGACAGAAGAGAGGAACAAGAGAGTGCGAGAGAGAGGAGTTGAAAGTCAGTCAACTGAGTTGAGAGTCAGTTGAGAGTATATATGAGAAAAAGAGAGAGAGAGTGTTATATAAATATAATAATGTAACTAAACATATATAAACCTTCAGGGAAAAACTAAACATATACCGCGGGGATTTCTCGGGGAAATGTCGGGCCGGGGCCGGGGCCGGGGCCGGGGCCGGAAAATGTATCCCCGTCCCCGGCCCGAAATTGATCGGGGATGAATTTTTGAATACCATCCCCTCCCCGTCGGGGGTATTTTTCGGGGAAAAACCGCTTAAATTGGGGTCGGGATCGGGGATCCCCGTCGGGCCGGTTTCAAATTGCCATCTCTAGTGAATAATGCTACAGACCCCTAAAAAACACAATCCCACAATCCCCACTCACCTGTGATTGGTTCAAGAAAGAAAGAAAAAAAAAAAAAAACATAATTAATCCACATCATTTTAAGAGTTCCCAACTTTAGGGTCTCAAACATTTTTCTTAAAAAAATAGTGTTGGTTCTAATTTTATTGGAGCTACTGGGTAGCTCGAAAAACTAAATGCCCCGAATGGCTAGATTGTCGGAAACGATGTCATTTTGACCTTTTTTTTCCTCCCCTTTCTACTTCCCCTTCTTTCTTTCCCTGAGCAATCTGAAAAATTAGAGAAGAAAGAAGAAGAAGAAGGCAAAAAAAAAAATCAAAATCAAAACTCAAAATCAAAATCAAAATCAAAATCTAAAATCAAAACCAATTGTTTTTTTTTTTTTTTCCCCGCTCTCTGCTTCCTCTTCTTCCTTCTCTCTGGGTAATCTGAAAAATTGGAAGAAGAAGAAGAGGAGCCCAAAAAAATCAAATAGCTCCAAAATCTTATCTGAGAAAAAAAAAATCAAAATCAAAATCAAAACCCAAAATCAAAATCTAAAATCAAAACCAATTTCAGCAGCAAATTCAGCAAAAAGAAATAAGAAGAAGAAGAAAAACAACTTAATTTTAGCCAAAAAATAGTTCTAATTTCAGCACAGAAACAACCCAATTTTAGCACCCAAACAACACCAATTTTAGCCCCAATTTCAACACAAAAGCAGCTCTAATTTCAGCACCAAAACAGTAGCAATTTGAGTAAAAACAAAACCAAAATAGCAACATTTTTTTTTTGAGCAAATTTGAGATGTGATTTTTTAAAGAAAAATCAAACCCATTCTCCTTCTCCGTCTCTGATATGGCCAAATCGCGGCTTTCCATTCGGTCGGCGAAATTATCTCCTGTATCCTCTCTTCCTTCTCTCTCTCTGTGTTTGTTTGGGTTTGGTTCAATTTTTGAGAGAGAAATGAGAAGTGGAATGGAAAGAAGAAAAAAATAAAATAAAAAATAAAACGACATCATTTTTAAAAATCGAGCCATTCGAGACAACGAGTTTCGAGCTACCAAACATTTTTCCAATTTTATACCCGATATCTGTATATGTTTCTAGGGGTGTAATTTTGGCCCGGCCCGGCCCATTCGGGCTTGGGTCAGGCCAATGTCGAGTCTTGTGGGCTCCTGTCAAAAAATTGGGCCGGGCCGACCCGACCCACGGGTCAGAAAAGTAGGCCCAGACCTAGGAGTATTTGAGCTTTGGGCGGGCCAGGCTCATGGGCTTGGGCTTTGGGCGGGCCTAAACAAATTTTTTTATTTTTTATATTTTTTTCATCAAAATTTTATTATTTTTCATTAAAAATAACACTAGGCATCGAGTGGGCCAGGCTTTTGGGCGGGCTAATGGGCCGGGCCGGGTTTCAAAACAATGGCCCAGGTTCAGGCCCAAGGCTTCGGGCTGGGCTTGGGCTCAAGCCTAAATGGGTGTTAACGAGGCGGGCCCACCTCAGGTTGCCCGCGAGCTACGGGCCAAAATTACAGCCCTGTTCGTTCTTAGAAGGTGATATCTATGTACTTGATTAATTATTTAATTAATTATTTTTATTTTTATTTTTATTTTGAGCACTAATTGTTATTAACAGTTGACTAATGTGAATCACGCGGTAGCGCGTTGGCGTGCGCGTGCTTTCTCTTTGTTTTCTAATACTAATAAAATTTTCCTTTGTTCTCTCTCATTTTTTTATTTTCCGAGAAAAATTTTCATTTTCCATGAAAGTTCTGGTATTAGCCCTATCCACACCTCCCCCTCTCCCTCTATATAACAACTCCTCTCACTCCTCCGCCTCACATCATCTCACACATCTCTCTTCTATGTCCGCTTATTTTCGCAGATCACCTCTCTTTCCTGAACCATTTTTCTCTCGTCCCAAACAACAAAAGATGCCAGCTTGTATCCATACTTCAAGACCAGACACCACTCAATCAAACCCACGTTCCTGCGATCCAAACGGGTTCCAAGTTCACAATGACCTAAAATTATGCCGACCCAGTTTCCCAGATCTTGATTCCTGCGTACCCATCACCCAAATTCAACCAAAAACCATCCAAACCCGCACAGCCGTTGATTCCATTGGTGATGATGATCTGTGGCTGAGAATGAAAGATGAAGCTCGATCAGACGTTGACCAAGAATCCATTTTGTCAAACTTCTATTTCACCTCAATCTCATCTCATGATTCCCTAGGAAGTGCCCTAGCCAATCACCTATCCATGAAGTTAAGCAATTCAAGTCTTCCAACTAATACCCTGTATGCTCTTTTCCTAGGGGTGCTCACAGAGAATCAAGAAATCATGAAAGCAATTCAAGATGATTTGAGGGCAGTGAAAGAGAGAGACCCAGCTTGCATTAGCTATGTGCACTGTTTCTTAAATTTCAAAGGCTTTTTGGCAATCCAAGCTCATAGGATAGCACACAATTTATGGTCACAGGGTAGAAAAATTCTATCCCTTGTGATTCAAAACAGGATATCTGAGGTTTTTGCAGTGGATATCCACCCGGGGGCGAAGATTGGACGGGGGATATTGCTCGATCACGCCACCGGATTGGTGGTCGGAGAGACGGCGGTGATCGGAGATAATGTGTCAATTTTGCACAATGTGACATTGGGTGGCACTGGCAAGGCTAGTGGGGATAGGCATCCGAAAATTGGGGATGGGGTGTTGATTGGGGCAGGGACTTGTGTTTTGGGCAATGTTAAGATTGGTGATGGGGCTAAAATTGGGGCAGGGTCAGTGGTGTTGAAGGAAGTGCCACCTAGGACCACTGCTGTTGGGAATCCAGCTAGATTGATTGGAGGAAAAGAAAACCCAGTTAGGCTTGACAAGGTTCCTAGTTTAACCATGGATCATACTTCAGATATCTGTGAGTGGTCTGATTATGTTATTTAGAGGAGGCCCGTTTAACTATGAGACCCTCCTCAAGGGCGAGATTTTTTTGTTTTTAAAATTTTCTATTCTTCTATCTCAATGCATTTGTAGCCGATTAATTATGTCTTGAAATTCTCACTATATGGATTGGAAGAAGACAAAGATTTGGGTACAAAGAATCTTTGGCCTGTATGCTAAGGTTTGGCAAAAAAAAGTAATATCTCGAAATTCTCAGCGTATGGGTTGTAATTGCATTTGGGATAGAGAGAAGATGGAAAGATTTGGACACACAAAATCCCGGGCCGGTTGGGTACGTTCAGCCACTTTTGTATAGGGAGAATTGAAGTTCTCCTATTAGCGAACAGAAATCCTTATGAGTTGCTAACATATACTTGGCTAAACAAGATTTTTGGTTTTGGAATTAGTGTTTGTACTGTTAGGTTAGTAGGAACATGTTGCCAAGACCACCATGTACTATTGGTATGGAGTAAAAATGCTTTCTTGTTGTCACATAATTTATTTTACATTGTTCTCTCTTATTTTCCAAGACTGCAATGTGCTATGACTATAGAAAACATGTTTTTGCCTTGTCACATGACTTCCTTTTGTCTTTGTTGTTTCAGTAAAGATATGCTTTGACGATCATAAATTCTATTAGAGTAAATTACAAACTTTGAATGGAAATCGTCATCTGATGTGAATGGAAATGAGTTGTCAATTGAATATAGTTGCAAGCTTTGCTAATTTACGAGTGTTATGAAGAAAACATTCATTCTTTAGTTAATTTCTAAAAATTAAAAATAAAAATAAAAATAAAAATAAAAATTCAATTAGTACATGCAAGAAATAGGCAAATTCAGCACCTTTTTGTTCAATTTCTCATGGAGTAAAATTCTTATCAGTACTACGAGTCAAGGGAATGGCCCCTTGGCCCCAAATTTTCATTTAAAGGTCGATGGGGATGTCAATCCTCAAAGTGCAAGTAACTTGGTGTGTAATTACCGGTCACTTCCTTTTAAGGGTCTCCTCAGAAATGTCATTGCGAGGTCAAAAATTATCATTAAATGATGATATCACGTGTCGGTGATAATGTGGTATAACAATTACATTGAATTTTTTCTCTAGTTTGTGGTTGCCATGATTGGAAAATGTGTGACAAGAAGATTGAGCAAATTGACAGACCTCATCCCATGTGTAGATAAGGTTGTTCTATGCAGGGTCACTCAAAATTAAAAGATTAAAGAAGATTGAGCAAATTGACAGACCTCATCCCATATGTAGATAAGGTTGTTCTATGCATGGTCACTCAAAATTAAAAGATTGTGGAGTGAAATCTATGTCTGCATTGAGAGGTATTCTTTGATTGTTCAGCTTGCAAATTAGTTTCTCTCAATGGAAGGACATGGTTGATAATAGGAAGAGAGAGTCTGCATAAAACAATTGAAAACTGAATCATATCCTTTTCTGAATTGCTCAAGTTCTTGCAATTGAGTTTGCTCACTGGGCCGCATTCCAAGCTGTGTTGTTTTTGCTTTCTCTGCTCTGTTCTGCTTCCTTCTTTTTGTGTTTGGATGACCAGAAAAGAAAATTTGGTACAACATTGTGTCGATGTACATGCCTAAAGCTAAAATTTGATCCTATAATTGCTGAAATGATTAAGAAAATAGGCAAGAAATGCAGGAGAAACAAAGCAAACCATAACTTTTAGATGATGAAAATAGGCAATTCTTCACAATTTCAGAACTTGGCTTCTAGTATCTTTCCTAACACAATACAAACCTATCTGATTTCACATTTCTCTTCCATTTTCTTTTTTCTCTGCAAATTCCTCTTCAAATTCATAATCCAAACACAAACACAATCTCACGAACTGCAATTATAAACCTACTAGAGTCAAATGACTCAGCTTTTTTATTAGCATTATAAAAATATAGTTACTAGTTGATTGTGTAAACAAAATAGAGTAGCAATTGAATTAAATAAGATAGAAGTGCAAGTGATTTAACAATTATTGTGAGAAGCTAGCGGAAAGTGTTTGTTTTGCCTACACAGCAGGTGGTGTGTTTTAAGTCTTGAACACGTGAATTTTTTTTTTGAATCACTTTCATACACTGCACGGTTTTCACGTGGCTACTCAAATTTGACTCCAATTTATTTAATAATGTGATGCTATGAATGTGTGACTCAGGCGGACCAAACCATTTAAAACTTTTCATAGTTGGCAAAGTAGTGGAAGTCACACCCAGTGTGCTGAGTGTATTTTTAAACTCATGTTATGTTTGGTTGGAGATTTGGGGAGAGATTTGAAAAAGGAAAGAGAAAAGGTGTGTGAAATTAGGTGAAATATAGATATATTTTATTCACATTTCACCTACCTTTTCCATTTTCCTTTCCAAATCCTTGCTCAAATCCCCCAACCAAGTGATATGCTCAGATTTAATGGTTGGTAGGTGGTTACTTCGGAATTTACTCAGTAGAAATGAGTTCAATATGATCTTTATTCAGAGAAGTTTTTCATTTGTAAAAATAAAATAAAATAAAATTCTTCAACTTTTCAACGTAGGTATCATTTTAAATCGTTAAACTTTGAATTGTTCGAAACATTTTCAATTGAAGATGCTACTATGTAGACTCCAAAAAAAACAACATCAACCTAAGGTTGTCATGTGGTGTTCTAGAATATGCCCCCTATAGCATAGAAAATTTTCCACTGTAAATTTTAGCGCCCCAAGGAGAGATTAAAAATGAAAAGAAATTAGGGGGTCCCCATTATACATAGCTTGTAAAAATGAATATGCAAATTACAATTATTGAATCTCTCAAATTTTAGACTTTGTTTGAATCTTGAATATGAGTCCAGATTTATGAAGACAATTTAAAATCCAAATATAGCCTTAAAAAAAGGTCAAATTTTTTATATGAATACTCTAACGTATTTCCTTTCACATGGTTGGTCTGTTCGACGTTATCATGTGGTGGAAAATAGTAATGCCATGGACAAAAAACTATACAATTTTTTTTTTAAAGAGAAATAATATATTATCCAAATTTAATTTTTATGTTGTAAAACTCACTTAAAATGAATCTATCTCACATTATATTTTTTGGGGGGATATATATATATATGTATACATGGGGAAAAAACAAACCCTGCCTCTTAAGACTCCAAATTCAAGTTGGATTTTCCTTCATCAGTTGCCACCTTAGCTCGGTAAGACAGGATACAGACATATTATTAAGTTGAAGCAATTTTGTTTCTTTCTCAAATCAACTCAACCATATCCAGAATCTATATGATCTGATCACGGAATTGAGAGAGAAATTTACAAAAAGACAGTAACAAATTTAAGTTTTTTTATTTTTTATTTTTTTTATGTGTGCGCGTGCAAATTTCTCTTTAAATTCAAGATCTAAACATAATTTTGGAGTTGCGATGCAAAGAAAATTGTTGAAAGATAAAATATAATGAAAGTTAAATTTTGTTCACTTTTCTTTTTCTCTTCACAAATCCAAAATCTAAATAGAGTATTATTGGAAAGTATAATATAATACCGACAATGGAGACAAAATTATCTACATCAATTACCAACTATTACTACTTTTTGAGTTAATCATAGAAGTCATAAATGGCAACTGCAATGACTTTGTAGCAAACAAAAACAAATATAAAAGACATGTCTTCTAACAAGCTCATAACACTCTCTTCAACACAACTTTCCCCCAATATGGAGCTCCAATTCCCACCCATTCCTCTCCTCTTAGCGTCCCTCCTCTTCATCTTCATTCTAGTCAAGAACATGAAGAGAACCAAACCCAAAAACTCTATTCCAAAACTACCCCCAGGGCCAAGGAAACTACCTATCATAGGAAACATTCACCAACTTCTTGGCTCATCACTAGCCCATCACACATTGAAAAAATTGGCCACAAAATATGGACCCTTGATGCACCTCCAACTCGGCGAAATGTCCACCATCGTCGTCTCTTCGCCAGAAATTGCCAGAGAGGTTTTGAAAACACACGACATAGTTTTCGCGCAAAGGCCTTACTTTTTTGCTTCTAGGATTCTCTCTTATGATTCTCAAAACATTGTCTTTTCCCCATATGGCGATTATTGGAGGCAAATGCGAAAAATTTGCATAATGGAGCTTCTGAGTGTGAAGCGAGTCCAATCATTTCAAGCAATTAGGGAAGAGGAGGTCTTGAATCTAGTCAAATCGATTTCTTTAAACAAGACATCACCGATCAATCTTACCAAGAAGATTTTCTCGCTCACATATGGCGTTACTGCTAGAGCGGCTTTTGGTGGGAAAAGCAAAGGCCAAGAAGCGTTCATTTCGATTGTTGAGGAAGTTGGAGACTTGGCGGGTGGTTTCACCATTGTTGACATGTACCCATCGGTGAAATTGTTTCAAGTGATCAGTGGAATACGACGTGCGCTCGAAAAGATGCATAAAAGGATTGATCAGATACTTGAAAACATTTTGAATGAGCATAGAGAAAGAAAGAGAATAACAGAAAGTGGTAAAGGGGAAGCAGAGGAGGATCTAGTTGATGTTCTTTTAAGAATTCAGAAGCATGGTGACCTTGAATTTCCATTGACAGACAACAACATCAAAGCAGTCATCTTGGTTAGTATGTTTTTATTTTTCTATATCATTTCAATTTTTGCACAAAACATAAAAATTTTCTTTTCATAGCACATGATATAATAATAATTAATTGCCAAGCAGAAGTGACACCATGGCCTAGAAAATAGGTAATGATTTGATTAAGCGGTCTATGAGCAATCTTCACTCACTCTGCAGTTTTATCTTTGTTTTTTTTTTTTGTGTGCGCGCGCGCGTGCGTGTGGTGGTGTTGTGAAGAGTAAAAAGTACTTTTTTGTGCAATCCCAAGTGGAAAGTCTTCGTATCTTATTGTAAAATTAAAAACTTGAAACTCAATAGATTCTTAGTTTTTTTTAGATTTTATTGAATTTCCGGAAGTATCAATAACATGCACTAAAGTATATTAATTTCATCAATTTCAGGACATTTTCAGTGCGGGAAGCGAGACATCATCAACAATTGTAGACTGGGCAATGTCAGAAATGCTAAAAAACCCTGAAGTAATGAAAAGAGCACAAGTCGAAGTACGAAGTGTCTTTGACAAAAAAGGAAATGTCGATGAAACACGCCTCCACGAATTAAAATACTTGAACTCAGTAATCAAAGAGACCTTGAGGCTACATCCCTCAGCTCCATTGTTAGTTCCAAGGGAAAGCGGTGAACAATGTACGATTAATGGATACGACATACCTGCCAAGACCAAAGTCATTGTCAATGCTTGGGCAATTGGCCAAGACCCCAAATATTGGAACGAAGCAGAGAAATTTGATCCCGAGAGATTTCTTCACAGTGAAATTGATTTCAAGGGGAGAGATTTTGAGTTCATTCCATTTGGTGCTGGAAGGAGGATATGTCCCGGGATATCATTTGCGATTCCTAATATTGAGCTTCCACTTGCACAATTGTTGTATCATTTCGATTGGAAACTCCCTGATGGAAAGAATCATGAAGAACTAGACATGGAAGAGGACCTTGGTTTGATTGTGAGAAGAAAGAATGATCTGATCTTGATTCCCATTCCTTATGATCAATCCTCTTTCTTCTGTTGAATAAGATCAGAAAGAAAATATGCTAGATGCTAATTTTGTATTGTACGCACTACTCTACATGAGAGAACTCTGAAATAATGTCAATGTTTCAAATGAGTGATTGTTTTAACGGATCATATGTATGTGTTTTTTGATTGGCAGATCATATGTATGTATGTTCAATCAATTTATGCTTTTTTTATGTAGTAGAAGTTTATGAGGAGCTTTAAGTTGATGAAAATCTAACTTACCAATAGCAAACTCAAAAAAAGCAAAAATAACATTTTATTAGCCCACATATTAGAACTAAACCAAAGCAGTAGTTTTATCCAAAGCTAAACATATCCTACCCAATAGCAAACTTAAAAGTGTTCAAGACTCGTAAAAAAAATAAAAAATAAAAATAAATTCACAATAGACTTTGCCAACATACTTTAATCTTGGAGGCCAATCTCGATTCAAACTACCAACATTCCTCTCCTTCTTCCCTCTTTCTTATTGGTACATTCAGTTATCTTCAGAACGAAAACAAATTTGCTCACCCACTTGACAGATATGTGAATATTGCTTTCTTTTTCATTTAATTCTTACATAGCTCCCGACTCCTTGCGTTGGAGTTTTCTCACTATCGACATAGATTTGCTATCTTAATTGTCTAAGTGTTGGAGTGATTAATTGATTAATTAAATAATTAAATTTTAAATTTGCTTGAGATCAATTCATCACTGGTGAATTGTTAAGATTGCTATTGATTCCCCTTGATTGTATTCATCCCTCTCGATGGATGAAGATGAAATTTAATTTGTGGACTAAATAGTTAAAATTTAGGAAGACTTATTTATAAGTCCTTTTTCAGAACCTTATGCTAGGTTAAGTCCTGTGTAATTTCTTATAGAGTCTCAGGTACTATTTTCATAAAAATATATTCCACAAGATCCTAATCTTTTTACCCCTATGTTGTGTTTGGTCGGGGGATTTAGGAAGGGATTTAGAAAGGGAAATGGAAAAGGTAGGTGAAATGTGAATAAATCATGCCTATATTTCACATAGTTTCACACACCTTTTCTCTTTCCCTTTCCAAATCCCTCCCCAAATCCCCCAACCAAACACAGCACTAATCTTTTTACCCCAGAAGAGCGAGGAAAGGAAGCCATGGCGGAGGAGGGGGCTCTACAGAGCATACGCATCATCTTGGCCTTAAATTGAGAGAGATAGAGACGAGAGGGGGAGGTGGGTCTGGTTTGGCACAGGCACATTTGCCCCTGCCCTGCGGTCTGCTTGGTAGAGAAAAAGTTCTAGAGAGAGAGAGAGATGAGTGAGAGTGACTGATGAATTGCTATTGCTCTGGAACCACGCGTTGTTGAATTAAATTAAGAGTTAATATTAAATTGGTGGGTGGGTAGGAGGCTATTATTATGTCCAGCATAGCACAGCATAGCATAACAGAGTGTGGCAGAGCATAGGTGACAATTATTATGACTCCTCCCTCTACTCCTCTATACGGTCCTCCGGATACTTCACATGCACACCGGCACAGTTGCCGTCCAACGCCCATCATTCCCCACTTCGTTTTTTTTTTTTTTATAATTAATATTAATATTTATTTAAGTCCATAAAATTTTGGGACTAATTTTTGAAAAATATTAAAAATAATTTTTTGAGGTGTTAAGAGTATTGAATTTTTTCAATTTTATCTTTAGAGAATTTTTTTCAAAAAAAAAAAAAACTTGTTAGATCCTTCTACATGAACTTGAAAAATAAAAAATTGTCGTAAATTAAAAAAAAAAATACTAAATACTACTTATTTTGATTATGCTTTGTGATCATATATATATAGATATATATATTTTTTGATGGGTTTGTTAATGATGATGATGAATATGTATGTATGTATGTATGTATGTGCGTGCGTAGGTCCTGGCAAGCAAATCCAAGATTTACATGGTCCTAGAGAAGAGGCATACAGTGGATCTGTTGTTGGCAGTGCTGACCATGAAAATGGATAAAAGTTACAAATCGTCATGTCTTTTGAATTAATTTAATAACGTGACACATTACGTTACGTTTATGTAAATGTCATATTACGTTTATGTAAATGTCACATTACGTTTATATAGGTGTCACGTTACGTTACGTTTATGTAGGTGTCACGTTACGTTCATATTGGTGTCACGTTACGTTTATATAGGTGTCACGTTACGTTACGTTTACGTAGATATGTCACGTTACGTTTATATAGGTGTCACGTTACGTTACGTTTATGTAGATATGTCACGTTACGTTTATATAGGTGTCACGTTACGTTTATGTAGGTGTCACATTACGTTTATGTAGATATGTCACGTTACGTTTATGTAGATGTCACGTTACGTATAGGTGTCAAGTTACGTTTATGTAGGTGTCACGTTACGTTACGTTTATATCAATTTCCCTATATATGGTTTTATTATTAGTTATGATATTAACAACTAATATTGAGGGTAAATATGTCAAGAAACTTCTCACAAGACTTATGGGAACATAAGTTTTTTTGTGGGACCAAATGTAGCACAAGTCTCCCTAATAGGACTTCTAAATAATTTTTCCAAAAATTTAAAGAAAATTTAATAACTCCAAATGATTATATTTTGGAAAATTTTCATGTCGGTGGGCTTATCAGAAAATTATGGAAAATATTATATTTTTAATTATTGATGTGTATAAAGTTTATCATTTTTTGTAATTCTTTTTAAAACATTACACTGAATTGAAATTCCCCCTTATATTTTCATACAAGTATGAGTGAGTACAATTGAGAACTATACTTTCACTTATACCGAATACAAATAGACTTGCACTTTTAGAAAAGTTATAAATTTTTAAAGTATATTTTTAAAATTACTACTTTAAAAATTGATAGTCTGATGATGAATGCTAAAAATGCAATTTTATTATTTTTTAGTAGATTTTTATTTTATTTTTACTTCATTTTAGATTTTAAATCCGTTCAAAATAAAATCCTAAAAAATATAAATAATAAAAATTTCATTAAAGAAAAAAAAAAAACTTCAATTTTTTTTTTTTCTTTTTTTGTACTTTTCAAACAAGGTGAGAGTTTCTTACGAAAATGATTTTTTAATGAGTAAGACCATCTCTAATCCAAATTTATATTTTTCATCAAATTTAAATTTGATAAAAATTTGATGAAAACGGTGTTTCAACTGTTTCACTAAATTAGTATCAAATGAAGGGAGCCATACTTTTTTCATCAAATCAAAGGTGCGTTTATCATTTCATCAAATCTCGCAGGTGACCGTTGGTGAATGACTAGGTGGATGACTGGCCGGTCAACCGAGTCGATGATCGGATTGGAAAATTTTTGATGAAAATTTATACTAGGCCGGACGACCGGTCGAATGATCGACCAAACGACCAGCTAAATATAATTAAACGATTGGAACATATCATATTAAATCAAACTTTTACTGAAATTTGATGAACATTTTGAATTAGAAATGCTCTAAACAAATCAAAACCAAACTTTTAAATTTTTTCTTAAACAATCAAAAAAATTATAAATTTTTTTTAGTTGAAACCAAAGAGATTATCAAATAAAATATATCTTTTTAATCTTTCTAATAATTTGATTTTCCATCGGAAAAAAATCTCGACTGATTTCATTTTGCCGTGCTCGGACTTCATTATCACATTTGCCCCTTTAAGTTCTTAGGGTTAGGGTTTCCCATCTCTTTTTCTCTCTCAAAAAACCTTCTTTAAGCTTGAAGAACCCTAACTTGATTCTACGTAGTTTCAGGCATCAGAGGTCAGTTTCCCAACTTTCACACTGATTGTGTTAGTTTTTACTTTAAGGTCTTCAATATTTGTTGTAAAATTTCAGTAGGGATTCAATTTTATTTTATTTTTTTGTATAGAAAGGGAAAAAGTTGAACTTGATGTTTTCTGTTAAAAGCATGTTATTTATTTAATTTATATTTGGTTCAAAGTCTTCTTCTTCTTTTTTTTTTTTTTTTCCAGTTTTGCCAACAATTCATTAAAATGTGGATTTTTTTTTAGGGTCCCTAGTATTAAGATTTTATAACATAAAGGACATCCAATATTTTCATAATGTCTAAGGTCCCTCAACATTGATCCAGAGAAAATTCGATTTAGAGAAATTCTCTAATCCAGAGAATTTCTCTAGTTTTCGCAAGAATTTCTCTGGGTTCAAACTAGAGAAAATTACACATGGCAAAGAAAATTAAACATGGTAGAGAAAATTAAACATGCCAGAGAAAATTACACATGGCAGAGAAATTAAACATGGTAGAGAAAATTACACATGGCAAAGAAAATTAAATATGCCAGAGAAAATTACACACATGAGAGTGTTAAGTGGCAGTTCTCTCTTCTCTTCCAACTTCATTCCTTATCTTTCCCAAATTCTCTGGTTTGCTCATAAATTTCTCTGTGTTTTGATCAAACTAAAGAAAATTGTGTTTTGACTCAACCAGAGAAAATTGATCAAAAAGCCAACATAAAGCGATTTCAACAAATAGAAAATTGTGTTGCACTAGTGCTGCAACTCTTGTTTGTTACAGTGATTCGTAAAAAATTAGAACTGTTGCTGAAATTAATGACTCACTTTGAACAAACTTCACACAAATCCATGGCACTGAACCACTCACAAATTTCACAACATTGTTGTACTTTTGGTGATCAAGTTAGTTTTGTAGCTAGGAAAATTCAATATAGCATCAAAGCCATACAATACTTGCAGCCTTATCATAAGAAAGTGCAACATCAACAACATTAGAGAAAGTTCCCAACCAGAGAAAATTTTTCAATTTCTTTGACTCTCTATGTTTTTAAATTTTTCTCTGTATTTTCATATTTATTTGGTTTGAAATTTCTCTGATTTACTCACAAATTTCTCTGTATTTTGACCAAATTTTTTTTATTTGCTCATAATTTTCTTTGTGTTTTAACTAAACCAGAGAAAATTGTATCTTTTCATTAAAAAATTTCAAGCAACCTTCAACAAACATATACACAAAAAGAGATTGAGAATTGAAAATGCTCTTACTCAAATTTGTACTTGAATATGAGTTTGTCCATTAAGTAGTCAAATTGAGTATAATGACAACTCATATGAACAAATATATGCGTAGCTCTGTTTAAGGAATATGAATAACAAACTCATATGAACAATCGTTTAAAAAAAAAAAAACTCATATGAACAAATATATATATTTATATATTTTGCATAGACCTCTTCGTTGAGCTTGAAGGTCTAAGTGAGCTATCGGAGAGGGATTAGATGAACCAAGATGACATTGACGAACTCTCAGACAGGTTTGGAACCACGATCGTCGGCCATGAGTCTGTGAAACTCCAAGCTGATCTTGCCTAGGGTTTTCATTGGAGAGAGATTGCGACAGTCGTGATCTAGGTTCGGTGCATCTGGTTATGAAGAGAGAGAATAGAAAGAGTGAGAGAGAGAGAGAAAGAGAGAGGATGATGATGAAGAGAGAGAGAGTGGGTTTAGAAGAAATGAGAGAAACACACTACCTATTACGGGTGAGGGACCTAAGGGACCTTAGGCTTAAAAAAAAATATTATGGACCTCTTCAATTATCAAAAGTTAGAGAGGGATGTTAGACTAATAACCCCTATTATAAATGAAAATCAAGCGTAGAATCACCATCTTCACCAGTTCATGACGAGTCTCCAAAACAGAGTCGTATAGAAATCGACTTGCTAGACCTTCCTAAAGATCCGGGGCTACAACCCCAAATTGCGAATTATCATCGTAGCATCCAAGAACAAGTTCGTAGGGTGTACTTATTAAAAGGCCCTTGTCAACCTCGTAATCATAATTTTCGATGAAGGAAAATCGGGCAATCATCAAGATGGTTTAACCCTTCATGTTTTGATGAATTTGGTAGTTGGTTGGAGTAGCATAGCTAAAGATACTGCATTTTGCCTTTGTTGTTACTGTGTGAGTGAATTTCTGACCACACTGCCAACTCAGTATTCAGTTGGAAAGCACTGGCAGAATAGATGGCGCCTGAATGACTTGCAACAGAAAGAAGAGATTCCGGTGGTGGTTCGTTCACCCGGGGGCACTTCGATGATTAAGTCAGTAATCAAATATCTCTCAAAGATAATCAATAGTGCTTAACTCACTGTTCTGAATATAAATTGCGTACCTTAGACCTATGGGGGGTGCCTCTCTTTTATAGCCAACTCAATCCTAGTCCCAATAGAAGCCTAGCTTCAATGGATTTCTGCTCAGTGCTTATCTTGGACTCCCCAATGGATTAAGATAAACTCCCTAAGAGCTTTATCCTTATCCAGGCTGAAGTCCTTCCTCATTCTAGGACTCTTGTCCTTTATTCGCTTATCCCGGACTCTGATATCTTCGGAGATAACCTCGGCCTAGCCGAGATCACCTCGGCGTCACGACTAGGACACGTGGCACCTCGGCTGACACGTCGGCGTCACCTTGGCCACGTGTTGGTACTCAGAAAATACATCCCCACAGTTACCTTTTTAAACCTGTCGTAGGAGACCAATGAGGTGGTAAGACTTTTGGTTGTTGATGGGTTTTCAAGTTGAAAGAAGAAAGAAAGGTTGCAAGGTCGTGGGAGGTGTTAACGGCTCTCATAATCAAGCTTAGAGAAAATGTGAGTACTTACTGAATCAAAAGCAACATATTGAAACAGTTATCTCCAAGCTACCTGATGAAGCCAAGAGTGATTATAGAGTTCAATTGACAGCATCAATTGATTGCATCCGACTTCTTTTGTGACAAGGGATTCCGTTACATTGGCATTATGAATTTGAAGATTCAAGCAACCAAGGAAACTTTCTTGAGCTTTTGATGCTTTTTTCAGATCAAAATGACTCGGAGTGAACACCTTAAGTTGACAGCACCTAGTATTCAAAAGAATATTGTTAATGCCATTGCGGCTGAAACTACCAATGCTATTGTTAGAGAACTTGGTGATGGCATGTTCTCTATTGTCTTTGATAAATCTTGGGATGCATCGATGGAGGAGCAATTGATTGTTTCTTTGAGATATGTGGATAGCAGGGGATATGTGATTGAGCATTTTTGGGTATTAAGCAAATTACTAGTTCTAGTGTTCTTTTAATTAAGAAGGCGGTTGAAGACTTATTTTCTACACATGGCTTAAGCATATCCAGGTTGCGTGGACAAAGTTATGATGAGGTTAATAATATTGATATGCAGGGTGAATTCAACAAACTCACGACACTTACAATGGAAGAGAATGAAAGTGCGTATTATGTTCATTGTTTTGCTCCTAAACTTGAATTAACTCTTGTGGAAGCAGCAAAGAGTCATATCCATATTGCAACACTCTTTTATGTGGTTTCAAAAGCTTAAGCCATGTGTAGAAAGAAGCATCACTTCAAAAGCTTTACCTTTGTTGCTGTATTGAGTTCTAAAGCTTTGCTAAGTTGTTTAGTTTTCTTAAATGTCATGACTCTATTTTGTTTCTCTCTCGCATTATGTAGCAACCTTTTAATATTTTCACTTTTTGTATGTAGGTGCCTTTAAACTAGATTTCAGTCAAACTTGGCCTTGCTGAGTTTTTTGACTTAGAAAAGCAATCTTACAAGTTACAACTCAAACCATTTCCCTTGTTTCATGCTTAATCATTTTTGAATGACAGAATTGTTGGCTACTTGATAGAGAATTCACGTTGAAAATAATGATGTGTTACTCCTTTGTAAAATGTTGCCAAGTTTGCTTGTTGAGAGGTAGAAACATTCTCAATTCAATAGCGACTAAGGGATCACACTGGAGATATTGACTAGCACTTGTTTCTATTAAGAAGTGGAAATTTTGTGATAAATTACAGTAGGCAAATTGCAATATGGAGAGTATTGAATGGAAATGTTGTTCATAAGCAAGAAAACAACCTTGGAATTAATTGCTAATTGTATATGACAATGTTGGAAGAATAAAGGAAACTTGGCACACACTACCTAATTCAATCATCAAATCTTACATTCTTAAATAGTTTGTACCTCTCTTATTTGCAACTTTTTAGTTTCGTCATTTTTTTATAATGATTTTTACCATAGAAAAACACATACATAATTCAACAACTTTTAACATTAAAAGTAAAGTAAAATGATATTAAAATACTACTTTTTTATTTTAAAATACACATCTCAAAACAATATCATTTTAATTTACCTTTAAGCTTATAAGATATCTTCATCCACTTCGCAGGGTCTATTAGAGGTTAAACAACTCACTAACTTTGATATTTCTGAAAACAATTTGAATGGATGGATTCCAGATATTTCTATTTATTTATTTATTAATTTGTATAAACGTTGGGTAATGGGTTTTTAAGCTTAAAAGGTGATAAATGACTCCGACGTTTTATGAGATTTAAAAAAAAAAAAAATTTACAATTTTAGTATAATTATATCAACATTTCTTTTATAAGGCTAAAATCCTTAACTAACGTAGATGGTGTGAAATATAAAAATAGGTAAAAAATACATAAAAAAAGATAATAATATTATTTTTTATCGGACTTATATATTTCTCCAAAACTTGAGAGAGAGAGAGAGAGAGAGGGGTGTAATTTATACCAAAAAAAAAAATCATAATGTGTTTGGTTAGCCAAGTTCAAGAAAAAGAAAAGAAAAGAAAATATTAGACCTGTAAAACCCAAGTTGTGTGTAGGATTATTTTATTGGATAGATTAGTAATTAAATTAATTTATATGGGTCATTTATTAATATCAAAGAATTAGTTATGAGATGACATTATATTTCCTATTACTTAAATGGGTAATTTTGTAACTTTGAGAAATTAGGTTAATAAGCCCACCTATTGTGGCTTTAAGTCTTGGAAAACAAACAAAACAGAGGCTGTGAATTGCTCCATAGGCGGCTAGGGTTTGAGAAGGTAAAAGAAAAAAAGAAAAGAAAAAGAGAAGAGAGGTTCAAGTGAGGCTACGATAGGGATTGGAGGCAGCACGTTGGTGATTTTGGGACACCCATTGGTTAAGGTAAAATCTGTCTTTACTGTTAATTATTAAGTTTATGTTGAGGAATTTAACAATCAATGCATTAAGGGGATTTGGAAGATGTATAGGTGCCTACTTAGGTTTTGAGAATTGGGTGCAATGTGTAAGTGTAACTTTGGGTGGGTAATAGAAACAATGGAGTTTTGTATCATGGGTAAGGGTGTGTTTGGCTATAAAGTTGGGTTGAATGGTTTGATTTCTTGGATATTAAAGCAATACATTAATCTAATATAGTGGAGCTTTTGTGGGTGTATGTAATATGTAAAAAAAATATTAATTTATTTCAGGTTTTATTTATTAGGTTTGTGTGATTGAAGTGGTGGAGCTGGGTGTTTGGAGTTGGTGTTGGAGTGTTATTTCTAAGCTTTTGAGGTAAGTAACCCTCTATCACTGTTGGTTCATTTTTATTCCTATCGAATCGTTTAAAATCATAAATATTTATTTATAACCTTCATGTTCTCTTAAAATAAAATATGGGTCGAGTATAAAACAACATCGAATATTATTACGAAAATTATTTGAATATTTGGTGAAACTATTATGAAAATTGTACCAAATGTATATTTTGAAAATATCGAATATTTTATTTAAAAGTTGTGTATTGTTTGAATGCGAAACATCATTCCAGTCTGACTATGATTTGGACCCTAGCCAATGGGGATTATTTATTGGCACAGAAACTAGTTTCTTTTGGGGCTTTACCACCGGCCTATGTGTGGTTCTGGGCCTTGTCACGGGCTAAGTGACCGTAGTCACCAAGACTTGGGTTTTGTGAATTGCATCATTGAACCATTTGAATATCGAACCATCAATTTTGAACAACGAAAGTTTATCGAATTACCTCATTGTCTTTTCAATTAAAATGTATTGCTACACTGTTTATTTTCAGCTACGAAACCATCTTACAAAATAATTGTTCATTTATTGAATGGTAACAAAAAATATATTTATTGGTTATCGACTTTTTTTTTTTTTTTATATACTTGATCCAGCTAACAGTGATGGTTGGTTATTTACTAGGCTATCTAGCTTACCTTTATTTTATTTTTCAGATTCTGAGGAGTAGAGCTGCGCGGGGTTTTTACTTGTGGAAGTGTTGAGAGTAGGACTATGATTTAAGTACTTGGATCATTATTATTATTATTTTTATTAGTGGACTTGGTGGACAATTTCATATGATAAGAATTATCTATTTGTATGGTTTTTAGCATTATGATATTTAAAGATTTAATTTGAGTATTTTACATTGTTGGTGATGTGTTGGACTCTTAGCCTTGCATGCTCACTTAAATGAGTGTGCGGCGTTGTCACGGAGCTTGGGGCATGACAAGACCTGTCTAACTTTTAGTGTAAATCTTTTTTAAGTTTTAAAAATAATTTTAAAATTTTTAATTTGTATTTTTTATATTTTTAATATTTTACATGTGTTTCACGTTTTTTTTTAACAAAAAAAATTAAATTATTATTTTTTAAACAAATTGGTTTAGAGGTTGGACTTAGCCAGGTTTGGACAACTCTAAGTACAACTTGAGAAACCCCTCAACCCAATCGAATCTGCTTGAGTTGCACCCGTAGTTAAAAATTATTAGCTATCTTAATTTAAACAAAAAATCCTAATTGAATTGCTAAAAGTGCATGCGAAAAAATTTGTCATACAAATCAATTGGGATGCGGGTCGACTTTTTGGCTATTTTAGCCTGTGACTAAAAAGTATCGTTTGGAATGGATTTTTTGGTTTTTTTAACTTTTGTAAAAAAAAAAAAATGAAATAATTATAGTTTGGATGTGACATTTTGTCTAGTTGACTTTTTAACTTATTTTATCTTTTTATGCCTATTTTAATCCCGTAATCTCTTCCCAAATGAGTGCTTTGTAAATGTAACAAGATTTCATTTCACATTGTCAAATTTTTGTTTCCTTAATTGTCTGTGGCTTGAAAGTACATCTATAACCAAATCTGGAACTCTAAAGAATTGAAAATTTTGATCATAAAAATGAGTACATGAGATCATATCTCAATATTTCACCAAAATTAAAATGGAAATAATTGTAACACAAGGTTGGAAAAAGTTGATATAAAGAGACTGCTGTTAGATGACTTGGAAATCTCTCTCTCTCTCTTCCTCTCTCTCCCTCTCAGTATGAGTTCGGCCACTTTGAAAGTTCAACATGTGTCAACTTCAAACTACTTATGTCCAGTTAGTACGAGTTCGGCCACTTTGAAAGTTCAACATGTGTCAACTTCAAACTACTTATGTCCAGCCATTCCATAAGAAATATCCCAGCAACTTGAACTTGGAAGTCATGGCTGATGGATAAATAACGTAGTTGCAGTCCTTGACGGGCTGCACAGCTCATTGTACACGCTTTCTAATACCAACTCCAACTTTTTCTTGACTGACCAATCACTTTGGGACCATTGGCGACTCCAAAATTTTTTATCAGTGGTATCAATCAAAAACTTAAATGTCATATATCTTATAGAAAATTCACATTAATCATTATATTATTTATGGAGAAAAAAATCAACAAATTAATTTAAGTTTTGAAATTATAAACAAAAAATATTTCAATATATTGATATTATTGTTTAAACAAAAAAACATATTGATACACGAGCTTCTACAATTGACCACAATAAGATTTCATATTTTGAAATCGTTACATAATAAACTCATTATCAACATAATCAAATACATCTTTCTCAATATATGTAACCAAACAATTATTCAACTATTGATCTCCCATTTGGTTACACAATCGATTCTTTATGAATTTCATTGCTGAAAATGCTCTTTCCACTGTTGTAGTCATAATTTTAGCCCCAGGTTAAAATGGTCAAAAAAGCCAAAAAGTCAACTCAATTCCCAAACGAAGCCTTGGTAAGCTTTTTTCATTGATGGGTTCAAAGTCTTGGGACTGAAAACTATAGATTCAAAGTAGTATTTTAATGGGTTCAGTTGCTGATTTTTTTTTTCTAGAATCTAACACTTAATAATAATAAATAAATAAATAAAATCATCCAGGGTTCGGGTGACACCCATGTGTTGGAGCCACCCCTGTTTGGAACCACTAAAATTATCGCCTAAAATATATTTAGACAAATTATATCAATAGTTTATGTATTAATTTTTGATAACAAAAGCGTTTATCAATTTTCTAATAAAATGAATAATAAATCATAAGACTAACTTTATTTTATTAATTAATATAATATTTACATATAAAATGATATATATAGTTCCTAAAATGGAAAAAAAAGTAACAATAGTTTATTAATTAATTATATGTATCCTACCACAAAATAAGTAACGTTACTATAAAGTTTTGTAACATCAATCACAAAATGTGTAATTTTGTCATAAATTGGCATAATAAAATGTCTAATTTTTTTTATAAAAAATATATCAATAAATCTTGTTTTCAAGAGTATTATTGAGTCCTATTAAATTTCAATGTAGACAATTAAGTCTTGTTTTTTCTAGTTTATTCTAAAAAAGTTCACTTTTCCCTAATAATTTCTTTTATTCCAATTATACCATTCTTATTAAAATATGAACAACAATTATATAAATAATTTTAATTTACTTTAAAAAAAATTTAATTGAAAAAATTGAATAAACTTTTTTTAATCAAATCATACTCAACGATTTGATCAAAAGAACTATTCATCATTTTCTATTGCCTTGTACTATGAAAAATATATTTAGTAAACAATCCAAAAGGTCTATTTTTTAAATATTTCATTAAAGAAATTGTGAAAAATAATACCCTGACAAATTTATATATTTTTCAAATTGTATGACAAAAAAAAAAAAGAAAAAAAAAAGCGATGAATCTTAAGCTTATGCTTTTGTTCAATAAAAAAGCAAAGCAACAAAAATGTTCCATTACTTGCTTTGTAAATAGCTAGGGCAATTACCAACTTTTAATTGATTCATGACAATTTATATTAGTAATCCTTAATTCATATATTTCTGCTCTTACGTCATTTCTGTCTTTATAATTTCAATAGACTTGATTTTGATATGAATTTATAATTTTGTCTCAATTTAATTCAATTAATTACAACTTTAAATTATTTTTGATGAAAAATGGGCACATGAGTGGCACGTTTCATATTTTTCTAAGCAAAAATTTATAAATTTGTTCAATTCAATGATTTAATCTCAACCAATTCAATAACATTTTTCTTTCAGGAACCTTATTCAACATTATCAATTGGACTAAATTAACACAAAATTTAATATTTAGAATTCAAAATCAAGCAAATTAAAATTACTCAAACTAAAATGACGCAATGGAAAAATAACAATACTACAAATCTACTCTTATCAACTCAAAATTTACTCAAAAAAAAAATTAATGATTCAGATTCATTACATATGTGAACTTCATACTTTATCAATTCAATATCTATGAGAATAAATTTGGGGTCCGTAAAATGGGTTTCTAGCATTTTTCATGGAAAAATATACGAGTAGTGATGTAATTTGACGTTGGTTTTATGGCCAACCATTAGTAATGGCTTTGGGACCACTGGAATTAAAGATAAAAAGACTTACTGTAGCCAACTTTGAAGTCGTGGTTGCCGTGCTTGACGGGCTGGGCTGCTCCACCACTACCATAGAAAGACTTCGCTTTGTATAAGAATGAGTAATTCATTTACTCCTCCTCCATCATCAAACTACTATCCATCTTACTCTACTCTCCTTTTCATATCTCTCTGAATCCTCCTACCTATAAGAAAACAAAATGAGTTAGCTTACGTTTCTTCTTCATCAATTTCTTCTGCTATTTCTCTTGTCTTCTTCTTCTACTTGTGCACGCCATACCTGCCTTAAGGACCAGAGATTTTCACTTCTCCAATTTAAAACAACATTTACCATAACTGCTAATGCCTCTTTAGGTTGTGAATCTGATTCTCATCCTAAAATGGTGTTCTGGAATGAGAGTAGTGATTGCTGCTCGTGGGAGGGGGTCACGTGCGACTGGTCGAATGGTCATGTGATTGGACTTGACCTCAGTTGCAGCCACCTTCAGGGCACCATCCAACCCAACACCACCCTCTTCCACCTTCGTCACCTCCAAACCCTCAATCTTGCCTTCAATGACTTCAATTTCTCTACAATTTCACCTGATTTTGGCTCCTTTCCAAGTTTGACCCATCTCAACCTCTCTTACTCTAATTTTACAGGCCAAATTCCTTCAAAAATCTGCCATCTGTCCAAATTGGTTTCCCTTGACCTCTCTTACTTTGATTATTATAATCCTTATGATTATTATTCTTCTCCGGTGAGACTTGAACAACACACTTTCAATATGCTCCTTCAAAACCTAACCCAATTAAGAGAACTACACCTTGATTGGTTGAATATCTCTTCACCTTTACCTCATGCTTTGCTAAATCTATCTTCTTTGACATTTCTCAGTCTTGTTTATTGTCAATTGCGTGGGAAATTCCCAGAAAACATTTTTCACCTTCCAAACCTACGAAAGATCAATGTATGGGAACATTGGGACCTCACAGGTAAACTTCCATACTTCAATGTGACTAGTTCCCTTCAGTTTCTTGATCTCTCCTTCATAAGTTTTTCTGGCCAATTGCCTGATTCAATCAGCAATCTTAAAGCCTTGAATATTTTGTACCTCTATAACTGCAACTTTTCGGGGTCTATTCCAGCTTCTCTTTGGAACCTTACACAAATCACCAATCTAGACATCGGGAGTAACAATTTCAGCGGTCAAATACCCTCATCAATTTCAAACCTTGCAAAGCTTAATGTCTTGTCCCTTTCCGAAAACAATTTGAATGGACAAATACCGGATTCCCTTGGCAACATGAGCCAACTTACTTCCTTGTATCTTTCCAGAAACAATTTGAACAGTCAAATACTGGATTCCCTTGGCAACATGAGCCAACTAACTTATCTCAGTTTGGGTTATAACTCACTCAATGGGACAATACCATCTTCATTGTTTGCTCTGCCTTCACTGGTTGGTATAGGATTGAGTAACAATAAGCTACAGGGACCAATTCCAGGATTAGTTTATGAACTCCAGAACCTAACATACTTGGGGCTTTCATCAAATAACTTAAGTGGTGTAGTGGATCTAGATAAGCTTCTAAAGCTTAAAAATCTGATCAGTCTTGATCTCTCATATAATGGTCTCTCATTGAACATCAACAACAGTGTCAACTTTACCTTGACCAACTTTTACACTATAAGATTAGCTTCTTGCAACTTGAGCGAATTCCCAAACTTCTTGAGAGAACAAGCCAGATTGCGTTCTCTAGACCTTTCAAACAACAAAATTCATGGTGAAGTTCCAAAATGGTTATTCAATGTGGGGAAAGATTCATTGTATAATTTAAATCTTTCTCATAATTTCCTTACAAGTTTAGAGTGTCTTCCATGGAAGAATCTACAGTTTATTGACCTGCACTCCAACTTACTCCAAGGACCACTCCCTGTTCCACCTAACACCACATATGTTTTCTCTATCTCAAACAATAAATTGACTGGAGAAATCCCTACATTGATTTGCAATCTGAGTTCACTTGGAGTTCTTGATCTGTCTAATAACAGTTTGAGTGGGTTGATTCCACAATGTTTGGGAAACTTGAGCAATAGTCTATCAGTGCTGAATTTAGGAATCAATAGCTTTCATGGCAGGTTTACTGTAACATTTACCAAAGGCAACATGCTAAGGAATCTGAATTTGAATGGCAACCAAATTGAAGGACAAGTTCCGCAATCTTTGCTCAATTGTAGACACTTGGAAGTTCTAGATCTTGGAAAAAACAAAATAAATGATACATTTCCCCACTGGTTGGAAACTCTTACAGAATTGTAGGTTCTTGTCTTAAGGTTTAATAGGTTTCATGGTCACATAGGCACCTCCAAGACCAAAGGCAAACATCCTTTTCCTAAGTTGAGAATTATTGACATATCTTGCAATGAGTTCACTGGCCTTTTGCCAACAAATTATATCAAACGATTTGGAGCTATGATCAATGTCGATGAACATGAAGTGAAATTGAAATACATGGGTGACAGTTATTATCAAGATTCTGTGGTGGTGATGATTAAAGGATTCGAGATTCAATTATCAAGAATCTTAACAATCTTATCAATCATTGATTTTCCAAGAAATAAATTCCAAGGAGAGATTCCGAAATCCATTGGGAGGCTTAATTCACTTCGGGGTCTTAACTTATCCCATAACAACCTCGAAGGCTACATTCCAACTTCACTTGGAAATTTGAAAAACCTTGAATCATTGGATCTTTCCTCAAACAAGTTTGTTGGGGAGATTCCTCAGCAATTGAAAAGTTTGATGTTTCTTGAGGTACTAAACCTTTCAGACAACCAACTAGCAGGACCAATTCCTCAAGGGAGCCAGTTTAATACATTTGGAAATGATTCGTACAGTGAAAACTTGGCCTTATGTGGATTCCCTTTATCAAAGAAATGTAAGGAACTACCGCCACTGCTACCTCCACCAACGCTCCAACATGACGAAAATTCAGATTGGAAAGGCGGATTTAACTGGAAAGTTGTTGTGATGGGGTATGGATGTGGCTTTGTATTTGGAATGGTTATGGGATATCTTATGTTTGTAACTTGAAATCCAAAATGGCTGATGAAAATTGTTGAAGGAAAACAATATAAGAAGGTGAAAAGGTCCAAGAAGAGTGTCTACTGATGCAATAAAGAAAGAAATCAGCAAAAACAAATGGCGTCATTTAGGTAAGTAGAATTTATCTTTAAAGCATTACTTTGTTGAATTATCTTTTATGGTTTCTATGTATATGATATTATTGAGTTGCTAATGCTTTTATTTCAAAACTAGATCTGTTCCATTAAGTAGCACAATAAAGCAATGGTGTCGACTTGAAGGGGTGTCTCTTGTAGCTATTGCATTTGAGTCCATGTGCATCTGGATAGCAGCCCTACAGGATCACTGCAAAAGATTTTACCCTTGTTTCTGTATTGAGTTCTAATGCTTTGTTAAGTTGTTTAGTTTTCTTAAAGCACGAGTTAAATAAGAGTTGCATGTCATGACTCTTTTTTGTTTCTTTTCTCGCATCATGTAGCAACCTTTAAAGAGTTGTACTTTTTGTATATAGCTGCTTTTAAATTGGATTTCAGTCAAACTTGGCCTTGCTGAGTTTTTTAACTTTGAAATGCAATCTTAAAAGTTACAACTCAAACCATTCCCCTTGTTTCATTCTTAATCATTTTTGAATGACAAAATTGTTGGCTACTTGATAGAGAATTTGCATTGAAAATAATGATGTGTTACTCCTTTTTAAATTTTGCCAAGTTTGCTTGTTGGGAGGTAAAAACATTCTCAATTCAATGGCGACTAAGGGATCACACTGGAGATATTGTCTAGCACTTGTTTCTATTGAGACATGGGAATTTTGTGATTAATTACAGTAGGAAAATGGTGATTCTGAGAGTATTGATTGGAAATGTTGTTCATAAGCAAGAAAAGAATCATGGAAATACAATCAACATTGGGGTTTACTTTTTTCAATTGTGATAGTTTGCTGTGCTATATTGTTGTATTTTCTCTGCCAACTCTCCCAAATACACAATTAACTAAATGATTGTTATAACATTAAAAAAGATGGCAATTATTTGTAAGTCAACTGTTCTTAATGTGTCTTGTTGTTCCCTTCAGTTTCTGGCTATGGATGGAGCTCCTCCAGTTTGGATGTCTGTATTCCACAACCAATCTGGATATTCAAGCTGGATGTTTAGTTTAGCATGAACAATAGATGTTTGTTACATTGACACTTTTTATAAATTAATGGTTAAGAACTTGACCCAATAGTTAATATCTTAATGGGTAGACAATCTGAGTGCTTAAACAACATTCTTTGGTCCATATTTAGATTGGAAAGAAGCCATTCTTTTTGAATTATCTGCAGGAGCATTGGATAATTTGTCTTCTCAAACTAGGTTTTTTCTGACCAACTACCTAATTCAATCAACAATCTTTGATCCTTAAGTAGTTTGTACCTCTCATATTTTGCAACTTTTTAGTATTGTCTTTTTTTTTTAATAATGATTTTGTTATGATTTTTACCATAGTAAAACATGTTTGTGAAATACATAATTCAGCAACATAACATTAAAATTAAAGTAAAATGACATTAAAATATTACGTTTTTTTTTTTAAACTACACATCCTAAAATGATATCATTTTAGTTTAGCTTTAAGCTTATAAGATATATTCATCCACTTTTTAGGGTCCATTAGAGATTGTACAACTGACTAACTTTAACATTTCTAAAAACAATTTAAATGAATGGATATCAAATATTTCTTGGATAATCTTAAGATTGTATTTTGATCTTAAATTTATGAAAAAAATTTGTGTAGTTGTGAAGAAAGAAAATACAGAAAATAAGGGTTGTTTTCTTGGGCACTACCAAGTGGGTGAACTAGTTTTCTTTTTTCCAAATATCAAAACTTGGATAAAAGACAGTTTTAATACCTAAAGTATGGGATCTTTTTTATTTTAGTCCCTTAAGTTTCAATTTTGTCATTTTGATCCTCAAAATTGTCAATTTTAATCAATTTGGTCATAGCTCTAACGTCCATCTATGTTATTAATGGAACAGTATGGCTAAAAGATAGTTTTAGCCCCTAAAATCGTTCCTTATCATTTTAGTCCCTTAAGTTTTAATTTTATCATTTTGATTCTCAAAGTTGTCAATTTGAGTCAATTTAGTCTTAGCTCCAATCATATTATGCCACGTCTATTTACCTGGAATATATACCCTGTTGTACTTTATCACCATACACAACATCTTCCTCATTTTTTTTGATGACTAAAATACCATTTTCCCATCCATTTTACATAACAAAAACAGACAAATGGTTTAGGCCACTTTGAAAGTTCAACATGTGTCCATCTCAAACTACTTATTTCCAGCCACATTCCTTAAGAAATATCCCACCTACCCAGGTTGGTTTTTCTTCCATCTCTCTAACAATTCCAGTCTCAAACTGTTGCATTACTTGCTTAGTAATACCAACTCTAACTTTTTTCGTGACTTATGGCCAACCTTTGCTAGCTTTGGGACCATTAGAATTACCACTCTATTTGTTTGGGTAAAATATATTTTGTTACTGAAAACGTTTATTACAAATAAAAAACAAATATTTTTCAACATTTTAAAATTAATATGCTAGTGATTGTGGTAGTGGTAGTGTTAATGTTGGTGTGGTAGTGGTGGCAGCAGTGATGGGGCAGAAATTGTGGTGGTAGCGTTGGCGGTAATAGTGGGAGGGTGGTGGGGATGGAGGTCGTCTGATGTCATTGGTAGGACTGGAGTTTAGTTCAAAAAATATTTTTCACCTAAATAAACTTTTTTTTCATGATCAACGAAAAATGTATCAGTTGATTTTCATTTTCCGTCATACCAAACATTGATGGAAGACAAGCTTGTTTGAATAGTGGATAATTACAATTACATGGTTGCCTTACTTGACAGGCTGCACTAGAGAAAGACTTACTGTTACTTATACATTTTCTCTTATCCTTCTCCATCATCAAATATCCAACTTATTCATTTTGATATCTTTGATTCCCATGAGGAGAAACGAGTTGGCTAATATTGCTTCATCAATTTCTATTGTTTCTCTCATTTTCTCAAGTTCTTGCATGTTCATCATCATGGTCTTCTTCTACTTCTGCACGCCCTGCATGCCTTGAGGATTAGAGATTCCCACTACTCCAATTTAAAAAAACATGTGTCACAAGTGTCTTTACATTTTTACAGTGTAAATCTTATTCTCATCCTAACATGGAGTTCTGGAATGAGAGTACTGATTGCTACTCATGGGAGGGGGTCATGTGCGACTGGTTGAATGGTCATGTAATTGGACTTGACCTCGGTTGTAGTGAGCTTCAGGGCACCATCCAAACCAATAGCAGCCTCCTTCCACCTTCGTCAGCTCCAGAGGCTCAATCTTGCCTTTAATGACTTCAGATTCTCTAGTATATCATCTAAGTTTGGCTCATTCATGAATTTGACCCATCTCAACCTCGTAACCTCTTTATTTTCAGGTCAAATTCCTTCAAAAATCTCCTACCTGTCCTAATTGATTTTGCTCGATTTTTCTGGTATTCACGAGGGGAGACTTGAACAACACATTTACTTACCCAAAAGACTTGAACAACACACTTTCAATATGCTCCTTCAAAACCTAATCCAGTTAAGAGAACTACACCTTGATGCATTGGATATGTCTTCACCTTTACCTCTTGCTTTGTTAAATCAATTTTCTTTGACATCTCTCAGTCCTGCATTTGTCAACTGCGTGGGAAATTCCCAGAAAACATTTTCCACCTCCTAAACCTACTAAAAGCTTGAGGTATGGGATAGTAGAAACCTCACAGGAAAGTTTCAAACTTTAATATAACTAGTTCCCTTCAGATTATTGATCTCTCCAGGACAAGTTTTTCTGGACAAGTGCTTGATTCAATCAGCAATCTTAAAGCCTTGAATAGTGTGTACCTCATTGAGTGCAACTTTTCGGGGTCCATTCCAGCTTCTCTTGGGAACCTTAACAAATCACCAATTTGTACTTCTTGTATAATAGTTTTAGCGGTCAAATCCCCTTATCGATTTCAAACCTTGCAAAGTTTACTCACTTGTTTCTTTCTAATAACAATTTGAACGGACAAATACCAGATTCCATTGGCAACATGAGCCAACTTGCTTTCTTGGACCTTTCTGGAAATCAGCTAATAGGTCCCATTCCTTTGTATGCAATTGGGCTTTCCAGGTTAGCTTACCTTGATTTAAAAAATAACTCACTCAATGGGACAATACCATCTTGGTTATTTACTCTACATTCACTAGTTTCAATAGAATTGAGAGGCAATAAGTTGCAAGAACAAATTCCAGGATCTTTTCATGAACTTGCAAACTTGACACACTTGTCACTTTCATCAAATAACTTAGGTGGTATAGTGGAGCTAGATAAGCTTTTAACGCTAAAATACCTCTCCTATCTTGACCTTTCACATAATGGTCTCTCATTGAGCATCAACAACAGTGTCAATTCTACCATGCCCAAATTTTACACCATACGATTAGCTTCTTGCAAGCGAATTTCCAAACTTCTTGAGAGTGCAGGCTGCATTGCTTTCTCTAGACCTTTCAAACAACAAAATTGGTGGTGAAGTTCCAAAATGGGTATTGGATGTGGGGAAAAATTCATTAAAGGATTTAAATCTTTCTAATAATTTCTTACTGGTTTAGAGAAACTTCCATGGCAAATGTGGGGGCATAATTTTTGAATGACAACACGTGGCCGAGGTGTCACCGAAGTGGCAGCCGAGGTGCCACGTGTCCTGGTCATGACGCCGAGATCATCTCGGCTAGGCCGAGGTTATCTGCGAAGATACCGGAATCCGGGATAAGCAGATAAGGGACAAGAGTCCTAGAATGAGAGAGCACTTCAGTTTGGGTAAAGATAAGACTCTTAGAGAGTTTATTCCAATCCTACTGGGAGTCCAAGATTAGCAGTAATCCTAAATCCATTGAAGCTAGGCTTCTGTTGGGACTAGGTTTGTGTTGGCTATAAAAGAGAGGCAATCTCATGAGTCTAAGGTATGCTTTTTATGTTCTGAATAGTGAGTTAAGGTCTTTTTCTATCTTTGAGAGATAACTGACTTGATCGTCAGAGTGCCCCCGGGTGGATGAACCACCGCCGGAATTTCTTTTTTCTGTGACAGGTCGTTCGGGCTTAATCTATTCTGCCAGTGTTCTCCAGCTGAGTGCTTGATTGGCAGTGTGGTCGGAAATTGACACCCACAATTTGGGGCTGTCTGTGGGAAAGAAAGGAGAATAGATGGCCAACAAGGGACAGAAAGAGAAGGTTGGAGACAACACCCCTACTGAGAGTGAGAAACAAATTAACCTTGACGTCGAAGAAGACAACTGCAACGAAGAGACTCGTGATAAGAATCACAGAGAAAAGGACGTCGGCCAGGAGGGCGATGTGCCGAAGAAATCAAATCGGAGCCGGTATTATAATGAGGATGACCTCCAGGTATGGAAGGATAGATGCTTACGGAGGGACGACGAGATGAAGGGAATGGCGAACAAATTGGTGGACCTGCAAACGGTCGTCAATTTCATGATGCAGAACAACGTCATGCAGTCACTGTTCCCTTTACAAGATACGCTGATTCCAGCGGCCAAGAAAGATGCCCAGAAAGGGGGGCAGAACACAGTTCCTGCAGCCTCTCAGCACGACAGGGCAAAGGGGCATTCTCACAGGCCTTCACGGGAGGTCGGGCATGGAGAATCAAGGAGGGGAGAATCCCAGAAGACACGTCGAATCAAAGAGGGCTAGAGAATGATGCTTAGGAGTTGGAATTTACAAGTTAAGGTTGGTTTAACATTTGTTGAAATTTTAAGAAAAATTTACAAGTTGAAGTTAAACCGAGGTCATGTTTAACACTTGTTGAAATTTTAAAAATTTACAAGTTGAAGTTAAACCGAGAACATGTTTAACACTTGTTGAAATTTTAAAAATTTACAAGTTGAAGTTAAACCGAAGCCATGTTTAACACTTGTTGAAATTTTAAAAATTTACAAGTTGAAGTTAAACCGAGGTCATGTTTAACACTTGTTGAGATTTTAAAAATTTACAAGTTGAAGTTAAACCGAGGTCATGTTTAACACTTGTTGAAATTTTAAGAAAAATTTACAAGTTGAAGTTAAACAGGAGTCATGATTAAAGAAAGGAATGATATAGGTTCCATCACCTCAGAATGCCGAGGTAATAGAACCTAGGGGACAGTTGTGGGGACATAATTTTTGAATGACAACACGTGGCTGAGGTGTCACCGAAGTGCCAGCCGAGGTGCCATGTGTCCTGGTCATGACGCCAAGATCATCTCAACTAGGCCGAGGTTATCTGCAAAGATACCAGAATCCGGGATAAGCGGATAAGGGACAAGAGTCCTAGAATGAGAGAGGACTTCAGTTTGGGTAAAGATAAGACTCTTAGAGAGTTTATTCTAATCCTACTGGGAGTCCCAAGTTAGCATTAATCCTAAGTCCATTGAAACTAGGCTTCTATTGGGACTAAGTTTGTGTTGGCTATAAAATAGAGGCACCCTCATGGGTCTAAGGTATGCTTTTTATGTTTTGAATAGTGAGTTAAGCTCTTTTGCTATCTTTGAGAGATAACTGACTTGATCGTCAGAGTGCCCCCGGGTGGACGAACCACCGCCGGAATCTCTTCTTTTTGTGACAGATCGTTTAGGCTTAATCTATTCTGCCAGTGTTCTCCAACTAAGTGCTTGATTGGTAGTGTGGTCGGAAATTGACACCCACAGCAAACACTACAATTTATTGACTTGCACTCCAACTTACTCCATGGACCACTCCCTATTCCGCCTATCACCACAATTGCTTTCTCTATCTCAAACAATTAATTGACAGGAGAAATCCTTCCTTTAATTTGCAGTCTAAACTCACTTAAAGTTCTTGATCTGTCTAATGACAATTTCAGTGGAATTATTCCACATTGTTTGGGAAACTTCAGCAATAGTCTCTTAGTGCTGAATAGCTTTCATGGAACCTTTACCGCAACATTTACAAAAGGTAACATGCTGAGGAATCTTAACTTGAATGGAAACCAGATTGAAGGACAAGTTCTGCGATCTTTGCTCAATTTGTGAACACTTGGAAGTTCTAGATCTTGGAATAAACAAGATAAATGATACATTCCCCCATTGGCTAGGAACTCTTCTGGGAGTTGTGGGTTTGGTCTTGAGATTTAATAGGTTTCATGGCCACATTGACGCCTTTAAGACCAAGAGTAAAGTTCCTTTCACTAAGTTGAGGATTATTGACATATGTTACAATGAGTTCGGTGGCCCTTTGCCAACCAATTATATCGAAAAATTTGACGCTATGATGAATGTGATGGGTGAGATATATTATCAAGATTCTGTGGTTGGTGGTGATGAAAGGATTTTGAAATTGAATATTCAAGAATATTGATGGTCTTTTCAATCATTGATTTATCAAGCAATAATTTCCAAGGAATATTCCGAAATCCATTGCGAAGCTTAATTCGCAGCGAGGTCTCAATTTATCTCATAACAACCCCATATCCCAACTTCACTTGCAAATTTAACGAACCTTGAAGCATTGGACCTTTCCTCAAACAAGCTTGTTGGTGGACATTCCTTGGCAATTGACAAGTTTGATGTTTCTTGAGGTACTAAACCTTTTGGACAACCAACTAGCAGGATCAATTTCGCAAGGGAGGCAGTTTAATACATTTGGAAATGATGCATACAGTGGGAACTTGGCTTTCTGTGGAATTCCCTTATCAAAGAAATGTAAGGAACTACAGCCACTGCCACCTCCACCAACATTCCAACAAGACGAGAATCCGGACAAGTCAAGCGGATTTAGCTGGCAAGTTGTAGTGATGGGTGTAGGGTAATCACCCACGTGGGGTGATGGCTGCCAACACACAAAGCTTGCCAACTACAAAGCCATGAGGGAAATGCTTGCCATGTGAAGGAGTTGGAAAGCAGCACAAAAGGGAATGTCATGTGCTGCAACATGGCACAAGCTGGCAGCCAACTCACCAAGAGGCCTCTCACCTTCTGTTAAGTGAGTCTATAAATGGAATGAGTGAGAGGAGAGTTATGAGAGAGCAAGAGAACCAACAGCAGAGGAAACCAAAGGGTGTGTGAGAGATGTGAGACGGAGAGACCCGTCTCCCTCGGTGTGAGCGAGGGAGACGGGAGAAGTGGCTGAGTGAGGAGAGTGTGAGCTCCTCCTCTATTGTAATCTTTCTGCAATCTCCCCATTGGTATAGTGCAAACCGGTTACTCTCCCGTGGACGTAGGCATTGAGGCCGAACCACATAAAATATTGTGTCTCCTTGAGTGTGGGTGTGTATTTCTGCTTGGTTTAATTTCCGCAAAGGTCTTGGGGGGATTCCGGATCCCAACAATTGGTATCAGAGCCTCGTCAGTGGCGTTTCGGAACAAAAACCCGTGCTGTTTCGAATCTGCCCAGAAATCGGATTGCTCGAAATCAGGTTTTTGAGCATACCAGGAGCAAGGGGCTCGACGAGAGGATTACAGAAATGCAAAGCAGAGCCCAAACGGATCACGGACGCGCCTTCACGCGCCCCAGGAAGATGGCGCGTGAAGCCCACTCGCAGGCACGCGCCCCACGCGCCGATGAAAGAGACGGCGCGTTATCTCACGCGCGGACACGCGCTACACGCGCGTGCAGAGGAAGAAGGCGAGTGGGAGGACAGCGCGTGGCTGGGCACGCGCAAGGCCCACGCGCGTGCCAGGTCAGCAGCCACGTCGGCGACATGTGGCGACAACGCGGCAAGGGTTGCCACGTCATCATTGCCATGTCATCCGCCACATGGCAGACACGTCGGAGACACGTGGCAGATACGTCAGCGACACATCAGCACAGAGTGCCACGTCAGCAATACCACGTCAGCAGGGGGTTGACCAGTCAACCAGGAGCAGGTAGAGATCCAGTGGTGCGCGGCAATGGTACAACCGCAGGGAGGAAGGATCCAGTGCTTCGCGGCTATGGTGCAGCTGCAAATCTGAGGCGTACAAAATGTTTTGGTTAGATCTAAGCCATTTGGAGTCCGTTTTTGGTGATCTAATAGTGGTTACCAACTATTTGGAGTATTCCGGGACACATCTGTACGGTCAGATTTTGGAGACGGAGTTTCTGTAAAAATAAGGCAGATTCAAGGGAACGGACGGCGTGAGGTGCAGCGGACGGAATATTCTGTTGGTACACGGAATATTCCCTGAACTTCTGAAAATTGCAATTTGGCCCAGAATTTTCAGAAAAATTGTGGTGTGGCCCAGCTTTCGGGGATTTGTTTCAGTGAGGTCCCCGAAAGTGCAGCGAAGGTTGGTCCTAGCTAATCGGACTGCTCCGGACGCAACCGCGAGGTCAGAATGGTGAAATTCTGAACGGTTTGGAAAGATTGTCAAAACATGGGAGTTTGTCATCTTCAATACTCGAAGGGAGGTTGCCGGATTATTGTGGAACGCTGCGGATTCACTGAAGAGGTTAGAATGGGTAGATTCTAACCAGATTGGACAACCAGGTACAACTCGAGATAGATCATTGAAGACCAGAGGGGATCAGGCTTGATTAAATGGCAGATCGAGGGAGATCAGGGATTGGTCAGGGGTAATCAGAGGATTGCAGAAATGATTATCTCCGGAGTT